>OX359280.1:21109784-21452284 GCA_947179155.2 Hedera helix
AAAATCCACTTCTTCAATTTATAGATCTCTTAGTGGATCACCTCTAGAGGCTTCACACTTGGGGAACTAACATTGATCTGTGAAATCTAATCAGTGAATTTGAAGACGAACGCGAAGGATTAAAGAGAGTTGAACTTGTATCTGTGGAAGCTTGGTTCTACAAAGGTATAAATCTTTTATCATTCCTCAATTAATAATTATCACATAAAAAATATCCTAGTTATTGGTTTGTAATTTTTTTTAAATCTAATTTTGTTTGCTTCCGTTGCACTATTACAATTAGATTGTATGTATGCTATGTTTTTGCAAACTAATATTACTACTTTAGAAGTAACAAGATGATGTAACTTTGGCTCAATTCATCATACTCGCGTCCATGATTATCGAGTTACAGCGTCAACATGAGAAAATAGATACACCTACTATATTGTTTCACCTTTATGAGTTGTATCATGAGCAAAGTAGGTCAATTAGATACTAGATATCTAAGGAGCTCTTCCAATTTATGATAACCAAATGTGTATCTAAGGAGTCAGAAAATGTAGAAGATAATAAAAAAACACTAAACAAAAGACATAAATAAAAGTGATCCCGAAATCAAAGGAGTTTGTTTTCATTGCGATAAGCTGAGACATTGGAAAAATGAACTAGAAGGAGTATCTTGCAGTAGCTAAGTAAAAGAAGCTTTGTGAAGTTTCTATTATAGATATAGATTTGTTCATAATAAAATAGAACTTTCTATAAGTCAAGTTCTACTTGGGTATTAGACACCAGCTGGTGGTCTCACGTATGCAAGCAGTTGTAGAGACTAAGCAGAAGTAGAAGGCTAAACAAAGGACAAGTAATCCTATACATGGGGAATGGAGTAAAGGTTGCCACTTTAGCCATAGAACTTACAGTTTAACATTGCCTGAGGACAAGTCTATTAAGTTAGTAAATTGTTATTATGTTCCGATTTTTGAAAGAAACATTATGTTCGTTCCATGTGTACACAAGGAATGTTATGACATTATAATAAATAACAAATGTTGTTCTATTTATAATGATAATGTTTTATTTAGAACTGGTTGATTGCTTGATGGACTTTGCATACTTGACTTACATAAAAAACTTTTTCAAATTGAACAAACTAAAAGAGATGATCTGAATTATACATTCAAATGCAAAATGTAAACTCTAAGAGAGTTTCAAAGTTGTTAGAGTTAGTACACACAATTATGTGTGAGACCTATGATATTCATTCATTACTATCACTGATGATTTTAGATTTAAATATATGTATTTGGTGAAATACAAATCTAAATCATTTAAAAGGTTCAAAGAATCAGAAGTGAAGTAAGGAAACAAATAGTCAAAAATATTAAAGTTCTTCGATTAAATCGAGAAATGAATACTTAAGCAGTGAGTTTTTAGATCATCTCAGAGAATTGATATTTTCTCATAATAGACATGATGATGATCAATGATGAGTATTACCAATCTTCCAGTATCCTTCTCGAGTTATGCTCTAGAAATGACAAAATATCTACTAAATAAGATATCTTCTAAATCCATCCCTAAGACTCCATATGAGTTATGAATAAGGAGAAAATCAAGTCTTAAGCATGTTAAGATTTGGATTGTCCAGCTTATGTTAAAAGGTTTGACAGTAATAGGCAAGAGACAAGATCTGACAAGTGTAAATTTGTAGGATATCCTAAAGAAAATTTAGGGTATCACTTATATAATCCTACTGATTAAAAAGTGTTTGTCGAAACACACTATTTTCTAGAAAAAAAGGAGTTTATCCTTAAAGGGATTATTGGGAGAAAGATAGATTTTGAAAAAGTTTAAGAATCACAAAACACTATAGATCAAATGAAGGAATCTGTACAAGTAGATAAACCTATTGTATCACAACCGAGTCATAAATCTAGTTTAGTACTAAAGATACCTTAGAGGTATGGATTCATTATAAATGATGATGATGAGGTACGCATCATAGTGGATGATGATCCAGTTACATACGATGAGACAAGAGTAGTAGAAGCTCAACAAAATGGTTGATGACCATGAAATCTAAAATGGGCCTTTTAGAGCAAAACTAAAGCATATGGAAATGTAAAGATCTATAAAATCTAACTAATGACAAAAGGTTTCAAACAATGTTAAAGAGTTAACTATGACGAAACCTTTCAATGGTAGAAAGGCTTAAATCCATTCAAATTTTACTTACAATTGCAGTTTATTATACAAGATCTAACAAATGAACGTGTAGATGCCATTCCTTAAAAGAGGATGTATGTATGATACACCTAGAACAATTTGTCTCCATAGATGAAGTAAATCAAGTATGTAAGCTATAACGATCCAATTATGGATTGAAACAAGTTTCTAAAAGATGGAACATCCGTTTTGAAGAGAAAATGAAAGGAGTTTGATTTTATCATAGACGAGGATGGGCTAAGTGTGTACAAAAGGGGGGGGGGGGGGGGTTAGTGGAAGCACTGTGACATTCCTAGTATTATATGTTGATATACTACTGATAAGGAATGACATACCGATGCTACAATCAATAAAGATGTGATTGTCTAAATTCTTCTCCATCAAAGACTTGGGAGAAGCATCCAAATATTCCATTTAGGATAAAAGACTATAGAGTTAGATCGTAAAGGATGCTCGGCTTGACCCAACGAACGTACATATTTTTATGATATGTACTAGACCTGATGTTACTTATGTATGATAAGTAGTTATCAGTTCAATCCTAGAAAAAAAATATCAAAAAGATGTTTATAATAGTAGGTTTAATTTAAAACTAGTGGGCTTAACAGATTTAAATTTTTCAAACTGACCGAGACGACAATAAATTAGTTTTCAAGTTATATGATTACTTTGAACGGTGATGCAATGAGTTGAAAAAGTTCCAAACTGCAAAGAGTTGCTGATTTAGTGGCAAAGACATAATAAATAACTATAAGTGAAGTTGTAAAGAGATTATTTGGTTCAATAAGTTCATTATAGAACTTGAAATGGTTCTTAGCATTAAATGAGTTTAATTTACTAAGGAACCTAGATCTCATCTGAATTCTGAATATGTGTTGCAGCATTTTCGTATAATTAAAGGAATCATTGAAAAGGAGACGACACCTGTGAGGATCCGAATTTTCAGAATTATTTAATAAAATTAAATGAGAATTTAATTGATAAAATTATCAAGGTTGTTTAAATTAATTATTATATTATGTGATTTAAGGTATATGAAGAGATTTAATTGATAAATTAAACCTTTATGGAGATGGTGATAATTGATGTTAATTTAAAATAATTGAAAAGTAAATAAATTGTTTAAAAATAATTTATGAAGAATAAGAAAAATTATATGTAAGGTACAATATATTGTACAATGAAATTATTGTGGAAGTACAGAAATTATAATTTTAAATGAGGTTATGTGATAATGTAAAATGCATGAATTAAATATGTATATATTTATATATATATACATTTGTATGTGTGTTATGTTTAATTGATAATTATAAATGTTATTAATGATGAAAATTAAGGGATTAATAATTAAATTAATCCAAGAATTTATGAAAAGCTAATGAGGAAGTTTGTAAAATTGTAGTTATCGATTTTAGAGTTTATCAAGAATTTTGGAAGAAATTTAGAAATTAATTGAGAAAGAAAGGTAATTATATAAATTATATAATAATAAATTATATAATTTATATAAGGAAATTAAAATAAGGTATGAAGAAAATAATAATTATATAAATTATATAAGAATAATTATGTAATTTATATAAGGCGATTAAATGGAATAAAGTTAGAGGAAATTAAGAAATTATTTAATAGGAGAATGTAATTATATAAGTTATATAATATTAAATTATATAATTTATATATAAAGAAATTAATATGAATATTAAATAAATTGAATAATAAATAAGAAAAAGAAATGTTTGAAGTTAGTAAAAATTATATTTATGCATAATGAATTTATTATGACTTTTATGAAAGATAATATTTCAGAAACGTGAACATGTTAATGTAACATGTTATCCAAATAAAGGAGTGAAAAATTATGAAAAATAATTTTTATATGTCCTATGAATTATTCTATGATTTTTGGAGGTATAAATTACCTCATATAAGTACATGCATGTCGTTATGCGTGTACAAAATTTGTCAAGAAAAAAATACCGAAAAAGGTATTAATATGACTCATAAATCATGTTATGATTTTTAGTGAATTAAAATAAATATTTTATATATATAATAAAAAATATTTATTACACGATATAATTACGTAATGTATTTAAAATAATTAAGTTGCATGTTATTTATGATAGTCCGGTTGGAAAATTCGAGAAGCAAGAAGGCGGTGGGATTTTTATCCAAATTGGTTGATAACTTGCTTATATAAAGGAAAGAAAAAGAAATAAAGAGAGAAAAGAAAGGAAGAAGGAAAAACAAAGAAAGAAAAACAACACAATAATACTCTCCCTCTTTATTTGGTTCCATCCGAAACCACCACCACCGCCGGAAAACACCATCACGGGGAAGGAAGGAAAATAGTGGTGCCATACAAGTGAGAAGAAGCTTTAAAGGAAAGCATTAGAAGGTATAAAAATAAATTTATTTGGTTTATTTTTATAGTTTTGGTGATAAAATTATTTTGTGGAAAAATTTTAAATAATTAGTATAATTATTCTAAATAATTATTTGATGTATATATATGAGTTATGGAATTTTTGAAATGGTTTGTTGGGAAAATTATGTGCAAAAATTGAGAATTATTGGAAAGTTGATGCACTGTTACGCGGCTGGAAGAAGAAGAAGAAAAAGGGCTGCCGCGCAAATTTTTTTTGCCAGGCGCGGTATTAAACGACGCCGTTTGGGGCGTGCGGGGAAGAGGTCCGCGCAATGCGCGGAGTCGTCTGGAACGGAAGGGAAACGACGTCGTTTTGGCGTCGGCACGACACGCTGGAAATTACCAGCGTGCCCCTGCTCTTTTCGGTTAATACCGACCGTGTCCCATGACCCTGGAAAATTACAGCCGTTCCCTTCAGCTTTTCCAGAAATACCCAACGTGTCCCCAAGGCCGCGGAAGTTACAGAATTGCCCCTGGACTTTCCGGAAAATTCTGAATTTGTCCCTAACGTTGCCGAAATGACAGAAATGCCTCTGGACTTTTCGGGAAATACCGAATGAGTCCCTATGGGCGCGAAAATTACTAAAATGCCCCCAGAATTGATTTTAATTGAAATAAATGTTTAAAAATTGTTTAAAAATTATAGAAAAATATTAAAAATATAGAAATGATGTTTGAGCATTAAATTTAATATTTTTGTAAAAATATTAAGTATTGGGGATTAATATTTAAATATTTAAATATTAATCTAATAAGGTTACCATTTAGAAAATGGTTAAATAAAATTTTTGGGACACCCAGTTATGTTAAAATTTATCCGATGAGCCGGGTTGTCCGTATTAGAGGTGTTGGATATTAAGTTAAACGAATATTTTAAGGAACGAGGTTAATATAATTGGCCATATAAATTAATAATTGGCCTTGAGATGATATTAATTAATTAAATTAATATCATAAGGAGTTAAATAATTATTATTTGATTATTTTATGATCATAGGTTGATCGAGTTAAGAGTTTGAGATATCAATTTAAATAACTGGACGCTAGGCAAGTTGTTCAGTCCCTTTTATGTTAAATGTTGGAATGTTATGATATATAATTCTTGTTTTAACTGCATACAAATTATGTGTTACGTGATACGTGATTAATATGACCACAATATGTATTTTGTGCAACGATATGAATATATATGAGATATATTGCTATAGTAGATGCACAAGCACATGATGTATGACACACACCAAGCATGATAAGGTATGTGCTACGTGAATCATAACTGTTGAACTTGCTGAGCCGTTGTGCTCATTACTTGCTTAAAATAAACTTTTGCAGGTAAATAAATGAGTTTCAGAAATATCAGATTGTGCTAAAGATGAATTATCTAGAAGGTTGGATACGTAACTGTTATAATTTCGATGTCATGATTCAATGTGAGTGAATTGTATTCAATGTGAGTGAATTGGTAAAATTTATGTGAATGTGTTGTATCTATTTACAAATTGGTCCGGATAGGACGAATAGAGTTACATGGCGAACTAGGGTTGTTTAAGATGATTGTTACGATAAAGATTTATTAAATGGTCAAATTGTGAATTACGATTGAACGAATAATTGTGAAGATATAATCATTAGTAATTTTAAATGTTGAACATTATGATATTTAAAAAGAAGGAACAAGTTAAGGTTGCGATCCAGGGACTAGGATCCAAGATGTAAGAATTTTAAATATTCAAATATTTTAAATAAATGATATGATTGAGAAAAAGAAAAATTTATACCGAAAATTTTGATAATTGATGATTTTGAAATTAAATAATGGATCAATTAAGGTGGTTAAAGATATATTAACGAACCGAAATTCGGACGTAATGAAAATAATGTTTATTAAATATAAGATTTAAGGAGATAAAGTGGGTCGAATTTCGGGGTCGTTACAACACCATAGAGATGGTAGACTTTCAGAACAACATTACAGCTCTATTAACTAAAGCATTTAATAAGCAACGATCACCACTTAAAGAAGAATGGTATGAGAATATCAAAGGGCGATTGATTTTAGTGAAAGTGGGAGATCGAAAGTAATATGTCCTCAAACCAATCACATTTGATGTGATAAACATATAATTTATAGTATTATTCGTTTATTAATAGTTGTATCAAGATATTTCTTTATTCATAGTTAATTGGTTGAATTAATTCTATGAATAAGCCCATAGTTTTTTAGCAATGCTTTTAGAACCATGATGAGGATTATGCTAATGAGATCTAAATTTAAGATAGTTTAAAACTAAAATATTCCTAATTATTGGATCACTAAAATGGGGGATTAGTGAATCTAAATAGATTAGTACATACTATGCTTAATCTTATAAAGAGGATGATCGATCTCATAATGATTTGTGTAGAGATACTAAAACAAGTATGTAGGTGCATATTAGATAATAAGTTTATTGAACGTGACTCGTTTAAGGAACACCTAATGGAGTTTTACTTTCCTATCAATAGGAGTTCCTTATGTGATAGTAGTACAAGTGATCATTGGACTTGAGATCATCTTAGTACCTTGTGTATGATGAGCTATACTTTCACATATTTCTTAAGACCTTTAGGGTATATCAAATGGTATGATTGAGTATAATAAGTTGTACATGGAGGCAGGTGAATGGCCAATAAAGGATCTACCACTTCCAGTAAAGGAAGATAATGTCCTATGTAATTCGATAATTGATGCCTCAGAAATCCTTAGCCAATGTTGAATGAAAATTAGAAAGGAGTTTCTAATTTACATTAGAGTTGTGCATTTGTGAATTGAAATGCATATGATCAAATAAAATAAGACATGACAATAATTTTGTCTTATATTTGATTGAGACAATTTGTGGTAGAAGAATTGAATTATGAGGTAACCATTCACTAAAAGGTTCTTATAAAGATCAAATGTTAAAATTTATATTATCTAAAAAATCGTTGATTGCTAAGGGGGCTTACCCTTATTGTGGAATAAATATTATTTATTTAAATAAATTAAATAGTTTAATTTATTTATTTAAATAAGAACAGAATTGTTCTAATTAATTTATTCTATAACTCGTTTAATGTAGAGAACCTAAAGGGTCACACTGGGGAGATATTTAAATTAAGAAGTGAATGACATAATCGTAATAATAAATTAAAAATATTTAATTTATAGTATGGTGATAGAGTAAATTAAATATCATAATATTTATATTTTTGTATTTTAAATATACAAATTATAAATTAATAATAGGAGTCTCATTAATATTAATATTAATATTATTATTTAGTTCCTAAATGGCTTAGGAACTAGTTAATAAATAGTAGTATTATTATAAATAATTAAGTTCCTATATAGTTTAGGAATTATAATTATTATAATACTTAATTAAGTTACTAAATAGTTTAGTAATTAATTAATAAGAAGTACTCTTAATATTAAATAATTAAGTTCCTAAATGGCTTATGAATTGTAATTAATTAATTTAGTTTCTAATTAGATTAGGAGGCTAAATTAAAACCATATTCTTAAATAATTTAGGAGAGTTGTCTAAATCTAAGAGGAGTCTTATCATAGATTAAGATTACACATTCTTTCACAATAATTGTGAGAGTACTTTAGATTTTCTCTAGAATTATAAGAGAGAAAAAATTAGGGCTAACCACCCATGGTTTGGAGAAACCAAAATTCACTTCTTGATACTTGTTAATCCTTGGTGGATCACTTCTAGAGGCTTCACACTTGATCTAAAGAATCTAATCGGTGAATTTTAAGAAGAATGCGAAGGATTAAAGGGAGATGAACTCGTATCTGTGGAAGCTTGGTTCTACAAACGTATAAATCTTTTATCTTTTCTAAATTAATAATAGTCGCATAAGAATGATTCTGGGTTATGGTTTGTAAAAATTTTAAAATCGTTTTATTGCATGCTTCCGCTGCGTTTGACAATTAGATTGTATGCATGTTATGTTTTTTCAAACCAACACCAACAAATTTCCACCATAAATCATGATGTAGATAGACTACATGAGTGACTTCACGAGTAATCTATATACTAATTTTGGTTTGTAAGACATACATATGGTTTTGTAAAGTGAGTTAAATGTTTGTACTTCCACGCTACATGATAATGCACAGTTAAGGAAGAACCTAAGAAGAATGGAATGTTATCAAAACATGTCTCAATGTAAGTTGTGTTGTAGGCTCACATAAAAGTATATATGTGGTCATTTGAATTCTATGTCGTAACGTTGTCTAATTATTGTTGTGATCCAGCGTTATATAAAAAGGTATTATATGAGTTACTTATCTATGATTTTGATGTTTTTGACTTACAGATGAATGAAATGCAACAAATATGAGGAAGGAACAATATAAGAAAAAACGGTTAAGACACAAATTTGTAGTTGTATGATAGTTGTGTTTTCCTCAATTTTTTTTGTTGGTTTTATAATATTACTATTATTAAAAAATTCTTACATGAGTAAAAAGAGATTAGGTCAGAAGCATTTAGCACAAAAACTAATATGTTGTGTTATAATAATTTACTGAACTTCAAATTCTTACTGATTTAGAAGCGTGGCGGGGAGGGAGAGAGGGTTGGGAAGAACATCACCTGGTGTGCCTCGACTAAATTTTATTTTCATAGCTAAGTTATCCTATTAGAAAACTATTAAGATTTTTGATACATACTCCCTCAATCCATAAAGTCAAGTAAACATTACTAATTATTAATTACCATAAACAAAAATAAGGCATTCCATTTCTCCACTAGTAAGGTGTGATTAAGTTAGAAGAATCTAACATGGTGGTTAGTTCATAAGATTCTAACATACATTAACTATGTATCTGTGGGATAACTCGGATTTTTCAGAACCTAATTTAATGAGAATTAGGTAAAAATTTCGTAAATAAAATTTAGATTTTTATGATAAGGTGATAGGAATGTGAATGTATAAATATACGTGTTATATATTTATAAGCCAAATAAGAGATGAGATGTGTAATAATCATAAAGAAATAAATTTTTATTTGAAAAGTTTTATGTGTAAATGATGTGGTAAAATATGTAACGACCCCGAAATTCGACCATCTTTATTACCTTAAATTTCATATTTATTAAACATTATCTTCCTTACGTCCAAATTTTGGTTCGTTAATAAATCTTTAATCACCTTAATTAATTCATTTATTGACATTATCGACATCAATTGCCAAATTTTCGATATAAATTTTTCCTTCACTTTTCTTAATCATTGTATTAAAACATTTGGATATTTAAAAACTTAATTTCTCGATCCTACTCCTTGGATCGCAACCTTTACTTTTTCTTTCTATACTAATATCATAAAACATAACATTCAAAATTTAATGTTAATTATAATTACACAATTATTCTTTGTTCCATAATTCATATACTACATTTTTACCGTAACAATCGTCTTGAACAATCACGATTCATAATTTAACAGTATTCGTCATATCCGGATCTAACATATATATACATACAAAATATTCATGTAAACTTTGCAATTTATCACATTGAATATAACAGTTTCATATACAACCTTCTATGGTAATCTCTCTAACATAATCCGTTATTCCAGAACTTTGTTTCTTTACCTGCAAAAGCTTATTTTATGCAAGGAATGAGCACAGCGGCTCAACAAGTTCAACAGTTAACACATTTCATACTTCACGTAGCACATACCTTAACATGTTCGGTGTGTGTCATACATCATGTGCTTGTGCTTCTACTATAGCAATATATCTCACATCATTGCACAAAGTACACATAATTGTCATATTATCCACATATCATATAACACAAATTTTTTTATGCATTTAAACAAATATTAGCATATCATAACAGACAACATTTAACATTAAAGGACTGAAGAACTTGCCTCGATTTGCGTTCATTACGTAACACTTACAAACATCCCATATATAGCCTTGTTCGTCAATTAACATTTCTGTGATCTTTATCATTCATCACATAACCTATATATCAAACTCAGGTTATATCACAATCAATAATCTCGTTCGAGAAATAATATTCTTCTAAATTATTCTACTAAACTTTAACAACATTGCCTTTATCGTAACTTTTTCGTTACTTAATCGTTTACGTTCACTAGTCAGTCAACACACGATCCATAACATCCTAACATCTCACGAGTCTAATAAACCTTTCAAAGTCTCCAAAATATTATTCTGGACTTTTCAACCCATTTTCACATTTTTCGAATTATCCGACAATTTTCTGTAATTATTTCTATTTATAAAACTATTATTTAATAGCTTTAAAATAGAAATAATAATACAAAATACTTTTATAACCCCCAAACACTATCAATATTTATCTTATTTTATTATAAAAATCTTCACCAGGTTTCATAATTTTTCCAACATTCATAGATTTTTTCATGAATTTTCACTTATTTTTAATAAATTACCAAAATTTTTCACAATTTCTGGAATAATATAAATATAATGCTGTCCAGAAAAATTTCAGCACAAAAATATCTTTAGTAATTAAATTTTAATTTTAATGCACTGAAACTTCCGAAATTCACAGTAATTAGCACGTTTATCCGAAAATTATGAATCTTAAGTCCATTCCACACGAAATTTAATTCTCTACAACTTTTTAGAAGAAAATTTATCCAAATTCTGCACCAAAATGGACAGAATTATTATAACGACCCCGAAATTTGACCCACTTTATTACCTTGAATTTTGTATTTACTATACATTATCTTCATAACGTCCAAATTTCGGTCCGTTAATAATCTTTAATTACCTTATATAAACCCTTAATTGATCCATTATCTGATTTGAAAAGCAACAATTACCAAATTTTTGGTATAAATTTTTTCTTTTTCTCAATTCAATCATTGTATTAAAATATTTGAATATTTAAAATCTTTACATCTGTATCCTAGTCCCTGGATCGCAACCTTCACTTTTTCTTTTCTTTCCTTGTACCATTATCTTAAATCTCACCATTCAAAATTTAATATCCTTTCATATCCGTATAACTATTCATTGATTTAAAATTTACAGTCATTTATTTTCATACAAATATTTCTTGTTGCATCGTTCATAATCAAACGTATAATAATTTCTAACGTAATAATTAATTTTGAACATTCACGGTTCACAATTTAACACTACTCGTCCTATTCGGATCCAACATATATGTACATACAAAATATTCATGTAACCTTGACAAATTATCCACACTGAATGAAAAATATAGCAATAACGTTTCCAACCTTCTAGCCAACTCATCTCTAATTTAATCTGATATTCTTGAAATTTATTTCTTTCCTGCAAAAATGTATATTAAGCAAGTAATGAGTACAACGGCTCAGCAAGTTCAACAGTTTATGTTTCACATAGCACATACCTTAACATGCTCAGTGTGTGTCATACATCATGTTCTTGTGCTTCTACCATAACAATATATCTCATATATATTCATATCGTTGTACAAAGTACACATTGTGGTTATATTAATCACGTATCACATAGCACATAATTTTTTATGCATTTAAAACAAGAATTACATATCATACAGTCCAACATTTAACATAAAAGGGACTGAAGAACTTGCCTGGCGTCCAGTTATTTAAATTGTTAGCTCAAACCCTTAACTCGATCAACCTATGATCATAAAATAATCAAATAATAATTATTTAACTCCTTATGATATTAATTGAATTAATTAATATCATTTCTGGGCTAATTATTAATTTATATGGTTAATTATATTAACCTCATCCTTCAATATATTAATATAACTTAATATCCAATGCCTTCACTACGGACAACCCGGCTCATCGGATAAAATTTTAACATATTCGATTGTCCAAATTTTCATTAAATCATTTTCTAACCCTTAAACTCAATAGATTTATATTTAAAATATTTAAATATCAATCCTCGATATTTAATATTTTTACAAAAATATTAAATTTAATGTCCAAACATCATTTCTGTATTTTTAGTATTTTTCTATAATTTTCTATAATTTTTAAACAATTTTTAAATATTTATTTCATTAAAAACTAATTCTGGGGGCATTTTCGTCATTTTCGCGCCTATAGGGATACATCCGGCATTTTTCATAAAGTTCAGGGGCATTTCTGTAATTTTCGCACGTCAAGGGACACGCTTTTTTTTTTTTTTTTTTTCCGAGAAGCTCAGGGGCAAAACCGTACTTTGCCGAGGGTCAGGGACACGCTCGGTATTATGGAAAAAGGACAGGGCTAAAATCGTAATTTCCCCACGTTCGCCGGCCGCGCATGGCGCGCGGCCCCCTACTGCCGACGCCAAACGACGTCGTTTCGCAGCCGCTTCACAACCCTCCGCGCATTGCGCGACTCTCTTCCCCCGCACGCCCCAAAACGGCGTCGTTTAAAGCCAAGCGTACGAAAAAAATATGGCTGCCGCGCAATGCGCGTCAGCCTTTTCCTTCTTCTTCTTCTGCTTCGCGAAACAGTGCATCAACTTTCCAATAATTCTCCATTTTTGCACATAATTTTCCCAACAAAACCATTCCAAAAATTCTATAACTCATACATATACATCAAATAATTATTTAGAACAATTATACCAATTATCTACAATTTTTCCACAAAATTAATTTATTATTAAAAATACATAATAAATCATAAAAATTAGTATTTATACCTTCCAAGGCTTGAATTCTTTCCTTGATGACCCAAATAATTCATCTCTTCTCCCTCTTAGCAGTAACCATGGTGGTCGGGTGGTGGAGAGTGGCGGTTTCGGTGGAGCAAGAATATGGAGAAGTTTGCTTTTGTTGCCTTTTCTTTCTTTCTTTCTTTCTTTTTTCTTATTCCTTCTTGCTTTTATACAACTAATGCACTTAATTATTTTGACCAAAAAGTTAGTTCCACCGCCTTTCTCTCACGCACCCGACTTGGAAGATTCCGGAAAATTTCATGCCAAAATTTCAAATTTTAATACATTATGTAGTTATTTCGTGTAATAAATATTTTATATAATGTATATAAAATATTTATTTTAATTCACCAAAAATCATAACATGATTTATAAATAATTTTAATACTTCATTTGGGTACTTTACTTAACAAATTTTGTACACGCATAATGACATGCATGTACCTATATGAGGTAATTTATACCTCCAAAAATCATAAAATAATTCATATAGCATATAAAAATTATTTTTCGTAATTTTTCAATTCGTTATTTTGACAACATGTTACACTAACATGTTCCCATCTTCAAAATATTATCCTTCATAAAAGTCATAAAAATTCCATTATACATAACCATAATTTTTAATGAATTAAAACATTCATTTTCCCTCATCTAATTTAATTTCTTTATATAAAAATTATATAATTTAATATTATATAATTTAATTCCTTTTTCCTCATCTTAAATAATTTCTTAATTTCCTCCAACCTTATTCCATTTAATCACCTTATATAAATTATATAATTATTCTTATATAATTTATATAATTATTATTTTCTTCATACCTTATTTTTAATTTCCTTATATAAATTATATAATTTATTATTATATAATTTATATAATTACTTTTCCTTCTCAATTAATTTCTAAACTTCCTCCATAATTCTTAATTAAATTTAAAATCAACACACTAAATTCCTCCTTAACTTCTCATAATTTACGGATTAATTTAATTATTAATCCCTTAATTTCCATAACTAATAACATTTATAATTATCAATTAAACATGCACATTTATATACATACAAATGTATATATATATATATATATATATATATATATATATATATATATATATATATATATATATATATATTCATATCTAAATCACATATTTCACATTATCACATAACCTTATTTAATAATATTTTCTGCATTTTCATAACCATTTAATTGTACAATTTAATGTACATTTATCTGAAATTTCTCTTATTCTTAATAAATTGTTTAAAAATAATTTGTTTACTTTTCAATTACTTTAATTCAACACAATTCATCATCATTTCTGCACAGATTTAATTTATCAATTAAATCCCTTCACATACCTTAAACCCCATAAAATAATAATTTCTTTACACAACCTTGAAAATTGTATCAATTAAATTCTTATTTAATCTTATTAAATAATTTCGAAAATTCAGATCCTCACATTCTTCCCCCTTAACAGGATTCCGTCATCGGAATCATAATTGCCGTAATAATCATACGTATTTTATTTATAGCACATTACTATACTTTCATTTTGATGAATAACAATTTAATCTATAATAATTGTATTTTACCTCTTTAATATCCATAACTTACATGGATAACCTCATAATGGTCATTACTGTCAAAATATTCAATTTCTAATTTACTCTATAATTTCTTTGATTTCTTATTCTCTGAAATATTTCCTTTCTTTAATCGCACATCTCCTTACTCCATTCACTTATTGCATACTTTGCACATTCAACATTCTTTTCTTAATTCATATAAATCTCCTTTTTCTCTTCATAAATCATTCCTTAATACCTCTATTATTCAACACTAGGTTTTATATGTACTCATACTTCATTCATTTATAATATACACAATTTCTTTACATTTATTCCACATATCTTTATTTTCTTCCTTTCTCATGATCATTGCCCATTGCAATTTTTTTAATCCTTCATATTTCATAACTTTCTTTGCATCACCATTATTGCTTTCATTATCACTCACATTTAAATAATACTACCCCATCCTACCATCCAATCTTCATAAGAGTAGAGAAAAAATAAAATAATTTTATTTTGGCAACTTTCATACTTTGCTGAATGAACATTTATACCGGTTTACAGTACTTCGCTCCCCGAGTACTTCATACTGCAAACCCTGACAGTGGATCAGTCTGTCATTAAAGTAATGGATATTTCACCATATATTGGCACGCCAGATGATTAATCTGCAATGCCTGTGTCTTCTTATGCCAGGTGACCATTCGATCAACCTCCAATATTCTTAATCTTTTTGTTCATCTCAGCCTTATAATTCATTCGAAAATAATTTGATTTGGTATCACTTTCAAAGAATATGAATTCAATAAATATAATTTAAAAATTTGTCTAGCTGAATCAATAGCTCAGACTTATATTTCTTCAATGCTTTTCTAGCTAGATCAATTAGCATAGACTTACTTTTAACAATTTATAACTCGCAGAAATTTTTACAACATTCATCATGTCAAAACTTTCAAAATGTCTAGCCGAGTCAAATGGCATTGACTTATAGCTTTGACATACTTTTATAAATCAAAATCATTTATGACTTTATGTTACCGCATCATTTTGACAGTGTGTTGAGAATCCCGTCGTTAATAATTCCTACACCATACTTTATGGTGTTGAATCATCTTATAACGAAATAGTACCGCACCGTCTCAACAACACGTTGAGCATTCCGTCATTCATCACATTCAAAAATTTGTCTAGCTGAATCAATAGCTCAGACTTATATTTCTTCAATGCTTGTCTAGCTAGATCAATTAGCATAGACTTACTTTTAACAATTTATAACTCGCAGAAATTTTTACAACATTCATCATGTCAAAACTTTCAAAATGTCTAGCCGAGTCAAATGGCATTGACTTATAGCTTTGACATACTTTTATAAATCAAAATCATTTATGACTTCATGTTACTGCATCATTTTGACAGTACGTTGAGAATCCCGTCATTAATAATTCCTACACCATACTTTATGGTGTTGAATCATCTTATAACGAAATAGTACCGCACCGTCTCAACAACACGTTGAGCATTCCATCATTCATCACATTTATGATCATAGGTTGATCGAGTTAAGGGTTTGAGCTAACAATTTAAATAACTGGACGCCAGGCAAGTTCTTCAGTCCCTTTTATGTTAAATGTTGGACGGTATGATATGTAATTCTTGTTTTAAATGCATAAAAAATTATGTGCTATGTGATACGTGATTAATATAACAACAATGTGTACTTTTTACAACGATATGAATATATATGAGATATATTGTTATGGTAGAAGCACAAG
The DNA here is from genome assembly GCA_947179155.2 of Hedera helix. Taxonomy (NCBI): domain Eukaryota; kingdom Viridiplantae; phylum Streptophyta; class Magnoliopsida; order Apiales; family Araliaceae; genus Hedera; species Hedera helix. The sequence goes on from OX359280.1 coordinate 21,126,513, forward strand.
CACATGATGTATGACACACACTGAGCATGTTAAGGTATGTGCTATGTGAAACATAAACTGTTGAACTTGCTGAGCCGTTGTGCTCATTACTTGCTTAATATACATTTTTGCAGGAAAGAAATAAATTTCAAGAATATCAGATTAAATTAGAGATGAGTTGGCTAGAAGGTTGGAAACGTTATTGCTATATTTTTCATTCAGTGTGGATAATTTGTCAAGGTTACATGAATATTTTGTATGTACATATATGTTGGATCCGAATAGGACGAGTAGTGTTAAATTGTGAACCGTGAATGTTCAAAATTAATTATTACGTTAGAAATTATTATACGTTTGATTATGAACGATGCAACAAGAAATATTTGTATGAAAATAAATGACTGTAAATTTTAAATCAATGAATAGTTATACGGATATGAAAGGATATTAAATTTTGAATGATGAGATTTAAGATAATGGTACAAGGAAAGAAAAGAAAAAGTGAAGGTTGCGATCCAGGGACTAGGATCCAGATGTAAAGATTTTAAATATCCAAATATTTTAATACAATGATTGAATTGAGGAAAAGAAAAAAATTATACCAAAAATTTGGTAATTGTTGATTTTCAAATCAGATAATGGATCAATTAAGGGTTTATATAAGGTAATTAAAGATTATTAACGGACCGAAATTTGGACGTTATGAAGATAATGTATAATAAATACAAAATTCAAGGTAATAAAGTGGGTCGAATTTCGGGGTCGTTACAATTACCCCTGTTCGGACTGCTCATTATAAATTCCAATTTTCCTATTTTTAATCCAACTTTTTCCACAATAATTACTCTAAACATCATATAATCCACAAATATACCTCCAAAAATTATCTAGAATAATTAGTCTAATTATTTACAAATTTTTCCATAATTTATTTTATCACCAAAATTACATAAAATAAATTAAATAAAAGGATTATACCTTCCAAAGCTTTACCTTCCAAAGCTTTGAAAAACATTCCTATGAAGCTTGTTATTCTTTTGTTGGCACCAAAATCATCTCCTCTCTTGGCGATCATGGAGTTTTCCGGTTGGGTGGTGGCTTCAGGCGGTCATGGTGGTGGTGATAGAAGAAACAAAAAAAAATTGAAAGGAATGTTTTATTATATGTACATATATATCCATTTCCTTTTTACTTGCTTTTATAGCTAAAGTGGTTTAACTATTTTGAAGCACTAAAAAGATTCCACCGACCTACCAAGCCACCAAATTTGCCTTTCTCTCGGACGTTCCAAAATTACACATGCGTAGCATTTTATTACATTACGTAATTATTCCGTGTAATAAATATTTTATAAAATTTATATAAAATATTTATTTTAATTCACTAAAAATCATAAATTGATTTATAAATAATATTAATACCTTTTGCAGGTCCATTACTTGATAAATTTTGTTACGCATAATGACATGCATGTAATTATATGAGATAATTAATACCTCCAAAATTCATAAATTAATTCATAGAACATATAAAAATTATTTTTTATAATTTTTCACTTTGTTACTTGGACAACCTGTTACACTAACATGTTCACGTTTTCCGAAATATTATCCTCCATAAAAGTCATAAAAATTCCATTATACATAACATAATTTTTAATAAATTAAAACATTCATTTTTCCTCATTTATTTTTCATTTCTTTAATATTTACATTAACTTCTTTATATATATATAAATAATATAATTTAATATTATATAATTTATATATTTACATTCTCCTTTCTTAAATAATTTCTTAAATTCCTCCAAAATTATACATTTATTAACCCTCTCATTAATTTAATCCTCTTATATAAATTATATAATACTTCTTATATAATTTATATAATTATTATTTCCTTCATAAGTCACATTAATTTCCTTATATAAATTGTATAATTTATTATTATATAATTTATATAATTACATTTCTTCTCAATTAATTTTTAAACTTCCTCCATAATTCTTGATTAAATTTAAAATCAATAATTACAATTTTACCAACTCTCTCATTAACTTTTCATAAATTTCCGAATTAATTTAATTATTAATCCCTTAATTTTCATAATCAATAACATTTATAATTATAACAATTAAACATAAACACATATATATACAAATGTATATAACATCATTTAATTTATGTACCTCTACCTCAATTTTTAAATATCAACAATTTCATTGTATAATTATATGAAATTCCTCTTATTTTCCATAAATTATTTTTAAACAATTTATTTATTCTTCAATTATTTTTTATTCAATCACAATTTGTCATCATCTCTGTACGGATTTAATTTATCAATTAAATCTTATCCCATACCTTAAATCACATAAAATATCACAAAGAATTTAAACAATCTTAATAATTCTGTTAATTAAATTTTCATTTAATATTATTAAAGAAATTCTGAAAATTCGGATCCTCACAAAATATATATCTGTGTGTGTGTGTGTGTGTAATATATATATATATATATATATATATATATATATATATATATATATATATATATATATATATATATATATATATATATATATGTTTTGAGAGATTTAATTAGTTTGAATTAACTAAAAAATGAAAAAGGATAGCCAAGTGAATTAATTAATTTATTTTAATTAATTTAAAGCAAGTTAAAGCTTATATTATGAATTAATATGAGTTGAATGACGAATCTTGTATGGCCATGTATTAATGTATGAACTAAAGATTCATAAAAGGTATAAGTAATTCACTTAATTAATTAGTGGATTAGCCTAGGTATTATATTTAATTAATAATCCAATAAGGGAATTAATTAAGCCTAACATGGTAATGTATTACATGTATTATATGTAATATTGAGAAGTGGGTTTTATACCTATGTATTAACTATCTTTTATTTTAATATTTTGTGAGTTCTTAAGTGTTTTATATTAATTATAAGTGTTTTATGTTAATTTTATGTGTTTTGACTTTGTTTTGTAGGAATTGGAGTAAAGGCTTGGTGGATCAAAGTTTGGAGTTATTATGCTTGCATTTTCTGCTTGTCAATTACACAACAATCACTTCAGGCCTAAATTCAACCTCAATATAATCCGAATTTGTCAAATACTAAAACATAAAAGTTGTAGGTCTACTTCTTAGCTTTTCATAACATCTTGAACCGCCTCAATCGGAGTCCAGATGAAAAGGTTATGACCATTTTTTAACAGATGATGAAGCTGAAAATGTCTTGGGGTAGCCGCCCCAAGTATGTAGAATGGGATTTATAATCTGAAGGAGTAGGGTAGCTGCCCCAGTCAATGAACAATATTTTATTTTCTGATTTTGGGCTATGGGTTGAAGTCTATGTGAACTAGGATGTCTTGAAAAATTAGGGTATTCTATTAGTACTATAAATATTCATATTGTAACCTTAATTAAAAAAAAAATAGATCTAACACAATTAGGATAGATTAAGAGCAGAATAATATAGATCAATAGAAAATATTCAACGTGAATGATTCAAAACTCAAAGGCAAAAGCTTAGGGGTTAAAGATTGTAATTCGAGTGATAGACGGATATCAAAACACAGACTTAATTTTTCTCTTTTCCTTTTATTTTTGTAATTTTAAGATGTAGAATTATTTGTGGATGGTTTATTCTTTAATTATGAACTAACTTTTAATGAAGGTTACAATGGAACCCAATGTGTTATTTATATTAATTTTCTCGCTTGATTATATTTGATTATATATGAGTCGTTTATTGTATTTTATGTGTTATGTATTAATTAAGTGCACGTCATTAAAGAGATAATTTATATAAAATTGAGAGATGGATTATAAATTTAGATCTAAATATGATAACATATGTTTGTGTTTTCTGCGTTGATGGAATTCATGATTCGTTTATAGGATAAAGATATACTTATATGCCATATGTAACCTAAAGAGAATCCATACTTCAAATCCTTTTTAATTGTAATTCATAATAGAGATGTAGTGAGTTAGTTAATTAGGTTGCTCTGTTTAATTCTATTGCCTTTGTGTCAGATTTAAAGTGAATTGTTTATGTGATCATCGAGAGGTGCATATGAATATTATAAAGAATTCTCGATTTTCAATTCTATATAATTAATTAATTAATAAGAAAGTGAAGAGATTTAAATGAAGCATTGTGAGAAATTGTAATCTTAAGTATTTTTAATTTGATTTAATTGTTTTCTCTAGTTTAATTTAGTTAGTAATTTTAATTTAATTTATTTATAAATTTATTGCAATTGTTTAAATAAAGTTAATTTGATATAAGGTTAGTAATAGATATTAATTATTTTTAATTCACTGTGGGTTTAACACTCGACTTAATCATTATATTACTTGTGGGCCACGTATGCTTGCGTGCAAATTCCTATTTAAAATAAGGCAAACAAGTTTTTGGCGCCGTTGCCAGAAAATTAATTTAATAATTATCGCCAATATTAATTTTAGACAAATTAGTTTTAATTTAAACTTGGATATTTTTATTTATTTTATTTTATTTCTTTTTCAGGTATAATAGCTGCATTTAATTCTCAATGGTGAGTGGATGGGTCGATCAAGGGCATAATTAATTGAGCAAATGACTACACAGTTAGCGGAGCTTGAACAAAAAATTGACACTTTTGGGAATCAATCTATTCAGAATGCCTACAATCAGTAGCAATATAGTTACACCTCGAATTGTTATCATTTGTGTTGGCAGGATTATCCAAATTATTTGTGGAATAACAACAATCAAGACCAATTATATGCTTCAAAAATATCATATCATCAGAATTTTCAATACCCACCTTCACAGCAACTAGAGTAAAAATCTAATTTGAAGAAAATTCTTGATAGGTTTCTAGAGCAAATTGAGATGAGAATGAATAATCAAGAAATTTTTGCTCCAAGTTCATCATACCCGTTAGAATTTGTTGGTTTGTAAAAATTCATAGACACATAATCAAATTGCATAAAATAGCGGAAGCATGATAAAATTAAATTTAAAAATTTATAAACCATAATCCAGGATAGACCTTTATGCATAACTATTAATTAATAAAGAAGAAGTTAGAGAATTATACCCTTGTAGAACTCAAATCTTCAACAAGTACAAGTTCACCTTTAAATCCTTTGTGTTCTCCTTAAATTTCACCGATTGGATTCTAACGATCAATGTTAGCCACCTAAGTGTTTGGCCTCTAGAGGTGATCCACCAAGGAATAATAATAATTCAAGAAGTGGGTGATGACAAACCCTAATTTTCTCTCTCTAGAGAATATGTGAGTACTCTCCCAAAAACTTGTGGAAGTGTATGTGTGTAACCTTAATCCATAATAAGACTTCTCTTATTTATAGATTTAGTAAACCATCCTAACACATTTAGGAATAGGATTTTTAATTAAATTCCTAATCTAATTAGGAACTTAATTAACTTAATATAATAATTATAATTCATAAACCATTTGAGAACTTAATTATTAATTATGAGAGTACTCTTATTAATTAATTCATAAACCATTTATGAACTAAATAATAATAATAATAATAATAATAATAATAATAATAATAATAATAATAATAATAATAATAATAATAATAATAATAATAATAATAATAATAATAATAATAATAATAATAATAATAATAATAAGACCTCTCTTATTAATTTATAATTAGTATTTCTAAAATACTAAATAATGAATATTAAGCTATTTAATTTATTCTATCCCCATAGTATAAATTAAATATACTTAATTTATTATTACAATTATGTCATTTACTTCTTAAATAATTATTTTTCCTTTTGTGGTGTGACCCTTTAGGTTCTCCATTTTAAACCGGTTATAGAAAAAATAATTTAGAACTATTCTAATCTTAGTTATATAAATAAATTAAACTATTTAATTTATTTAAATAAATAATATTTATTCCATAATAAGGGTAAGCCCCTTTAGCGATCAACGACTTTTCAGATAATATAGATTTGAACATTTAATCACAAAAGAACCTATTCAATGAATAGTTACCGTATAATTCAATCCTTCTATCTCACAATGTCCCAATCAAATCTAAGACATGGTATTACTATCAAGTCTTATTTTATTTGATTATATGCATTTCAATCCTCAAATGAATAACTCTAATTAATGTAAATTGGAAACTACTTTCTAATTTTCGTTATGCCTTGGCCAAGGACTACTGAGTTGTCATTTATCGAATCACATAGAATATTCTTTTCTTTTACTAGAAGTGGTAGATTCTTTGTTGATCATTCATCTATCTCCATGTATGATTTATTATATCCGATCATACCCTTTGATACACCCTAAAGGTTTTAAGAAATATGCCAAAATACAATTCATTGTGTACAAGATACTATGATGATATCAAGTTCAAGGATCACTTGTACTACTATCATAAAATGAACTCCTATTAACAGGCAAGTAAGACCCCATTAGTTGTTCCTTAAGTGAGTCATGTTCAGTGAACTTATTCTCTAATAAGCACCTACATACTTGATTTAGTGTCTCGACACAAATGATTATGAGATCAATCATTCTCTTCATAAGATCAAGCATAGTATGTACTAATCTATCCGGATTCACTAATCCCCATTTTAGTAATCCCACGATTAGGAATAATTTTAGTTTTGAGCTATCTTGAATTTAGATCTTATTAGCATGATCATCATTATGATTCTAAAAGCAGTGCTCAATAACTATGGGTTTATCACAATTAATATCATCTATTAAATATGGATAAAGAAAACGCGAAATCTCGTATCAACCTCCACCACAACAAGAGGAAAAATCAAATTTGGAAATCTCGTTGTTGAAGGTTGTTTTGATTTGATGATGATGATTGTTGTGCAAAAATGATTGTGGTAAATGTGCTTACATGGTTGATTGTCAATGTGTATATGACAAAGTGCATATGTGTTAGTGTGCTTATGTGCTTAATTGATTATGTGCTTAGATACTCTGAAAGTGCTTATGTGCTTAATTGATTATATGCTTAGATACTCTGAAAGTGATTATGTGCTTAATTGATTATGTGCTTAGATACTCTAAAAGTGTTTATATGCTTAATTGACAAAGTAATTATATGTTAATCAAATTATGTGTCTACATGATCATGTATGTATGATATATGTTACCTATGACTAAATACTGTAATCTAGACACTTGTTTATTTAACATAAATATGATATTGCTGAAAACTATCTTGTCTCATAAAAGAAAATGAAAGTTGGAGATTCAATTGTTGAAAAGTCCTTTTAAAAGATATCTGTGTACAAAAGACTTAGATTTTAAAGATCAGAAATGTTAGGTTGATCTTTCAGTAAGAGTCACTCTGCATAAAAGATGTATGATATAAGCAGAGTAGCATAAGAATGAATCATTGCTGTATTTTATGTATGTCAGAGTCTGTAAAGTCCTTTCAATATAATGATGTAACAATGTAAGAAAGGACTTAGTTAGAAAGGATCAAATCTGTTAGGTTGATCTCATGTTTGATCTGATCAGTCTATACGATCGTAGAACGAATACTACGATTCCTTGCAAAGAAGACTCAACGATTCTGTATAGATCGTAGAGTGAACTTTACAACTCCTTACCAGGATAACTCTACGATCATCAAAGAGAGTCAGATGTGCAAGAGGTCTACTGAATTTACAAGCAAAATTAAAGAACTGATCAAGCACAAATCGTAGAGCTGAACTCTACGATCGTCGAACAGACAGCTAAGCAAGCCTGCAGTTAACGCTGAACCAGAGAAGAAATGTACTTTACGATATCCACGTTCTAGCAAGATCGTAGAGTAAACTTAAAAAGCAAGCAAACGAGATCTATACGATTTGAGCAAATAATAGAAATCGTGGAGTAATACAGGATGACAAGACATTACAGAAAAGTGCTCCACACATGGAACAATCGTTGAGTAAAATTAAACAATGTGCCAACCAAGACAACAACTCAACGATTTCACTAAGAAGCACGACAGTTCACAAACTCTACGATTTGAACAAAGGGACAAGATCGTAGAACGAAATCATAAAGCAAAGCACTGCAGACAAACTCTACGATCTGAACACGAAAGCAAGATCGCAGAGTAAAAGAGAAGATCACTCAAACTCAACCATTTACCCTACATACTTCAAGTAACGAGTGGAGCTGAATTCGTAGAATCCAAATGAGCAGACAATCACTCTACGAATTCAATATAAGAAGCGGCAAAGGATCATAATTGCAATATGGCGCGAAAGGAGAAAGTGTATTTCTCTTCCAGATTCGAAAGAGATTAAGGGTTTTTTGAGATACAGATGCATGTCAGAGTCACAGAAGACTTTGTGCCTAAACGACTATAAGTCAGGACCCACTGCTCAGAAAAATGGTGAATAAGGACAGACTAATGGGACATCTCTGAATGCATCAAAACAGCTGGCTCTAAAAGTCAAGGAAGGTATTTATTGATGAATCAGAAGATTAATTAGCAAAGAATATAATAAATCTTTGCTGAATAACTCTGTGAATGCAACGACTATAAATTCAGAAAAAGTTTAGCTACAGGTTAATATATCAGAACATGTCAGAAAAGGGAAAAGCACTGACACAAGCAGCAAGAAAGTCAACATCGAAGATATTAAAGATCTGCATAAAGCCAAATGAAACCAACGGGATTTCTTTCAACGGTAAAATATGTACAGAGATATAAAGGCTAAAATAACTCACAGAATAATGTGTTGTTGATTGAGAATACAAGATAGATGATGGTGGACAACAACTGATCGTAGAGTGAAAACATAAAATGAATATGCTGAAGGACTCTACGATCCATTAGAACACTAACACTGAATAGAGAGAGATATAGAGATAAATGACTCTATTACAAGAGAAGTGTTCAGAGCTGCTCGACACATAGTAGAGAGAAGCTTAAACGCCAACTTGATACAGATATGGAAGCGACTGAGTACCAAAAAGGAAGGAGCATTACAGTCATCTCACAAGCCCATCTTGAGAAGCTATAGACAATCTATGATAAGAAGGAACAACTGAGTACCTAAAGGAAAGAGCTTCACAGTCATCTCAGGAGTTCGTCTCGAGAAGTTATCAAGTACCAAATGAGCTGAAGTTCAAAAGCCTAGCAGCACAATGGGTGATTGCAAGAAGATATTGAGCATATAAAGAAGTCAAGCATCATTGCCGAACTCAATATCATTTCAGGAATGATCACTTCCTGCTACTGAGTATTTAAAGACAATGGAACTTAAAGTATAACTCAGTAGCATCTCCTACATCTTTCAACAAGCAACGAGCCAAGTCTGTTGGATTTGAAGAGGGCAGTTATGTCCGTGTCTTAGTGACTAAATGAGCCAAGTTTACTGGACTTGAAGAGGGCAGTTGTGTCCTTGTCCTAGTGACTAAACTTGCTAAACCTGCTGGGTTTGAAGGGTTCTTGGTGAACCAAAGTTTCCAGGCGTGATGCGCTTGAAGGGTTCTGCATGAACCATTCTTAGTGAATTTCCTACTCGTTGTAGTAGAAGAGTGGAGTAGGAGTTATTCATCTCCGAACCACTTAAAACTCTCTGGTGTCTTTTACATTCAGTTATTTACATTCTGTTATATATATATATATATATATATATATATATATATATATATATATATATATATATATAACTGCTAAAATTAGTTTACTTGACAAGTAGCTATCTTCATTACAGTCTTAATTCAACGGAGAAGCTTTATAAATCTTTAAGGGGAATTTTTAATCTAATATTCCGCTGTGAAAACTAATCTTGATTAAATGAATTAATCAGTAATAAACTTTTGAAGTCAACAAAGAAAAAAGTTTTTAAGAGATCTATTCAACCCCCCCCCCTTCTAGATCTTGTGTGCCTCTGGGAACTAACAATTGGTATCAGAGCGGGTTCTCACGAACATACAGTGCTCATGCTTTGAGTAGATCCTATGGTACTAGCAAATTTCTGTTTTTGAGTTTAAGAATTGAAGTAAATCATTCCTTATGAACATGCTTACAAATTAATGTTTTGTTTCAGGTACTATTAAATGTTGATTGTTGATACTCTTTCAGATGCTGTATAACTCATTGCCATTAATCCTTTCTAAGACTATTTCAGATGATCTCAGCTAAGAAGCTATCGAGTAATCTTTCAAAATTAAACTGATGCTACAAGATGAAGAAATCAAAAGGATGCTCTGTTGATAAAGAATTATTAATCGACTCACTCGAAGAATACGATAACTTATGTTTCTGCTCTAAAACAAACTGGGAAGTTCAAATCTTGATGCCGAAGGACACTGGATCCTATTCTTCTCAAAGGAAGCATCACTGAGCCAAGAACTAACAAATCTACTTCTCACCATTTCTAAAGTTGATAGCAGAAGAAAGCCCAACAGAAATCTATGTTTAAAGTGTTAAATGATTTTCTGTGTACCAAATGTTAGCAGCTGAAATCAGTCTCGAATCTAATTATTCACTCGATGGGCTCAGCATTAAGCTTTCCGATAAGCGTAAGGACTTATATTCTAAGGATCTTATCTGAAGATGTGTGTTAAAGGAAGTACGTCATTTATCTAAGAACAGCATCAAGAGCTCTCTCAAACTACATTATATGGTAATCAAAGATGAAATCCACAAACAACATTTCTCAGTTCTTCTAGTGGATGATCTCTAGCTTGACTGGTTTTTAAGAAATCTAATTCAAGAGTCTTCAATGGTCTTCTGGAACTACTTCTCTGAAATTGGGAGGTAAATCAAATTACAGAGGTATACCTCACTGCAATGTCCTTGGTGATGAATGTCAAAGTCAATTTCCTAAATCACAAATACCAGGCCCGAGACCTGAAAATCAACTTAGCACTGATAAATAGACATATATATATCTATGATCACCGGATCTAAGATTCAGGTTGCAGATCATTAAGGTTCAAGAAGAGTTAAAGAAACTCATTCATGTTCAAAGCAGCTCATTCAATGAAGAAATTCATACAATGCACACCCTGTGTACATGCTCAGTTTTAAAAAACAAATGCTCTCAACGTCAAATTTCTTCAAATTTAACTATGCATGAGAATGGTGAAAAGATCAAGGCAAAAAGGAATAATCACGGATGACTTACTCTAAGATTCAGAAATCACCCTTCATTCTGTGAGAAGAGGAAAAGTTCATCTCAAGAAAAGTTCACACTCATAACCATTGGCAGTAGGCTCTCCAACTTCAATGCATCAGAAGAAGCTTTAAAATTGAAATGGTTGAAGATTTATCTGCTTGATATTCTATGAAAAAGTTAGGTTTATAAAATGCTAATCCGGAAGTCTTTTAACATATATCCTCACAAATCATTCTGGATGGAGATAATCCAAGCAGAACAACAGGAAGGAATCAATGCTATAGCCTCAAGAGAAAAGCCCTACGATATAAAGAAGGTGGAGAAAGTTGTTCTGAGACTCAACGATGAATTTCGCAGAATACCCTACTCAACGAATTTGTAGGATATCTCAAGGAAGTCAATCTATGAAAGATTGAATGGAGTCTGAATACTGTTGCATAAAGAAGAATTGAATCTTGATATTCTCTAGAAGAGAAAGAAGCTGGTCATAAAGGGAGCCATCTATTAATCTTTGAACTTACCTATTGATTTAGTGAAACTTGTCGAATCTGTTGTCACTAATATCATGGTAAGGTGAAAGATCTTTCAAGTCAGAAGAAAGTTCATCTTGCAAAGAAGGATCGTAGAGTCTGTCAGGCGATCGCAGGATAGGACTTGGCAAATTTAAGAGTCCTCTCGAAAGATCGTAGAGTTGTCTCCGCATCATAGAGCTAACTTTCGAGATCGTAGATTCAACACAGTCAGTCACTCTACGACTCTCTAAACCCAGTTTAAGAATCAAAGAGCAACCTCTACTTGAGTAGTCAAAGTCATGACAACGATTTTTACAAAGTCCATTCACAAGGCTGTCCTTGAGCTGACAAACAGACTGATCAACGATCTTTGAGTTCATCTAAAGCCTCAAGTCTTAACAGAGATCATAGAGCAGTTCAAATCATAACTCTACGTTTGCACTTCAGGCAAGATCGTAAAGTAGCAAAGCCAAGTCATAAAGTAAGAAAGCAAGCTCAGTAGTACAAAACTCTTCAGAAGACAAAATTTGGGAAAATTTTTGTTGAATGATCACTACGATCAACTCTGTTTCTTCGGAAGGCAAGCTAAAGGTAAATTGTATTCTTCATTGGGCTACCTTTCTCATTCCAGTCACAAAGTCCCAAAACAATGTGATTGATGAACCAAATGCACTTATCTCTCCGGTCATAATTTCTAAATTCTATGACTGATAGCCAAACAAGCCTTATCATCCCAAATCGTAGAGTCACTATGATCATTTTTCTGATCGTAGAGCATATCGAGTCTACGTTTGCACTTCTTACAAATATCTTTTCCATAAACCCCTTCATAGCCTTTTACCAGTATATCAGTTATCAAGGCCATCTTTTGAAAGGATGATGGTTGAGTGTCTAGCAGCCAACTCTACGAACTGTTCAAGCTTACTCTAAACAGGGAAAGAAAACCACACGCCCTCCAAACTTAAGTGGGTTAGAATACTTGATGTGCTTTAATTATGGAAAATGCAAAAGTTAAACCCACGTTCTACAAATGAGTATCTGACACGTGTACTCTGCAAAAATAAGAGGGAACTAGCATAAGTCTTGTTTTTAAACTGACAATGGTCATTTCCCATCAGTTATCAATACCCATTCTCCCAAAACTCCTCAAAACCCTAGAAATCGAAAATTCTTCTGAAACCGATATTGGTATCTCTCCCTGTGCTATTCCCAAATCAGTTTAATCTCATGGCATCTCTTCAAGTCATTCCTGGAAATCTTGTTTGTTTTGAAAATTTTGGAGATACAGATCAGAAATTCAAAGATATTCTTCATCTGGTCAAGAATGCTGGATTCACCATGTGTTTGGAAACCAGCACCAGGATTTTCTCTACACTTGTGAAAGAATTCTATTCAAACGCTGATTATCGAGGAAAAACCCTCATCTCAAAGGTTAAGGAAATCTCAATGCAAATAGGAGTTTCTGAAATCAATCTCAGTCTAGGTATTCCAAGCGGAGGAATTACTTCTCTTGACAAGATTAATATCGAGCTTGGACTGGAGCTGATGGGCTATGAGAAGAAGTCTCTTTTAAAAGGAATCAAGAAGAAAGATTTCCCTCAGCAGTACGAGTTTTTGGCTGACATTGTTGGGAAGAGCATCCTGTGCAAAGACACTGCATATGATACTATCAATGAAGATTAATTGAGGCTTATGACTGTTATTGCTCAAAGAAAGAAAATCAACTGTGGAGCAGTTCTATTAGGATGGATAAAGAGATGGTTAGATGATGCAAAGACAAGTGCTGAAGCAGGAAAGCCCACTCCCAAGATGCCCTATGGAAGATTTATAAGCATCATTTTAAAGAAATTGCTGGCAAAGGCAATTGGGGAAGATGAAGGAGAAGTTCTAAACTGCAACAAAAGAATTACTCCAAGGTTGTTAGAAGATTGGAAAAAGAACCCTCATGCTAATAAGGGTAAGAAGACACGACGATCGATAAGCATCAGCAGAAAGATGGAGGAGAAATCTAAAGGAAAAGGAAAAAGGGGAATGGAAGAAATATCTGAGGAGAAATCACAGGAGGCAAATGAGCAGTCAAGAAATAAAACTCTTGTGATCTATGAAAGTCAGGAATCTAAGAAGAAAAGAAAAGTCTTTGAAGCAAAAAAGGTTGCAGAAGAAAAAGTTGTCTGTACAGGGAAAGCTAAGAAGGAGAAGATAAATCCCAAATGATCTGAAATTGAGAAAAAGAAGAAGAAGAAGAAGAAGAAGAAGAAGAAGAAGTCAGAAAAGAAAGTTACTCACACTGCTCCAAGGAGAAGTTGGAGAATTAGAGAACAGTGGAGAAGTTCAATCATTACAGGGCTACCTCAGGTTATAGAAATTGATGATGATGAAGCAAATTCGGATTCTGAAGAAAGAACATCTGACAGTTCAAAAGAAGAAACATCTATAGGCTCTTTAGAGGAAAGATCAGAATGTCATAAAAATAGCCTGTCTGAAAAGGAAGTCTTATTGGGTTCTGATCAGGAAATTGAACTAGTTGAAAAAGACTCAACACCTGAGTTCAACAAAGATGATGATGTAGCTGAAGAAGTTGCTGTACCAAGGGAACAACGCTCGGAAAATTCTGAAGCTAGAAAGACTGAATCAGATGAGAAATGAGACTGTCAAGAAACTGTGATGAAAGAAGATAGTCACCTTCAAGAAGAGACCGGCACTCATGAAGTAGAAGAATCAAAAGAAAAGTCAAGAAGAACAAAAAGAAGAAGAGGTTTAAGTGGCTCTATGAAGAAAATAGGCAGGAGTTTAAATACAAATTTTAAGGAGAGACAAATAAGGATGAAAGTTGAAAAGAAGCTGAAGAAAGTGAGACTACTGAGGAATCTGGAAAAGCAGAAATTTGAAGCATATCGATTGAAGAAGATCAAAAGAAGATGTAGAGAAAGAAGGAAGCTACAAGCCAGATGGAAAAATGTTATATTTCATGGAATCATAATCATCTATTCAGCTTCATTCCCATGCTACCACTTCTAAGGGCTATTGTCATGAATGATCAAAGGTCTATTAGCTGGAGCTACTCAACATTTTCAAATCTTTCATTAGTCGCCCAACATTTCTCAAAGGTAATGACCATTGCTGTAAGACCCCGAATTTTATGAAATACAAAATTTAATTTTTCTTCATATATATTTTTTTTTGAAACAGTAAGTGGTTAAATCGATAAAGTTAAAAGTTAAGGATGTTATGTGCAAATTTTATTTTGTCGGACAATATTCGCTTTGTCGGGGAATATTCGTTTGGTCGGGGAATATTCGTTTGGTCCGACGGCGCCGAAATAACAAATTATTGGTGGACCCCACATCGGAATATTTGTCGGATATAGAAAACGACAGAAATAACCTTTTTAAATAAAAATAGTCAACGGAACTGTTAAAATACCGGTGATAAAAGAATAGTAGCATACGATAGTTATTGGTATTTTCTGTAGCACTCGGTACTCTACAGTAACACACGGTATTGCATAGTGTCTCATATTTTTGGTCTGATAATTGACACCGTAACTGTTACGCATCATTTCATCGATAATTGTCACTGCATAATATTTTATATTATCAATTCAATAATTGTTGTTACACAGTATTTTGCATTATTGATTTAATAATTGTCATTACACTGTATTTTATATCATTGAGTCAATAATTGTTGTTGCACTGTTTTTAAAATTATTGAACCTAATAATTGTCACAGTAACATATGCACAGTAATTCACATTATTAAATCAATAATTGTCATTACACAGTAACGTATGCTTTATTTTACATTATTGTTATCTCTATTATGATGTTATTTAAACAGTTGTATTTCATTAATTTATTGACTTGATATCTAAGAGCTAACTATACTGTATTTATAACAATTAGTCATAATAATTGAATTGATAAAGTTATGTGTTTATAATATAAAGTTAGGTGATTATTAGGTGATATGAAATGAATGGTGTAGATTAAAGTGTGAATTATTGTTGAATAATTGAATTGATTTATTTATAATATAAAGTTAGGTGATATGAAATGAATGGTGTAGATTAAAGTGTGAATTATTGTTGAATAATTAAATTGATTTGTTTATAATATAAAGTTAGGTGATTATTAGGTGATATGAAATGAATGGTGTAGATTAAAGATAATATAATATTTGAAATGGATGGTGTAGATTAAAAGATGATCTTTAAATGAATGGTTTAGATTAAATAAATGATAAGATTTTTGGCTATAAATAGAAGCCTTAACTTAAGGATTTTTCATAAACTTCCTTACTTGTTCTTTCTTTCTCTCTCTAAATACTTCTTGTGAAAGTTCTCTCTAAGTGTGCTTAAGTCATCTTGAGTATTTGTGAAGATCTATAAGTATACGTGTACTGTTCAAGTTAATCAACCTCATTTAAATCAATATCCAGTCACGTGTTGAGGTAAGGGATACCATCTTTTTCATCTTCCATTATTCAAACGTACTATGGTAAGGGATTATCATTATTTGATTCTCGAAAATAATATTGTTTCTTTCTTACTCATAAGATGTGCCTTTTATTTCCATGTATTAAATTGTGGGAATAACCTTACGGAGCGGATTGCCGCCTGTTGGTGAATAACCTTTCGTATTCATTCATTATTAATCTCTGAGAATAACCTTACGGAGCGGATTGCCGCCTGTTTGGTGAATAACTCTTTGTACTCAAATTCTATTAAATTGTGGGAATAACCTTACGGAGCGGATTGCCGCCTGTTGGTGAATAACCCTTTGTATTAATTTCCTTCACCTTTTGTTAATCAAACCTGCTACGGTAAGGGATATTATTTTCTTTCATGCTCCTAAATCGAAATTTATTATGGAACTATTGCTTCTATAATTCCTGAAAATATTATATGTTCCATAATAATTGAACTTCATTATTTCAACTGAACCTTCCTATTTACGTGAACCTTTCTATTGAATTGTAACCGTTATTCTGAACTGTGGATCTTGAATTTCACTCCACATCATGTTGACAATTTGGACATTATTTGAATCTGTACAAAGTAAACTTCCGATACTTATTGTTATCCTATTTCTTCTGTTCATCATTTATATCATTCTAATCATCCAAAAATCAAGCTGTTGTGAATATCTGTGGCCGGGGGCACAGATGTGATATATTTGTTGAACAGATGATAGGTTAAAGGCGATATAATAGGTTAAAGGCGATACATCTGTTCGGTGTCTTTTATGGCACGTGGTGAATGTTCTCTTTGGCCCGTAGTGCAAAGATGAACTGTTGTTTGGTATGATTATGACCAAAGGCTGAATCTGGTATAATCATGACCGTTGGTGCTATATTGAATATCTTTGGCCCGTAGTACAAAGATGAACTGTTGATGTGCATGATTATGATCAGGAACTGTGAATTTGTATTATCTTGACTAATGATATTTCAGATGATAAAAGTTGATGATGTTTTTCCTAAAAAGAGAACCGAGTGGACATTATAGTCTGCATTATTCTTCTAATAGATTACTCATTCCGCTGCTATTATTGATCTGAACGTTGTTTAAGAATTTAACTGCAGTTTTTGATATAAACCTTGTAGTCTATTGTATTCTATCAAGAACTCAACTATTGAAGACTAATGATAATTTATTCGTCATTATCTTAGTCATGATATTCTTTACTGGGCTATTTGAGCTCACCCTTTCTTTTGTTCCATTGTTTTTCAACAGGAGATGAAAACATAACAGGGTCTAGCCGGGGAATGGAGTGAGAGTCCGAGGAATAGTTATCATAGTCTTCACGTTTTGTAAAATAGTGTGGCAATAATAGTGAAGACTTAGTTGTGTATTATTATACACTGTATGGTTGTACGTTGTGCTTTGTTGTAATAATTTTGTTGTAGTCTTTTGACGACTCAAGTTTGGGCTGTGTGGGCCCAGATTTGGGGGCGTCACAGTTGGCATCAGAGCTTAGGGATATGGTCTTTAATGGAGATCTGGGGTAGAACTAGGAGGGGAGAGACGAATAGAATCAGTCACTAGTGTGTCCTACCTAAAATAGATTTTATTATCTAATGAGTCGATTTGAATGTAGGAACATGAAGTGATGAGTCAGTTTATTTGAACTAACATTTATTTTGTGACCACAGTTAAGTATGGCATCTGAAAATCAAGAGGTTAACTATGGAATACCCGAAGCAAATGTAGCCGAGAATCAAGTGGCCCCAAACAATCCTCCTGCCAACTCAAGAAATAATGTTCCTGATAACATGATGAACGATGGATTCTTTAGGAATTTCATGCAGTTCATACAGAATCAAGGAAGAGGAAATCCAGTCAATAATAACGGTAGAAACGCTGGCAATTTGAGGATGGTCACTGTTAAGCAATTTAAAGAATTAGGACCACCTGAATTCCACGGGAAGCCTGACCCACTCAAAGCGGAGGCATGGCTGAAGCAGACGACAAAAATACTTGATGTCTTACAATGCGCTGATGATCAGAAGGTGCCATTTGCCACTTTTATGTTACGAGGTGAGGCGGACCATTGGTGGGAAGCGGTAAAACGTATCCAACCTTCAGCACTCGAAATGTCTTGGACAGAATTCGAAGAACTGTTTAATGAGAAGTACTTCCCAGAAAGCATCCGCCATATGAAGGAAGTGGAATTCATTAAGCTGGAGCAGGGAAACATGACAGTTTCTCAATATGAAGCTAAGTTTGCTGAACTGTCTCGTTTTGCGACTCATCTAGTAGATGACGAAGCACGAATGAGTCGAATGTTCCTGAGAGGTTTGAGACTCAAAATTCGTCAACAACTTAGTTCTCATAAATTCAGTTTGTATTCAGATGTTGTAGATAGGGCTCAAAGGGTGGAGCAAACAGATGAAACATTGCAGCCAAGAGTTAATGATCAGCATAGAGAAAGGAGTGACAACAACCACAGGAACGAGAACCATCGAGGAGGTAACCAACACTTCGGTGGTAATTCCATACCAAATAACAGAAGAGGAGAATCTAGTGGGAACAATTTCAAAAGAAAGAGATTCCATAATAATTATGGAAGGGCACCAGCACCAGTACCAACACCAGCACCGACCCCAGTTTCAAGGGGAGAAGATCGACCACCAGTGAGATGCTATAGGTGTGGTCAGGAAGGTCACATCAGCCCAAACTGTACATTGCAGTCCAAAAAGTGCTACAGTTGTGGGAAAGAGGGTCATCTTGCGCGGTTTTGTCCTGCCACAAAATCAAGTCCAGCTGCAATGATGATACCAAAAGCTAGCGCGGATAAAGGAAAATCTGTAGTTCAAAGGAGAGCTTTTGTTGTGACATCCCAAATGGCACGAAACTCGAACGAGGTGATAACCGGTAAGCTATTCATAAATTCTCGTGAAGTCTACGCTTTGTTAGATACTGGCTTTACCCATTCTTTTATCTCACCTGCATGTGCTCAGCGTTTAAACTTAACTCCTGAAAACTTGGACTTTGACTTATCAGTTGAAACCCCATTAGGAGAAATGACCATTACATCTACTGTCTATAAATCTTGTCTAGTTCAAATCAACAACCTCACATTACCTGTTGACCTTATTTCTTTGGAGATGCGTGAATTTGATGTGATTTTAGGAATTGATTGGTTGACTACCCATCATGCTAAAATTGATTGTTTTCATAAGATTATTAGTTTTCATATTCCTAATCAACCTGTCATGCAAATTCAAGCAACTAAACCATTGAAATCTATAACTGTTATTTCTAGCCATAAAGCCATTCGTTTATTGAAAAACGGATGTCAAGCCTTTTTAGCTCATGTCACTGATTTGAACAAAAATACGTCAAACTTGAATGATATTCCCATTGTTAATGAGTTTCCTGACGTTTTTCCTGAAGAACTTCCTGGCTTACCCCCAAACCGTGAAATTGATTTTTATATTGATCTTGAACCCGGTACCAAGCCCATTTCCAAAGCTCCCTACCGAATGGCTCCCATTGAACTTCAAGAGTTAAAAGTCCAACTACAGGAATTGTTGGATACCGGTTTCATTCGTCCGAGTGCATCACCTTGGGGTGCTCCTGTTCTATTTGTGAAGAAGAAAGACGGGAGTATGAGATTGTGCATTGACTACCGAGAATTGAACCATGTCACCATCAAGAACAGGTACCCGTTACCTCGGATTGATGACATGTTTGATCAATTGCAAGGCGCTCAACATTTCTCAAAGATTGATCTCCGTTCTGGATATCATCAGTTAAAGGTTAAAGCTGAGGACATTCCAAAGACTGCTTTCAGAACTCGTTATGGGCATTATGAGTTCTTAGTCATGCCTTTTGGACTAACTAATGCTCCTGCAGCTTTCATGGACATGATGAACCGGATATTCAAGAAACATTTGGATCATTTTGTGGTTGTCTTTATTGATGACATCCTCATATACTCCAAGAGTCGCGAGGATCATGAACAACACCTGAGATTGATACTACAAAAGCTCCGTGAAAACAAATTATATGCCAAGTTGAAGAAATGTGACTTCTGGCTTGAGGAGGTCGCGTTTCTTGGGCATGTGATTTCTAGTCAAGGAATATCAGTCGATCCTGCGAAGATTGAAACGGTACTAAATTGGGAACAACCCAAAACAGTAACCGAAGTCCGAAGTTTTCTGGGTCTAGCTGGTTATTATCGGAGATTCGTAGAAGGATTTTCTCGAATCGCCACTCCATTAACGCAGCTTACTCGGAAAAGCACAAAATTCATATGGAGCGAGGAATGCGAGAAAAGTTTCCAAGAACTCAAGAAGAGACTGGTTTCAGCTCCTGTTCTGACCATACCATCAGGATCAGGAGAATTTGTTATCTACAGCGATGCTTCTGGCAAAGGTCTAGGCTGTGTCCTTATGCAACATGGAAAGGTTATAGCCTACGCCTCTCGACAACTCAAAGATTATGAGAAAAATTATCCTACTCATGATCTAGAGTTGGCAACAGTCGTTTTCGCGTTGAAGATCTGGAGACACTACTTGTACGGAGAAAAAGTGGATATCTATACGGATCATAAAAGTCTCAAGTATTTCTTCACCCAGAAGGAACTCAACATGCGACAACGACGTTGGCTTGAGCTGTTAAAGGATTATGACCACACAATCCAGTATCACCCGGGAAAGGCGAACGTTGTAGCTGACGCTTTGAGCAGAAAATCTTATGCAAGTACAAGTGCACTGCTGACAACACAAAAGTGTATTTTGTACGACTTGCAAAAGATGGAGATAGAGCTAAAGACACCAGGGACCCACTCGAAGATTGCTCACGTGCGAGTAGAACCAACTTTAATCGATAAAATTAAAGTTGCTCAAGCTACCGATCCGGAACTGATAAACATGATAAAGAAAGTACAAGAAGGTGCCATTCCCGAAGCAAGAATCGACGAGAAAGGAATACTTCGAGTCAACTCTCGACTCTGTGTTCCTAATGATCCTGAATTAAAGCATAAAATCATGATGGAGGCACACAACACGCCGTTTGCAATCCACCCAGGAGGTACCAAGATGTATCGAGATCTTCGACATACATTTTGGTGGAACAATATGAAAAGAGAGATTGCGGAGTTTATCTCAAGGTGCCTAACTTGTCAACGTGTCAAGGCAGAACATCAAGTTCCTAAAGGTCCATTACAATCACTTGAAGTTCCCGAATGGAAGTGGGAACACATCAATATGGACTTCGTGACGGGTCTTCCAAAAGTTTCTCAAGGCTTAGATGCAATTTGGGTGATCGTAGATAGATTGACCAAATCTGCTCATTTCTTGCCTATACGAGAAAACTTTTCACTTGAACGTCTTGCCGGTATGTACATAAATGAGATCGTGAGATTGCATGGCATGCCAGTTTCCATAGTTTCTGATCGAGATCCTAGATTCACTTCACGCTTTTGGATCAGTCTACAAAAAGCTATGGGCACTGAACTACGTTTTAGTTCTGCATACCATCCTCAAACGGACGGACAATCGGAAAGGACGATCCAGACCCTCGAAGATCTTTTGAGACTTTGTGTATTAGACTTCAAAGGAAGTTGGGATAAGTACTTGCCGTTGGTGGAATTTTCTTACAACAACAGTTACCAAGCAAGCATAGGCATGGCTCCATTCGAGGCATTGTATGGAAGGAAGTGTCGCTCTCCAATATGTTGGAATGAGGTAGGAGAAGCAAAATTGTTGGGACCCGAGTTGGTACGCTTGACGACCGAAAAGATCCAAATGATCCGACAACGAATACAGACCGCACAAGAACGACAAAAGAGTTATGCTGATCTTCATCGGAGAGACGAAAGTTTCAACGTCGGAGATCATGTATTCTTACGTGTTTCTCCATGGAAAGGGGTTACGAGATTCGGAAAGAGAGGAAAGCTCAACCCTCGATTTATTGGCCCATTTGAAATCCTCGATCGAATAGGAACCGTAGCCTACAGACTAGCCCTACCACCAAGTATGTCTCGCATCCATAACGTTTTTCACATATCTATGTTACGTAAATATGTGAAGGACCCAAACCACGTCATTGAGTTAGAACCAGACGTTATAGCAGAGGATTTAACATACGAGGAGGTACCTGTTAAGATCCTGGATAAGAAGGAGCAGATCCTACGCTCAAAGGTTATACCTCAAGTTAAGGTTTTATGGAGGAACCAAGATACTGAGGAAATGACCTGGGAGCTAGAATCTGAGATGAAATCTAAGTATCCTTACCTCTTCGATATGTCAGGTACGTCAATTTCGGGGACGAAATTTCATAAGGAGGGGAGGTTGTAAGACCCCGAATTTTATGAAATACAAAATTTAATTTTTCTTCATATATATTTTTTTTTGAAACAGTAAGTGGTTAAATCGATAAAGTTAAAAGTTAAGGATGTTATGTGCAAATTTTATTTTGTCGGACAATATTCGCTTTGTCGGGGAATATTCGTTTGGTCGGAGAATATTCGTTTGGTCCGACGGCGCCGAAATAACAAATTATTGGTGGACCCCACATCGGAATATTTGTCGGATATAGAAAACGACAGAAATAACCTTTTTAAATAAAAATAGTCAACGGAACTGTTAAAATACCGGTGATAAAAGAATAGTAGCATACGATAGTTATTGGTATTTTCTGTAGCACTCGGTACTCTACAGTAACACACGGTATTGCATAGTGTCTCATATTTTTGGTCTGATAATTGACACCGTAACTGTTACGCATCATTTCATCGATAATTGTCACTGCATAATATTTTATATTATCAATTCAATAATTGTTGTTACACAGTATTTTGCATTATTGATTTAATAATTGTCATTACACTGTATTTTATATCATTGAGTCAATAATTGTTGTTGCACTGTTTTTAAAATTATTGAACCTAATAATTGTCACAGTAACATATGCACAGTAATTCACATTATTAAATCAATAATTGTCATTACACAGTAACGTATGCTTTATTTTACATTATTGTTATCTCTATTATGATGTTATTTAAACAGTTGTATTTCATTAATTTATTGACTTGATATCTAAGAGCTAACTATACTGTATTTATAACAATTAGTCATAATAATTGAATTGATAAAGTTATGTGTTTATAATATAAAGTTAGGTGATTATTAGGTGATATGAAATGAATGGTGTAGATTAAAGTGTGAATTATTGTTGAATAATTGAATTGATTTATTTATAATATAAAGTTAGGTGATATGAAATGAATGGTGTAGATTAAAGTGTGAATTATTGTTGAATAATTAAATTGATTTGTTTATAATATAAAGTTAGGTGATTATTAGGTGATATGAAATGAATGGTGTAGATTAAAGATAATATAATATTTGAAATGGATGGTGTAGATTAAAAGATGATCTTTAAATGAATGGTTTAGATTAAATGAATGATAAGATTTTTGGCTATAAATAGAAGCCTTAACTTAAGGATTTTTCATAAACTTCCTTACTTGTTCTTTCTTTCTCTCTCTAAATACTTCTTGTGAAAGTTCTCTCTAAGTGTGCTTAAGTCATCTTGAGTATTTGTGAAGATCTATAAGTATACGTGTACTGTTCAAGTTAATCAACCTCATTTAAATCAATATCCAGTCACGTGTTGAGGTAAGGGATACCATCTTTTTCATCTTCCATTATTCAAACGTACTATGGTAAGGGATTATCATTATTTGATTCTCGAAAATAATATTGTTTCTTTCTTACCCATAAGATGTGCCTTTTATTTCCATGTATTAAATTGTGGGAATAACCTTACGGAGCGGATTGCCGCCTGTTGGTGAATAACCTTTCGTATTCATTCATTATTAATCTCTGAGAATAACCTTACGGAGCGGATTGCCGCCTGTTTGGTGAATAACTCTTTGTACTCAAATTCTATTAAATTGTGGGAATAACCTTACGGAGCGGATTGCCGCCTGTTGGTGAATAACCCTTTGTATTAATTTCCTTCACCTTTTGTTAATCAAACCTGCTACGGTAAGGGATATTATTTTCTTTCATGCTCCTAAATCGAAATTTATTATGGAACTATTGCTTCTATAATTCCTGAAAATATTATATGTTCCATAATAATTGAACTTCATTATTTCAACTGAACCTTCCTATTTACGTGAACCTTTCTATTGAATTGTAACCGTTATTCTGAACTGTGGATCTTGAATTTCACTCCACATCATGTTGACAATTTGGACATTATTTGAATCTGTACAAAGTAAACTTCCGATACTTATTGTTATCCTATTTCTTCTGTTCATCATTTATATCATTCTAATCATCCAAAAATCAAGCTGTTGTGAATATCTGTGGCCGGGGGCACAGATGTGATATATTTGTTGAACAGATGAGAGGTTAAAGGCGATATAATAGGTTAAAGGCGATACATCTGTTCGGTGTCTTTTATGGCACGTGGTGAATGTTCTCTTTGGCCCATAGTGCAAAGATGAACTGTTGTTTGGTATGATTATGACCAAAGGCTGAATCTGGTATAATCATGACCGTTGGTGCTATATTGAATATCTTTGGCCCGTAGTACAAAGATGAACTGTTGATGTGCATGATTATGATCAGGAACTGTGAATTTGTATTATCTTGACTAATGATATTTCAGATGATAAAAGTTGATGATGTTTTTCCTAAAAAGAGAACCGAGTGGACATTATAGTCTGCATTATTCTTCTAATAGATTACTCATTCCGCTGCTATTATTGATCTGAACGTTGTTTAAGAATTTAACTGCAGTTTTTGATATAAACCTTGTAGTCTATTGTATTCTATCAAGAACTCAACTGTTGAAGACTAATGATAATTTATTCGTCATTATCTTAGTCATGATATTCTTTACTGGGCTATTTGAGCTCACCCTTTCTTTTGTTCCATTGTTTTTCAACAGGAGATGAAAACATAACAGGGTCTAGCCGGGGAATGGAGTGAGGGTCCGAGGAATAGTTATCATAGTCTTCACGTTTTGTAAAATAGTGTGGCAATAATAGTGAAGACTTAGTTGTGTATTATTATACACTGTATGGTTGTACGTTGTGCTTTGTTGTAATAATTTTGTTGTAGTCTTTTGACGACTCAAGTTTGGGCTGTGTGGGCCCAGATTTGGGGGCGTCACAATTGCAACCACACTGATAAGCAATGAGCCTTTCTATCCTCACTACCAAAGCTGCCAAGAAATATCCATCTGGAATCTGTCCAGCTCTCAATCATCCAGCCAGTCTATGGGGTATCACAATGCAGAAATCTGGTAGTCCTCTCTTGTGACTCACTAAAATCTCAGTCACCCTACATCATCTCCCTGGTTGTAAAGTCCCAAAACTTTGCAAACATTTTTCAAAATACCAGCTTTCCAGTCATAGAGTCCCAACATTCTATGAACCATAAAAATGTACTTATTCTCAGTCTCGTAGAGTCTCAAAACTCTGTGTTAGACTTCAAGATATCTTGGGATCTAAACCAGCATTGGTACAGTCAGCTCCATACAATATTGATGATGTCAAAAAGGGGGAGAGAATATAAGGAACTAAGGGGGAGAGTAATTCTAAGGAACTAAGGGGGAGAGTAATTCTAAGGAACTAAGGGGGAGCAACAACATCTATGAAGAAGAAGAATCATCCAACTAAGGGGGAGACAACAAACAACCAGCAAACTAAGTAAGAGAAAAGTGAATCAGGAAAAGCAGCTGTAAGTATGTATAACCTTTTGTAAAAACGCTCATTTAATGAAATCATTACTTTGCACTAGCCATACAGTATTTCACTGTATCGTAAGACATATTTTACCTATGAAGTAGATGCATTATATGAATGTCATTTCAATATGTTCATTAGTTTTGTCATCATCAAATAGGGGGAGATTGTTGAAGGTTGTTTTGATTTGATGATGATGATTGTTGTGCAAAAATGATTGTGGTAAATGTGCTTACATGGTTGATTGTCAATGTGTATATGACAAAGTGCATATGTGTTAGTGTGCTTATGTGCTTAATTGATTATGTGCTTAGATACTCTGAAAGTGCTTATGTGCTTAATTGATTATGTGCTTAGATACTCTGAAAGTGCTTATGTGCTTAATTGATTATGTGCAAAAATGATTGTGGTAAATGTGCTTACATGGTTAATTGTCAATGTGTATATGACAAAGTGCATATGTGTTAGTGTGCTTATGTGCTTAATTGATTATGTGCTTAGATACTCTGAAAGTGCTTATGTGCTTAATTGATTATGTGCAAAAATGATTGTGGTAAATGTGCTTACATGGTTGATTGTCAATGTGTATATGACAAAGTGCATATGTGTTAGTTTGCTTATGTGCTTAATTGATTATGTGCTTAGATACTCTGAAAGTGCTTATGTGCTTAGATACTCTAAAAATGCTTATATGCTTAATTGACAAAGTAATTATATGTTAATCAAATTATGTGTCTACATGATCATGTATGTATGATATATGTTACCTATGTCTAAATACTGTAAATCTAGACACTTGTTTAACATAAATATGATATTGCTGAAAACTATCTTGTCTCATAAAAGAAAATGAAAGTTGGAGATTCAATTGTTGAAAAGTCCTTTTAAAAGATATCTGTGTACAAAGGACTTAGATTTTAAAGATCAGAAATGTTAGGTTGATCTTTCAGTAAGAGTCACTCTGCATAAAAGATGTATGATATAAGCAGAGTATCATAAGAATGAATCATTGCTGTATTTTATGTATGTCAGAGTTTGTAAAGTCCTTTCAATATAATGATGTAACAATGTAAGAAAGGACTTAGTTAGAAAAGATTAAATCTGTTAGGTTGATCTCATGTTTGATCTGATCAGTCTATACGATCGTAAAACGAATACTACGATTCCTTGCAAAGAAGACTCAACGATTCTGTATAGATCGTAGAGTGAACTTTACAACTCTTTACCAGGATAACTCTACGATCATCAAAGAGAGTCAGATGTGCAAGAGGTCTACTGAATTTACAAGCAAAATTAAAGAACTGATCAAGCACAAATCGTAGAGCTGAACTCTACGATCGTCGAACAGACAGCTAAGCAAGCCTGCAGTTAACGCTGAACCAGAGAAGAAATGTACTTTACGATATCCACGTTCTAGCAAGATCGTAGAGTAAACTTAAAAAGCAAGCAAACGAGATCTATACGATTTGAGCAAATAATAGAAATCGTGGAGTAATACAGGATGACAAGACATTACAGAAAAGTGCTCCACACATGGAACAATCGTTGAGTAAAATTAAACAATGTGCCAACCAAGACAACAACTCAACGATTTCACTAAGAAGCACGACAGTTCACAAACTCTACGATTTGAACAAAGGGACAAGATCGTAGAACGAAATCATAAAGCAAAGCACTGCAGACAAACTCTACGATCTGAACACGAAAGCAAGATCGCAGAGTAAAAGAGAAGATCACTCAAACTCAACCATTTACCCTACATACTTCAAGTAACGAGTGGAGCTGAATTCGTAGAATCCAAATGAGCAGACAATCACTCTACGAATTCAATATAAGAAGCGGCAAAGGATCATAACTGCAATATGGTGCGAAAGGAGAAAGTGTATTTCTCTTCCAGATTCGAAAGAGACTAAGGATTTTTTGAGATACAGATGCATGTCAGAGTCAGAGAAGACTTTGTGCCTAAACGACTATAAGTCAGGACCCACTGCTCAGGAAAATGGTGAATAAGGTCAGACTAATGGGACATCTCTGAATGCATCAGAACAGTTGGCTCTAAAAGTCAAGGAAGGTATTTATTGATGAATCAGAATATAATAAATCTTTGCTGAACAACTCTGTGAATGCAATGGCTATAAATTCAGAGAAAGTTGAGCTACAGGTTAATATATCAGAACATGTCAGAAAAGGGAAAAGCACTGACACAAGCAGCAAGAAAGTCAACATCGAAGATATTAAAGATCTGCACAAAACCAAATGAAACCAACGAGGTTTCTTTCAACGGTAAAATATGCACAGAGATATAAAGGCTAAAATAACTCACAGAATAGTGTGTTGTTGATTGAGAATACAAGAGAGATGATGGTAGACAATAACCAATCGTAGAGTGAAAACAGAAAATGAATATGCTGAAGGACTCTACGATCCATTAGAACACTAACACTGAATAGAGAGAGATATAGAGATAAATGACTCTATTACAAGAGAAGTGTTCAGAGCTGCTCAGCACATAGTAGAGAGAAGCTTAAACGCCAACTTGATACAGATATGGAAGCAACTGAGTACCAAAAAGGAAGGAGCATTACAGTTATCTCACAAGCCCATCTAAAGAAGTTATAGACAGTCTATGATAAGAAGGAACAACTGAGTACCTAAAGAAAAGAGCTTCACAGTCATCTCAGGAGTTCATCTCGAGAAGTTATCAAGTACCAAAGGAGCTGAAGTTCAAAAGCCTAGCAGTACAATGGGTGATCGCAAGAAGATATTGAGCATATAAAGAAGTCAAGCATCATTGCCGAACTCAATATCATTTTAGGAATGATCACTTCCTGCTACTGAGTATTTAAAGACAATGGAACTTAAAGTACAACTCAGTAGCATCTCCTACATCTTTCAACAAGCAAGGAGCCAAGTCTGTTGGAGTTGAAGACGTTATGTCCGTGTCTTAGTGACTAAATGAGCCAAGTTTGCTGGACTTGAAGAGGGCAATTGTGTCCTTGTCCTAGTGACTAAACTTGCCAAACTTGCAGGGTTTGAAGGGTTCTTGGTGAACCAGAGTTTCGAGGCGTGATGCGCTTGAAGGGTTCTGCATGAACCATTCTTAGTGAATTTCCTACTCGTTGTAGTAGAAGAGTGAAGTGGGAGTTATTCATCTCCAAACCACTTAAAACTCTCTGGTGTCTTTTACATTCAGTTATTTATATTCTGTTATATATATATATATATATATATATATATATATATATATATATATATATATAGATATAACTGCTAAGCTTAGTTTACTTGACAAGTAGCTATCTTTATTACAGTCTTAATTCAACGGAGAAGCTTTACAAATCTTTAAGGGGAATTTTCAATCTAATATTCCGCTGTGAAAACAAATCTTGATTAAATTAATTAATCAGTAATAAACTTTTGAAGTCAACAAAGAAATTTTTTTTTAAGAGATCTATTCAACCCCCCCCCCCCCCCCCCTTTCTAGATCTTGTGTGCCTCTGGGAACTAACACTCGTATATAGTGATACCTAACATGAAGGATTAGGTTGCATTTTGATGCAACACAGGAAAGTCATTACTTATGCTTCGCGATAATTGAAGGATTATGAGATAAGGTATCCTACTTATGATCTGGAATTAACAGCGGTAGTATTTGCTTTAAAAATATGGAGGCATTACTTATATGGAGTGAAGTGTAAAATTTATATTGATCATAAGAACTTGAAGCATATTTTCTCACAATGAGAGTTAAACATGAGACAAAGACGTTGGCTGAAATTAATACAAGATTATGACTGCAAAATCTTATATCATCTAGGAAAAGCCTATCTAGTTGCAGATGTTTTAAGCAGCAAGAATCAAGAGAAATTGATGATGTTAACAACTCAGGATGAGTTGTTAAAAGAATATTTTTGTGAGGAACCGAATTTTCGGGATTATTTAATAAAATTAAATAAGAATTTTATTGATAAAATTATCAAGGTTGTTCAAATTATTGGTGACATTTTATGTGAATTAAAGTATGTGATGAGATTTAATTAGTAAATTAAATCTGTACAGAGATCATGACGAATAGTGTGGAATTAAAATAATTGAAAAGTAAATAAATTGTTTAAAAACAATTTATTAAGAATAAGAGAAAATTTTATGTAAAAATACAGTAAATTATACAATTAAATTATTGTGAAAGTACATAAATTATTATTTAAATGATGTTATGTGGAAATGTGAGAAATATGAATTAGATGTGTATATATATACATTTGTATATATATAAATGTGCATGCTTAATTGATAATTATAAATTCCATTAATTATGAAAATTAAGGGATTAATAATTGAATTAATCCAGAAGTAAAATAAAAGTGAATGAGGAAGTTGGTAAAATTATAATTATTGATTTTAGATTTAATCAAGAATTATGGAGGAAGTTTAGAAATTAATTGAGAAGAAAAGTAATTATATAAATTATATAATAATAAATTATATAATTGATATAAGGAAATTAAAGTAAGGTATGAAGAAAATAATAATTATATATATAAATTATATAAATAATTATATAATTTATATAAGAAGATTAAATTGAATAAGGATGGAAGAAAATTTTATAAATTGTATTTTGTGTAAAATGAAAATTATATAAGGATAAGGTAATTATATAAATTATATAATAATAAATTATATAATTTATATAAGGAAAGTTAGTGTAAATTGTAAAGAAATAAAAATAAATGAGAAAAATGAATGTTTTAAGTTATTAAAAATTATGGTTATGTATAATGGAATTTTTATGACTTTTATGAGGAATAATATTTTAGAAACGTGAACATGTTAGTGTAACATGTTGTCCAAGTAACGAAGTGAAAAATTATGAAAAATAATTTTTATATGTTATATGAATTATTTTATGAATTTTAGAGGTATAAATTACCTCATATAATTACATGCATGTCATTATGCGCGTACAAAATTTGTCAAATAAAGTACCCAAAAAGGGTATAAATATTAATAATAAATCATGTTATGATTTTTGGTGAATTAAAATAAATATTTTATATACATTTATAAAATATTTATTACACAAGATAATTATGTAATGTATTTAAATTAAAATTTTGCATGCAAGTTTGGAAAATTCGAGAGAAGGAAAATGTTGGCGTGTGAGAGGCATAAGTCGGTGGGTAATTTTTTTTATTCCAAAATTTGTTAGAGACTTGTGGGATTATAAAAGAAGAAGGGAAGAAAAGAAAAAGGAGAATAAGCAACAAACATTTTCTCTCTTTCTTTCTCTCACCCGAGAACCACCCGACCACCACCTTATGTGATACCCCAAGATTTTTGGAGTAATTCTAAATAAAGATTATGATAAATTAAGTAAATGATAACATTTAAAACCTAGTGTGGAATGATAAAAGTATTAAGGAAT
Organism: Hedera helix; assembly: GCA_947179155.2. Lineage (NCBI taxonomy): Eukaryota > Viridiplantae > Streptophyta > Magnoliopsida > Apiales > Araliaceae > Hedera > Hedera helix. Next base: position 21,157,817 of record OX359280.1, read on the forward strand.
GATTTATGGAATGTAAAGAAGATTTATATGAATTAAGAAAAGAATGATGAATGATAAATATAAAATTTAAGGTAATAAGGTTGGTCGAATTTCGGGGTAGTTACAGTTGGTATCAGAGCTAGAGGTTATAAACCTTAGGTATACGATACCTTAGGCTATAACCTTAGTAAGAAAGAATAAAGTTAGTTGCGTGTTCTGAAAACCCAAGCGTATAGTAAGCTTGTGACTCATGATTGGATGGTGGAGCCCCTCAGCGAATGGGCGACTATGGTCTGACTAAGACAAGCTCCTCAAGCCATAGGATTATGGTAAGTTTTTGAGACCAAATACGTGAAAAGTTTGACGAACATGGGGGGATTAGAATAGAGAGATATAAGTTAAAAGATATAGTTTTTAAATATTGGCTAAAGTGAAGGAAATATGAAAGATATAAGATTACAAGAAAGAAATAAAAATGTTAAGAAAAATTTGAATGAAGATAAGGAATTGAGAAAATTGATAAGTGCAATTAAAAATATATCTAAAAGAATATTTGAAATGATTCAAAGATGAATCTCAAAGAAAATCAGTGGACACCTGATTCAAGTAATAAAGAGGACGAGGTAATCTAAAAAGTATAGAAAGAGATCATAATAACATGATGAGGAACGGTAAGAAGATCGTATTACGATACGATCACCAGATAAGGAAAGCAAGTAAGGAATAAATTATAAAGCAAGATCATGATGGGATCCAATGAGACTGCAAAATAACAGAGATTTTTTTTAATGATTCAAAGGATATAGCCTGATTCTATAAAGAGTTATGGTACTATAAAATAGTACAAGAAGAACTCAGAGAATGATAAAGCATGAATGACAGAAATGTTATGATAAGGGGGCAGAAAGATTGGGTACGAAGTTTAAATTCAGAACTCACGTGGTGACTGAGTTGCACAATCCTTTGTATGGGCAAGGGACTTGTGTTTACTTAGTTACTATGTGATAATCATTGAAATGTTAGAGTCGCGCTAGCGGTTTGATAGATAGATAATATTAAGTTTAGGCACGAGTTCTTAAAACTCATGCATATGGTAAGTCCATGACTCATAATCGTATGGTATGTTTTGAGCCCCTCAGCATATGGATAGTCTTTGATTTGTTCTCAGACTACATATTGCTAGGATAAGCTTTAAAACTCATATTTTTGTGGTAAGTTCCTGGACTCATAATGTGTGGCAAGTTTGATGAACTATACAGAGGTATAGAAAAGTTGGAGTAGTTAAAAATTTTGGTATGATAATTAATAATAGTCCTAGCAATAAAGTTAATAATTAAGTGAAGAAACAGAAGGTGAATGTTTAGGGAAATTAGGATATTCCCACTCTTATAGCTTTGCTAGATTTTAAAATTTTTGGTCTCAAGCTAATTTGGCACGTATGTGCTTTGAAAAATATAAATGAATTTTAAACGATCTAAAAAGTGTCTATGCTACTTGTTTCAGCTAGACAAAAATATTTTTACATCAAAATGTATTTCAAAATAATCATCAATACACCTTTTAGCCCGGTGTAAATGTGATGAATGACGGAATGCTCAACGTGTTGTTGAGACGGTGCAGTACTATTTCATCATAAAATGATTCAACACCATAAAGTATGATGTAGAAATTATTAACGACGGAATTCTCAACATACTGTCAAAATGATGCGGTAACATGAAGTCATAAATGATTTTGATGTATGAAAGTATGTCAAAACTATAAATCAATGTCATTTGACTCGGCTAGACGTTTTGAAAAGTTTTGACATGAATAATGTTTTAAAATTTCTGCGAGATATAAATTGTTGAAAGTAAGTCTATGCTAATTGATCTAGCTAGACAAGCATTGAAGAAATATAAGTCTGAGCTATTGATTCAGCTAGACAAATTTTGAAATATATTCATTGAATTCATATTCTTTAAAAGTTATACTTAATCAAATTACTTTTGAATGAATCCTAAAGCTGAGATGAACAAAGAGATTAAGAATATTGCAGGTAGATCTAATGGTCACCTGGCATAAGAAACACGGGCATGACAGATTGTTCTACTAACGTGCCAAATTACGGATTAAATATACATCACTTTAATGACAGACTGATCTACTATCAGGGTTTGCAGTATGAGGTACTCTGGGAGTGAAATACTGCTAAATCGGGATTATGTTCAAACTATTGTGAAAAATTCATTACTTTAGTGGGTTGCAGTATGAAGTACTCTGAGAGTGAAGTACTGTTAACCGGGACATGTGTTCATTCAGCATAGCATGAAAGTTTTTCCAAAATAAAAATTTTAAATTCCTCTACTCTTATGAAGATTGGATGGTAGGATGGGGTAGTATTATTTAAATGTGAGTGATAATGAAAGTAATAATTGTGAAGTGAAGAAATTATGAATTGTGATAGATTAAAAAATTTGCAATGTGCAATGACTACGAGAAAGGAATGAAAGAAAGTTATGTGAAATGAATGTAAAGTAATTGTGTAAGTTGTAAATGAACGAGATATTTGTACATAGAAATTTCGAGGACGAAATTTTTGAAGGAGGGGTGAATGTGATACCCCAAGATTTTTGGAGTAATTCCAAATAAGGATTATGATAAATTAAGTAAAGGATAACATTTAAAACCTAGTGTGGAATGATAAAAGTATTAATGAATGATTTATGGAATGTGAAGAAGATTTATATGAATTAAGAAAAGAAGGATGAATGATAAATATAAAATTTAAGGTAACATAGTTGGTTGAATTTCGGGGTCGTTACAGTCCAAGATTTTTGGAGTAATTCCAAATAAGGATTATGATAAATTAAGTAAAGGATAACATTTAAAACCTAGTATGGAATGATAAAAGTATTAATGAATGATTTATGGAATGTGAAGAAGATTTATATGAATGAAGGGAAGAAGGATGAATGATAAGTATAAAATTTAAGGTAATAAGGTTAGTCGAATTTCGGGGTCGTTACACCTTATCTCCATAGCCGCCAAGAAAGAGAGAAAGATGGTGCCAACAAGGAGTATGACAAGCTTCAAGGATGGAATTATGAGCTTTAGAAGGTATAAATTAATTTATTTTGAATTATTTTGGGTATTTATGGTGTTAAATTATTATTGTGAAAAATTAGAAAATAATTAGAATAATTATTCTAAATAATTTTTGGATGTTTATCTATGGGTTATATGATTTTTGGAACAATTTTGTTGGGAAAAATTGGAGCAAAATGATGATTTTTGGACAAGTTAGTACATTATTCACGGCTACAGAAGAAGAAGAATAAAGGGTAGCTCGCGCATTGCGCGGGCGTTTTTTTTTCCGGAAACAGGCAACAAAACGGCGTCGTTTTGGAGCCGGGAAGGACGGCCGCGCCATGCAGCGGAAATTTCCAGAAACAGGGGTGAAACGACACCGTTTGGCGTCGGCAGTTGGGGGGGGGGGGGGGGGCATGCGCAGCCGACGACACGCTGGAAATTACCAGCGTGCCCCTGCCCTTTTCCGTTAATACCGAGCGTGTCCTACACGTGCATAAATTACGAAAATGCCCCTGGACTTTTTGGAAAAATCCGGTTATGTCCCTAAAGCCGCGGAAATTACCAAAATGCCCCCAAAAATTAGTTTTTAATGAAATAAATGTTTAAAAATTGTTTAAAAATTATAGAAAATTATAGAAAAATACTAAAAATATAGAAATGATGTTTAGGCATTAAATTTAATATTTTTGTAAAAATATTAAATATTGGGGATTAATATTTAAATATTTTAAATATTAATCTATTAAGTTTAAAAGTTAGAAAATGATTAAATGAGCATCTGGACAACCAAATATGCTAAATTTTATCCGATGAGTCGGGTTGTCCGTATTAAAGGTGTTGATATTAAGTTATATTAATATTTTACTGGACGAGTTTAATGTAATTAACCATATAAATTAATGATTAGCCCAGAGATGATATTAATTAATTAAATTAATATCAGAAGAAGATAAATAAATATTATTTGATTATTTTATGAACATAGGTTGTATGAGAAGCTGTATAGAATTGAATATTTATCAATTCCACAATAAATGCAAGTTCTTCAGTACTTTAATGTTAAATGTTTGTCTGTTATGATATGTTAATTCTTATTCAGATGCATATAAATTATGTGTTATGTGATACGTGGTTAATATGACAACGATGTGTACTTTGTGCAATGATGTGAATATATATGAGTTATATTGCTCGAATAGAAGCACAACACATGATGTATGACACACAGAGAGCATGTTAAGGTATGTGCTACGTGAAGCATAAATTGTTGAACTTGCTGAGCCGTTGTGCTCATTTCTTGCATAATATAAACTTTTGCAGGTAAAGAAATAAATTTCAGGAAGCTTGGGTACGAAATTTCAATTGAGAACTCACGTGGTGACTGAGTTGCACAATCCTTTGTATGGGCAGGGGACTTGTGTTTCCTTAGTTACTATGTGATAATCATTGAAATGTGAGAGTTGCGCTAGCAGTTTTTTTATAAATAAATAGTATTAAGTTTAGGCACGAGTTCTTAAAACTCATGCATATGGTAAGTCCATGACTCATAATCGTATGGTATATTTTAAGCCCCTCAGCATATGGATAGTCTTTGATTTGTTCTTAGACTACATATTGCTAGGACAAGCTCCTAAACTCATATTCTTGTGGTAAGTTCCTAGACTCATAATGTGTGGTAAGTTTGATGAACTATAAGGGAGTATAAAAATGTTGGAGTATCCAAGAATCTTTTGTATGATAAATAATAATAGTCCTAGCATGTTAGGGAATTTATGATATTCCCACTCTTCTAGCTTTGCTAGACTTCGAAATTTTTGGCCTCAAGCTAATTTGGCACGAATGTGCTTTGAAAAATACAAATGAATTCTAAGCGATCTAAAAAGTGTCTATGCTACTTGTTTCGGCTAGACAAAAATATTTTTTACATCAAAATGTATTTCAAAAGAATACTCCACGCACCTTTTAGCCCGGTGTAAATGTGATGAATGACGGAATGCTCAACGTGTTGTTGAGACGGTGTAGTACTATTTCGTTATAAGATGATTCAACACCATAGAGCATGGTGTAGGAATTGTTAATGACGGAATTGTCAACGTGCTATCAAGATGATGCAGTAACATGAAGTCATAAATGATTTTGATTTATGAAGGTATGCCAAAGCTATAAGTCAATGCCATATGACTCGGCTAGACATTTTGAAAAGTTTTGACATGATGGATGTTTTAAAAAAAATAAATTTTGCGAATTATAAATTGTTGAAAGTAAGTCTATGTTAATTGATCTGTCTAGACCAGCATTGAAGGAATATAAGTCTGAGCTATTGATGAAATTTAAATAGGCACACTTAGAAGGGGGGGGGGGTTGAATAAGTGTGGAGTAAACTATGACCAATTTTTTTAAATCAGACTATCTGTCAAGTAATGTGGTTTACCGTATTATCTTATTCAGTTTACCAAATAACTTGCTGAATAAGTCTGACAATAATCTGCTTATATTTATTTAAAAACAAATGATGCTGATTATGTTTGTTGTGTTAATTCTGAATTACAGATATATATTTAGAAATACAATGATGTGTTTAATTAAATACCTTCGAAATTCAAAACACACAATTGAAACCAATCACATCAACACACAGAATTTTTACGTGGTTCGGCCCCTAACCTTTATTCTAGTGGCCTACTCCACGTCCAATATCAAATGATATTGGAGACTTCTTTTATTAAATAAAATACTCACAATGTTACACAACACGTTTTTCAAATGACCCAAGCACACTTGCTCAACTTGTGCACTTATGCACCTCTTGAGTACTTATACTCACTTGAACACTTTTATTCCCTAAGCACCTATGCTTCCCAAAAACTGTTTGTAACAATACTTAACCCAATACTTGGATTAAACAAGATAACCTTAGAACCTCGGTCTAGTGCTTTAAGATTCAAAAATAAATGATTAGTACACAAGACAAAACTTATGATCACAGTACTATATATATTCAAGTCAAAGCCTTACTAATGCAATGCAGTGATCAAAGTAAATATCACCAGTTTGTTTTTCCGAAGTGGAGTAATAAACACGTGCCTTGAACGAACAGTGAATACACAAAAGCTTTTGAGAATCCAAACAAGATGCTGTCAATAGACTTGTTACTTTTGTGTATTGTATTTTTTTTTGCTTCGGTAACTACCCAGCAATAGCGTGACACACTATATATATATAGGTGTTGAAAAAATAGCCGTTAAAGCCTGGGCATGATTTGATCAAGATTTTTATATTCCAACGCAAGATATTAGCAATCTACATTTATGACTGTGACTGATAGATTTGCCCATTAATTTAGCCTATAAATATCTTTAATCAATTAACCCAAGTATGGAAAGTTATTTGTATATTCTATTGCACTATTTCAGCAAGAGCCTTTACATCCGTAACTAGTCTGCCCATTTACTTTATTTCTTTCAATCAATTAACTCCACGTATGGAATGAGCAACCACCAGTTTGTATTGACATGTTTAAATATTTGAAATTCCCTGATTCAAGGTATCATGCACAATCATGCCAAAATGTTTAATTAATTTAGTTTCCTTGAAAAGCCACCAATTAAGTCAACTGATTTAACCCAATCAATTATGTACGAAATTTGCTTAACAGATTTTATATATATTCTTTCCAAAAAAGATTGATTACCTTATTTAAAATAACAGTTGCATGATTTTCATTATGACCCAACGTATTATTATTATTATTCTCCTTATTATCATGCAAATGCAAACCTATAGCTTTGATTTGAAATATATATAAAACTGAGATCTTACATAATATTCTAGACACCTCCATTAATCATCCCATCTTGATTCTTGGTTGCATTGTCATATGATCTGGTGAGCTGAAAAACCATTCTTTAGAGATCTGCATAAATAATATCAACACAAGATTTATTATAAATATCCATGTCATCATCAAAACCATAGGATAGAATATGGCTAAACCAACAATTGATTCAGCTAGACAAATTTTGAAATATATTCATTGAATTCATATTCTTTGAAAGTTATACTTAATCAAATTACTTTTGAATGAATCCTAAAGCTGAGATGAACAAAGAGATTAAGAATATTGCAGGTAGATCGAATGGTCACCTGACATAAGAAACACGGGCATGACAGATTATTCTACTGGCGTGCCAAATTATCACTTTAATGACAAACTGATCCATTGTCAGGATTTACAGTATGAAGTACTCGGGGAGCGAAGTACTGTAAACCGGGATAAATGTTCATTCAGCATATCATGAAAGTTTTTCCAAAATAAAATTTTTGAATTCCTCTACTTTTATGAAGATTGGATGGTAGGATATGGTAGTATTATTTAAATGTGAGTGATACTGAAAGTAATAATTGTGAAGTGAAGAAATTATGAATTGTGATAGATTAGAAAATTTGCAATGTGCAATGACTACAAGAAAGGAAGGAAAGAAAGGTATGTGAAATGAATGTAAAGTAATTATGTAAGTTGTAAATGAACAAGATATTTGTACATAGAAATTTCGATGACGAAATTTTTGAAGGAGGGGTGAATGTGATATCCCAAGATTTTTGGAATAATTTCAAATAAGGATTATGATGAATTAAGTAAAAGTTAGCATTTAAAACCTAGTATTGAATGATAGAGATATTAAGGAATGATTTATGAAATGTGAAGAAGATTTATATGAATTAAGAAAAGAATGATGAATGTGCAAAGTATAAATGAGGTGTGATAGAAGGTATGAAATAAGTGGATTGAGTAAGGGTAAGTATGATTAAAGAAAGAAAATTCTTCAGAGAATGAGAAATCAAAGAAATTGTGAAGTGGGTTAAGAATTTAATATTCTAACTGTTACGATTATTATGGTGATAGTCATTTAAGATGTGAGTTATGGATATTAAAGAGGTAAAATATGATTATTAAGGATTTAATTGTGATTCATCAAGATAAAAGTATAGCAAGGTGCTATAAATAAAATACGTATGATTATTATGGTAATTATGATTCCGAGGAAGGAATCTTGTTAAGGGGGAAAGAATGTGAGGACCCGAATTTTCGGGATTATTTAATAAAATTAAATAAGAATTTAATTGATAAAAATTATCAAGGTTGTTCAAATTATTGGTGATATTTTAAATGAATTAAAGTATGTGATGAGATTTAATTAGTAAATTAAATTTGTACAGAGATCATGACGAATAATTTGAAATTAAAATAATTGAAAAGTAAATAAATTATTTTAAAACAATTTATTAAGAATAAGAGAAAATTTTATGTAAAAATACAATAAATTATACAATTAAATTATTGTGAAAGTACATAAATTATTATTTAAATAATGTTTTGTGAAAATGTGAGAAATATGAATTAGATGTGTATATATATACATTTGTATATATATATAAATGTGCATGCTTAATTGATAATTATAAATTCCATTAATTATGAAAATTAAGGGATTAATAATTGAATTAATCCGGAAGTTAAATAAAAGTGAATGAGGAAGTTGGTAAAATTATAATTATTGATTTTAGATTTAATCAAGAATTATGGAGGAAGTTTAGAAATTAATTGAGAAGAAAAGTAATTATATAAATTATATAATAATAAATTATATAATTGATATAAGGAAATTAAAGTAAGGTATGAAGAAAATAATAATTATATATATAAATTATATAAATAATTATATAATTTATATAAGATGATTAAATTGAATAAGGATGGAAGAAAATTTTATAAATTGTATTTTGTGTAAAATGAAAATTATATAAGGATAAGGTAATTATATAATTTATATAAGGAAAGTTAGTGTAAATTGTAAAGAAATAAAAATAAATGAGAAAAATGAATGTTTTAAGTTATTAAAAATTATGGTTATGTATAATGGAATTTTTATGACTTTTATAAGGAATAATATTTTAGAAACGTGAACATGTTAGTGTAACATGTTGTCCAAGTAACGAAGTGAAAAATTATGAAAAATAATTTTTATATGTTATATGAATTATTTTATGAATTTTGGAGGTATAAATTACCTCATATAATTACATGCATGTCATTATGCGCGTACAAAATTTGTCAAATAAAGTACTCGAAAAGGGTATAAATATTAATAATAAATCATGTTATGATTTTTGATGAATTAAAATAAATATTTTATATACATTTATAAAATATTTATTACACAAGATAATTACGTAATGTATTTAAATTAAAATTTTGCATGCAAGTTTGGAAAATTCGAGCGAAGGAAAAAGTTGGCGTGTGAGAGGCATAAGTCGGTGGGTAATTTTTTTTATTTCAAAATTTGTTAGAGACTTGTGGGATTATAAAAGAAGAAGGGAAGAAAAGAAAAACGAGAACAAGCAACAAACATTTTCTCTCTTTCTTTCTCTCACCCGAGAACCACCCGACCACCACCTTATGTGATACCCCAAGATTTTTGGAGTAATTTTAAATAATTACTCTAAATAATTTTTGGATGTTTATCTATGGGTTATATGATTTTTGGAACAATTTTGTTGGGAAAAATTGGAGCAAAATGGTGATTTTTGGATAAGTTAGTACACTGCTCACGACTGCAGAAGAAGAAGAATAAAGGGTAGCCCGCGCATTGCGCGGGCGTTTCTTTTCCTAAAACAGGCAACAAAACGGCGTCGTTTTGGAGCCGGGAAGGACGGGTCGCGCCATGCGCGACGGAAATTTCCAGAAATAGGGGTGAAACGACGCCGTTTGGCGTCGACAGTGGGGGGGGGGGGGGGCGATGACACACTAGAAATTACCAGTGTGCCCCTGCCCTTTTTCGTTAATACCGAGCGTGTCCTAGATGCGTAGAAATTACGAAAATGCCCCTGGACTTTCCGAAGAATTCCGGTTATGTCCTTATAGCCGCGGAAATTACCAAAATGCCCCCAAAAATTAATTTTTAATGAAATAAATGTTTAAAAATTATTTAAAAATTATAGAAGAATATTAAAAATATAGAAATGATGTTTGGGCATTAAATTTAATATTTTTGTAAAAATATAAAATATTGGGGATTTATAGTTAAATATTTTAAATATTAATCTATTAAGTTTACAAGTTAAAAAATGATTAAATGAGCATCCGGACAACCAAATATGCTAAATTTTATCTGATGAGCCGGGTTGTCCGTATTAAAGGTGTTGATATTAAGTTATATTAATATTTTACGGGACGAGGTTAATATAATTAACCATATAAATTAATGATTAGCCCAGAGATGATATTAATTAATTAAATTAATATCATAAGAAGATAAATAAATATTATTTGATTATTTTATGATCATACGTTGTACGAGAAGCTGTATAGAATTGAATATTTTTCAATTCCACATTACAGTCAAGTTCTTCAGTACTTTAATGTTAAATATTTGTCTGTTATGATATGTTAATTCTTATTCAGATGCATATAAATTATGTGTTATATGATACGTGATTAATATGACAACGATGTGTACTTTGTGCAATGATGTGAATATATATGAGTTATATTGCTTGAATAGAAGCACAACACATGATGTATGACACACACAGAGCATGTTAATGTATGTTTTACGTGAAGCATAAACTGTTGAACTTGTTGAACCGTTGTGCTCATTACTTGCATAATATAAATTTTTGCAGGTAAAGAAATAAATTTTAGGAAAATTGGATTATATTAGAGATGGATCAACCTAGAAGGTTGTAAATGAAATTGTTATATTCAATGTGGTAAATTACAAAGTTTATTTTGATGTTTCGTATGGACATATTCGTTGGATCCATATAGGATGAATAAAGTTAAATTATGAACCATGAATGTTCAAGATAGTTGTTACGATAGAAATTATTATATGTTTGATTTTGAATGATGCAACAAGGAATAATTGTATGAAAGTAAATAACATTAGATTTTGAATGTGGAGCATTATGATACTAGCTACATAAAGAAAAAGTAAGGGTTGCGATCCAAGGACTATGATCAAGAAATGAAATTTTTAAATGATAAAATTTTTAATACAATGATTGAATTGAGAAAAAGAAACTTTTATACCGAAATATTTGGTAATTGTTGATTTTAAAATCAATTAATAGATTAAATAAGGGGATTAAAGATTTATTAACGGACCGAAATTTGGACATAAGGAAAATAATGAATAATAAATGTGAAATTTGAAGTAATAAAGTTAGTCGAATTTCGAGGTCGTTACAATTTTAGACTTGAAATTGAGGTGAGAATTCCTTTAGTTTTAACAAGAAAATTATTCGTAATGGAAGATCACTCAACTTTGTTGGGTAAAATTAAGGAAATACAAGAGAAGGATGAGGAGTATTAGAGACTGAAAAATTAGATAGTCGAGAATGTGAACGATAAGTTCAAATTGGAAAAGGACAGAATCATAAGATTCGAATCAAGAATATGAGTACCTTCAGTACAATAGTTGAAAGAGGAGGTTCTATCAGAAGCACATAGTACTAAATTTTCAGTGCACCTAGGTTGCACTAAAATGTACAAATACATAAGTCAACATTTCTGGTGGCCAAATATGAAGAGGGAGGTGGTTGAATTTGATAGTAGGTGTTTAACGTGCTAACGAGTTAAGACAGAGCATCAAAGACCAAGTAGGTTATTGTAACTGTTAGAATTTCTAGGATGGAAGTGGAAGCATATTACAATGGATTTTGTAGTAGGACTTCCACCCACATAGAAGAGTCATGATCCAATTTGGGTAATAGTGGACTGACTAACTAAGTTTACTCACTTCCTACCAATCAAGATTAAGTTCACCCTAGATCGATTAGCCAAATTATATATTAAGGAGGTTATATCTAGGCTCAGGGTTTCAATTTCAATTGTGTCCAATCGAGATACACGGTTCACGTCAAAATTTTGGAGAAGTCTACAAGAACATCTTGGGACACATTTAAGATTAAGTATGACTTACAATCCATAAACCAATGGGAAAAGAGAAAGGATAATCCAAACATTGGAAGATATGCTAATAGCATGCGTGATGGATTTTGAAGAAAGTAGGGGAGATCACTTACCTCTGGTGGAATTTGCATTCAACAATAGCTACCATGCTAGTATTGAAATGGCACCTTACGAAGCTTTATATGAGAGGAAGTGTAGAGCACCTATGTGTTGGGATGAAGCCAGACAACGACAAATGCTTGGGCCAAAATTGGTTTAACAAACAACAGAATAGTTCGAGTCATTCAAGGAAGATTACAAGCTGCTCAAGAGTGACAAAAGAGATATGCAGATCAACACAGGCAGAAAAGAGACTTTGAAGTCGAAAGTCATGTCTTCTTGAAAGTATCTCCCTGAAAAGGGAAGATTCATTTTGGAAAGAAAGAAAAATTGAGTCCGAGGTTTATAAGACCATTTGAGATTTTAAAGAGTATAGGTGAGGTAGCTTATAAAGTAGCCTTACCTCCAAAATTAGAACATATACATAACGTGTTTTATGTTTCAGTATTACGCCCCTATAAACCCGACTACAAACAAGTCATTAGTTACGAACTAATCTAGATTGAGAATGATCTAAGTTAGGAAAAGATTCCTATTCAGATTGTTGATAGGAAATAACTAGTATTGAGGAATATCTTCAATAAAGGTAATATGGAGAAATCAGTCCATGGAAGAAGCCACATGGGAACTAGAAGACAAAATAAAGATAGATTATCCACATTTATTTTCTTAATTTTGTATTATAATTTTGAGGATGAAATTTTTATAAGTAGGGTGAATGTAATGTTCCAAACTCTTATAAGGCTTGTAATACAACTTTATATGAATAATAAAGATTAAATTATGTTCATTATGTGTAATGTGATTTTTTTTTTTTTTGTTTAAATGATTGTTTGATACAAGTATATAGCTATATACTTGTTAAAACCTAATCATGATGGAAAAAGTATACTTTAAGGCATATTGAGTTTTAAGTATTTATTTAAATATAAAATACAAAATCACTATTCAGAAATACGAAGATAATAAGAGTATAATACGAAAATTATACTAGAATAATATGTGTATAATACAAAAATTATACGGTAGAAATACGAAAAGTCAACAATAGTGGTTAAATAACTAGTTGGAGAAACCAAACTAGAAATCAAACCAAATGAATTGAAACTTAGCTAAACTAGTTGGCATGAAACTATGTAAGGAACCTAGTTGGGCTAACAAATCAAGCTAACTAAGTTGCAAACTAACCAAACTAGCAAGTAACCTAACTAAACCTAACCAAACTAAGAAGGGGCCGGTTGGGAAGGGCTATTTGGATTTTATGAGAAGCAATGATATTTACATATAATGTAAGTATCAATTTTTCTTTGAAAAGTTAATATCCAATTTGAGTTTTACTTCTTTGAATTGGTTGATTGGTTAAGAAGTGGTAGATGTGGCCTCTTGTTGGCCAAATGTGTTTTTAAGCACTTGTTAATCATCAACTAGGTCATTAAGTAAGATTTAATTACACCTATGTAGGATTAAACATAAGTTAAGCATAGTTGGTTGGTGAATTAGTTCATTAATCAACCATCACACCTTGCAAGCATTAATGGCTTACATTTACCTTGTAAGGAACATTGATGGCATTTAATGCATAGGGAACAAGATGGAGCCGACCATTTTGGTTGGGAAGGGTTCTAGGAAGCTCACATAGCTTGATATTTTACAAAACTTAGCCTATAAGACTTGGCTTGTTTACCCTTTCACCCCAGCCTTTGCAAGTGCTATAAATAGTGACTTTGCTCTTCATTAATCTTCACCGATTCATAAGTTATTTAAAGCAAAAAAAGGATAGTGAGGTATATAGATAGAAGTCTTGATAGTTGAAGCATAAAGCCTAGAAAAAGTATTGTCAAAGCTTGCAGTTCAAAAAGGTTACAAACCCTAATTGTTATAATGTTCATTTTATTATTATGCTCTTAGGTAGAAGTAATGAATCTAAGCACACTTAGGTTTAAATTTATGTTACCAGTAGTTATGAGGTGATAATACATGATGGCCTTGTTATACAATGTTTTTGGCATCAAGTTTTTGATTTTGAAACAAGGAACTATAAAATCCTAGTTTTAATAGGTTCTAGTGAGTAACTTTGCAAACCCTTGTAGTTGTAATTTTGATGTCCAATCTAAAGGAAGTTATAGAAGGGAATGTAATGAAGAAATAGGGTCAAAAATCATGTTAAAATATTTTAAATTAAGGAAGTCATGAACCTTAGAAATTGCTTTGTTGAAAATATAAATTAGGATTTTCTAGAAAACTCAGGCCGCTAGGGCACTAACCTTTGGTGGCCGGGGCGCATGATGAATGTTAGGGCGTCCAAATGGTTTAGGCCGGGGCGTAAGTTTGACGTCAGGCCCCATATTTTGTGTGCCAGGGTGTGACACTGATAGGCTAAACGAGTTGTGCAGGCAGGAAGCTACGTTGGGGTGCCAATTTTTTGGTTGCCTAGGCGGAAGCTAAACAAAAAATTTGGGCCGAGGTGTACAAAAATCTGCTACCAAGGTGCCAAACCCAAAACCTAGATTTTTTTAAAAGTTTTAATGACCAACTTATATAATGTTATAATAAACTTATAATTTTCAAATAAAACCTAAAGAAGTGATAATTCTTGTAAAGTCAAGTTATCTGATAAACTAATTAGTTTATATAAACTTAAAATTGTCTAGGCAATCCGAAGCTCGATAAACTTAAATATTAACTGTAAAAGATATATAAGACAAGTTTTCTACCCTAAACTTATATTACAAGTTTTGCATGCTATTTTTGCACTTTGTACAATAATATGTTATAAATTCTTAGAAATGAAGTTATTGCTATTCATTTTTGGCGTAACTTAAGAAATGAACATTTATTCATGTAATATTGAATTGTTATAATTCTTTGAGCGATTTTAGTTAAATCAAATTATTTTAGGGCGACCTCTACACGTAAAATAAACTGAGATGAACAATCCTTATCCATTAGAAAAAATATGATGTGTCGGGTAACTGATGTAAACACTGTTCATGAGTAGTTCAGTGTATATTATGCATAATATAGGATATTGTTAGGTTGATCCCCTATAGATGTCCATGTTAGTCCCGAGTCAAAAGACGGACAAACATTAGTTCTTGGTTTAATTACCATTCAGTTTTGCTATGTTAGAACAATTGTGATCTTTTGTTGAGCTATGATTCATTTAAATTCATATCGGTCTTAGTTCACTTATATGCTATGTGTTTAAACTTGTTGAGCAACTGTATGCTCACTCTTACGGATAAACCCTTATTTGCAGACAAATATGAAAAGCCTGAGAGCTTTGACTCTAAGAGAAAAGGAAAGAAGAAATGCGTAAACTAGGGTATCTTTTATTTGTTATCCTTTATGTATTTTGTATGTAATCATAATGACTTTTGTATTAAGAACAAGTAACAGGGAAGTTGTAACCAAATATTAAATCAATGATCTTATCTTGTTATCATCAAATTGTGTTATGTCTTTACTTTGATAAAACTTAGAATTATTAAACATTAACATAATATTAATAAATACTTATACATCTGAATGATGGTGTTAAATGATATGGGAAGTTCTGTAAGAACCAGGGTTATTTGATTAGGCACCGGTAAGGTGTCATATTTACCAGAAGGCCCCTTCCATTCCAAGAACAATCTTATTATTTAATAATGTGAATTTCGGATAGATATGAATTATCAATATGAAGAGATGTCCATTGTTTATAAAATTATGTATCTAAGTGAGGGTATTAAATAATATTGAAAGTTCTGACAAAGACTGGGGTTGTCTAATGAATATCTTTGGCCCGTAGTGCAAAGATGAACTGTTGACTTGCATTATTATGACCAGGAATTGTGAAATTGTATTATCATGGCCAGTGGTGTTTCAGATGATAAAAGTTGATAATGTTTTTCTTAAAAAGAGAAGTGAGTGGACATTATGGTCCATATGATTTTCCTAATAGTTGTTATTTTGCTGCAGTTATTGATCTGAACTTTGTTTAAGAACTTAACTGCAGTTGTTGAATTAAAACTTTTTGTTTAAATTATTCTATCAAAAACTCAACTGTTGAAGGCTAATGATAATTTATTTGTCATTATCTTAGTCATAATATTCTTTACTGGGCTATTTGAGCTCACCCTTTTCTTTTATTCCATTGTTTTTCAACAGGAGATGAGAGAGTAGTTGGGTCTAGTCTGGGGATGGAGTGAAGGTTCGAGTTGTAGCTGTATTAGTCTTCATAAGTTGTAAAATAGTATGACAATAATAATGAAGACTTAGTTATGTATTATTTGAATACTGTATTGTGGTACGTTGTATTGTAATAGTTGTTGTGTATTTTGACAACTCAAGTTTGGGCTGTGTGGGCCCTGATTTGGGGTTGTCATAGTTGGCATCAGAGCTTAGGGATATGGTCTTTAATAGACACCTAGGTTTAGAAGTAGGAGGGGAGAGACGAATAGAATCAGTCACTAGTGTGTCCCACCTAAATTAGATTTTATTATCTAACGAGTCAATTTGAATATAGGGATAAGAAGTGATGAGTTAATTTGTTTAACAAATATTTATTTTGTGACCACAGTTAAGTATGTCATCTGAAAATTAGGAAGTTAACTATGGAATGCTCGAAGCAAATGTTGCTAAGAACCAGGAAGCGACGAATAATCCTCCTACAAACTCAGAGTTAAATCATTTGCCTAAGGCAAAATTTATTCGTGTTCTATCCAAGAAGGATGAAGGTGAAAGCTCTACTACAGTCGTTCCAGATCCGTTCTTAGAAGCAATTAAAGAATGTAATGAACTTGCAAAAATTATTGCCTTTAATCTATTCACTAATTAGAAGAGTCATATCACCTGGTTATGCTCTATAACAAAGGATCAAAATATATAGACTTTTCATATCAGTCTTTGGGATTTATGGTGTTCCAGCTATGATTTTCAAGAGTATTTAAAAATGATGTTTCTATACTTTTGGGCATTACGATGTAGAAGAATTCAGGTTAAGTTAGTCATTATCGTGAAAACTGCAGTTTATCGAAAATACTATTTTAATAGAAATCATTGGTACGTTACTACTGATAAAGTTGATGAATCCGAGAAACAGTTTGTTAGAAAATTATTTAGTGTTATTCCTATAGTTGAAATACATGAAGATCCAGATGAAGTATTCGAGACTCGATTTGACAGTAATAGTCTTGTTGATCAAGAAATCGAATGAGGTGATAACTAGTAAGTTATTTATAAATTCTTGTGAAGTTTATGCCCTATTAGATACTTGCTCTACCCATTCTTTTGTCTCACCTGTATGTGCTCAACGTTTAAACTTAACTCCTGAAAATTTGGACTTTGACTTCTCAGTTGAAACCCTATTAGGAGAAATAGCCATTAAATCTACTGTATATAAATCTTGTCTAGTTCAAATCAACAACCTCACATTACCCATTGACCTTATTTCTTTGGAAATGCATGAATTTGATGTGATTTTAGGAATTGATTGGTTGACTATCCATCATGCTAAAATTGATTGTTTTCATAAGATTATTAGTTTTAATATTCCTAATCAACCTGTCATGTAAATTCAAGCAACTAAACTATTGAAATCTGTAACTATTATTTCTAGCCATAAAACTATTCATTTATTGAAAAACGGATGTCAATCCTTTTTAGCTCATGTCACTGATTTAAACAAAAATAAGTCAAACTTAAATGATATTCCCATTGTTAATGAGTTTTCTGATGTTTTTCTTGAGGAACTTTCTGGTTTACCCCAAACCATGAAATTGAATTTTGTATTGATATTGAACCTGGTACTAAGCCCATTTCCAAAGCCCTATACCGAATGACTCTCATTGAACTTTAAAAGTTAAAAGTCCAACTACAAGAATTGATGGATAGTGGTTTCATTCATCCGAGTGCATCACATTGGGGTGCTCCTGTTCAATTTGTGAAGAACAAAGACAGGAGTATGAGATTGTGCATTGACTACCCAGAATTGAATCATGTCACAATAAAAAACAGGTACCTGTTACCTCAGATTGATGACATGTTTGATCAATTACAGGGTGCTCAATATTTCTCAAAGATCGATCTCCATTCTGTATATCATCAGTTAAAGGTTAAAGCTGAGGACATTCCAAAAACTGCTTTCAGAACTCGTTATGGGCATTATGAGTTCTTAGTCATGCCTTTTGGACTAACCAATGCTCCTACAGCTTTCATGGACATTATGAACCGAATATTCAGAGAATATTTGGATCCTTTTGTGGTTTTCTTTATTGATGACATCCTCATATACTCCAAGAGTAGGGAGGATCATGAACAACACCTGAGATTGATACTCCAAAAACTTCGTGCAAACAAGTTATATGTCAAGTTGAAGAAATGTGAGTTTTGGCTTGAGGAAGCCACGTTCCTTAAGCATGTAATTTCAAGACAGGGAATATCGGTTGACCCTACGAAGATTTGAAGCAATACTAAATTGGGAACAACCCAAGTTAGTAATGGAAGTCCGAAGCTTTCTGGGCCTAGCTAGTTATTATCGGAGATTCGTAGAAGGATTTTCTCGAATCGCCACTACATTAACTCAGCTTACTCGGAAAAGCACCAAATTCGTATGGAGCGAGGAATGCGAGAGAAGTTTTTAAGAACTTAAGAGGAGACTTGTTTCAGCTCCTGTTCTGACCATAGCATCAGGATCGGGAGAATTTGTTATCTACAGCGATACTTCAGAAAAAGGTCTAAGTTGTGCTCTTATACAACATGGAAAGGTTATAGCCTATGCCTCTTAACAACTCAAAGATTATGAGAAAATTACCTTACTCATGATCTAGAGTTGGCAGCGATCGTTTTCGCGTTGAAGATCTAGAGACACTACTTATACAAAGAAAAAGTGGATATCTATACGGATCATAAAAGCCTCAAGTATTTCTTCACTCAGAAGGAACTCAACATGCGACAACGATGTTGGCTTGAACTGTTAAAGGATTACGATCACACCATCTAGTATCACACGGGAAAGGCGAACGTTATAACTGACGCTTTGAACAGAAGATCTTATGCGAGTATAAGTGCACTGCTGACAACATAAAATTGTATTTTGTATGATTTATAAAAGATGGAGACAGAGCTAAAGATACCAGGGACCTACTCGAAGATTGCTCATGAACGAGTAGAACCAGGTTTAATCGATAGAATTAAAGCTGCTCAAGCTACTGATCCAGAACTGATGAACATGATGAAGAAAGTACAAGAATGTGCTATTCCCAAAGTAAGAATCGACAAACAAGGAATAATTCGAGTCAACTCTCAACTCTGTGTTCCTAACGATCCTTAATTGAAGCGTAAAATCATGATAGAGGCACATAACATGCCATTTGAAATCCACCCCGGAGGTACCAAGATGTATCGTGATCTTCGACATACATTTTGGTGGAATAATATGAAAAGGGAGATTGTAGAGTTTATTTCAAGGTGCCTAACTTGTCAACGTATCAAGGCAGAGCATTAAGTGCCTAAGGGTCTATTACAACCACTTGAGATTCCCAAATGGAAGTGGGAATACATCAATATGGACTTCGTGATGGGTCTTCCCAAGGTTTCTCAAGGCTTAGATGCAATTTGGGTCATCGTAGATAGATTGACCAAATCAGCTCATTTCTTACCTATATGAGAAAACTTTTCACTTGAGCATCTTGCTGGTATGTACATAAATAAGATTGTGAGATTGCATGGCATGCCAGTTTCTATAGTTTCTGATCGAGATCCTATATTCACTTCACGTTTTTGGATCAGTCTACAAAAAGCTATGGGCACTGAACTACATTTTAGTTTTGCATACCATCCTCAAATGGACGGATAATTGAAAAGGATGATCCAGACCCTCGAAGATCTTTTGAGACTTTGCGTTCAAAGGAAGTTGGGATAAGTACTTACCATTGGTTGAATTTTCCTATAACAGTTACTAAGCAAGCATAGGCATGACTCCATTCGAGGCTTTGTATGGACGCAAATGTCGCTTTCCAGTATGTTGGAATGAGGTAAGAGAAGCAAAACTGTTGGGACCTGTGTTAGTACGCTTGACAACAGAAAAGATCCAAATGATCCGACAACGAATACAGACCGCACGAGAACGACAAAAGAGTTATGCTGATTTTCATCGAAGGGACGAAACTTTCAACATCGGAGACCATGTATTTTTACGTGTTTCCCCATGGAAAGAAGTTACGAGATTCATAAATAGAGGAATACTCAACCCTCAATTTATTGGCCCATTTGAAATCCTCAATCGAGTAGGAACCGCAGCCTACAGACTAGCTTTACCGCTAAGTGTGTCCCGCATCCATAACGTTTTTCACATATCTATGTTACGTAAATATGTGAAGGATCCAAACCACGTCATTGAGTTAGAACTGGACGTTTTAGCAGATGATTTAACGTACGAAGAGGTACCTGTTAAGATCTTAGATAAGAAGGAGCAAATCCTACGCTCAAAGGTTATACCTCAATTCAAGATTTTATGGAGAAACCAAGATACAGAGGAAATGACTTGGGAGCTAGAATCTAAGATGAAATCTAAATATCCTTACCTCTTCCAAAATACCAGGTATGTCAATTTCGGGGATGAAATTTCATAAGGAGTGGAGCTTGTAAGACCCCAAATTTAATGAAATACAAAATTTAATTTTTCTTCACATATACTTTTCCTGAAACAGTAAGTGGTTAAATTGACAAAGTTAAAAGTTAAGGATGTTATGTGCAAATTTTATTTTGTCAGACAATATTCGTTTTGTCGGGGGAATATTCGGGTCGTACGACGGCGTCGAAATAACTAATCATTAGTGGACTCCACAATGGAATATTTTTCGGATATAGAAAATGACAGAAGTAATCTTTTTAAATAAAAATAGTCAACGGTGTTATCACTTTTAACTATTAGAATACCCGGTGATAAAAGAATAGTAGCATACGATATTTTATGATATTTTACTATAGCACACATATTCTATAATAGCACACAATATTGCAAAGTGTCTCATATTATTGATCTGATAACGTACTCATTGCACCGTATTCATTAATAATTGTTGTTACATAGTATTTTATATTATTGATTCAATAATTGTTATTACACTATATTTTATATCATTGAACCAATAATTGTTTTTGCACTATATTTTAAAATTATTGAATATAATAATTGTCACAGTAACAAATACACAATAATTTATATTATTAAATTAATAATGATCTGTAACGTGTTTCTTACATTATTGTTGAATTATTATTGTATCATTATTTTATTATATATATTGGACCCACAAGAAGAAATAAAATAAATACATAAATAATATATATATATATATATATATATATATATATATATATATATATATATATATATATATATTATTTGAATAATAATATGTGGACCCTCGGTGAGGGCCACATGAGAATTGGAATGGAATTTGGTTGATGAAGTTTGGTCTGGGAAGAAAAAGAAGCCAGGCGGTTGTTGCTGTATTTTCAGCACTGGCGTGTTGCACGTCAATTGCTTACCTACCGCATAGTATCTTATTTCCCCCTATAAATAGCTTGCTCAGCTGAATAGTAAGGTTATCAAAGATAACCTTACTATCCTATTTTGTGAGTTTTCTCTGAGAATAGTAAGGTTATCTTGAGTGTTTGAAAATCAAAAGGAGTGCAGGAATTTTCAAGTAAGTATTTTATTAAAGAGTAGTAATTGAAAAAATACCTATTTCACACGGTATTCAAAAATATTCCTTTGTAAGACTCTTCTTTAAGAAGATTTATTTTAAAAAACTTTCTTTAGAATATTTATTTTAAAATATTATTTCAAAAATTATTGTTCAAGTTATTATTTTATACTACAAAAATTTATATTATATAAATAATTTTGATAGTTCATAATATATGAGTTATCATACACCTTGAAATTTATTTGTGGTAATTACTAATTATATTATAAATATATAGGTTGATTAACCTCATTTTTATCAATATCCAGTCACGTGATAAGGTAAGGGGTATCATTATTTTCATCATCATAAATGGATATTATTTTCTTTCTTACTTGTAAGAGATACTATCTTTTTCATCTTTCATTATTTAAACTTACTACGGTAAGAGATATCATTTCTTTTATACTCTTAAAGTTACTATGGTAAGTATTGTCCAGTAAAATTTCTGAAATAATTATAATTTTCTTAATAGTTTGTGCTTCATTTAATATCATTTCAATTGCACCTTCCTATTTACGTGAACATTTCTATTAAACTGTAATCGTTATTCTGAACTGTGGATCTTGAATATCATTTTTGAATTTCAATCCACTTCATATTGACAATTTGAACATTATTTGAATCTGCACAAAGTAAAAATTATAAACTTCAGATATTTATTGTTTATCCTGTTTCTTCTGTTCATTATTAATATCTCTGTTATTATTCTAATAATCAAAAATCAAATTGTTGTTGATATCTGTGGCCTGGGGCACATATTAGATAAAGGTGTTGATAGGTTAAAGGCGTTGATAGGTTAAAGGCGATATATTTGATGATGTGTCTTTTATGGCACGTGGTAAAAGTTATCTTTGGCCTAGAGCAAAGATGAACTATTGTTTGGTATGATTATGACCAAAGGCTGTAGACTGGTATAATCATAATCATGACCGTTGGTGTTATATTGAATATCTTTGGCCCATAATGCAAAGATGAACTGTTGACTTGCATGATTATGACCAGGAACTGTGAAATTGTATTATCATGGCCAATGGTGTTTCAGATGATAAAAGTTGATGATATTTTTTCTTAAAAAGAGAAGCGAGTGAACATCATGGTCCATATGATTTTCCTAATGGTTGTTATTCTGCTGTAGTTATTGATCTGAACTTTGTTTAAGAACTTAATTGTAGTTGTTGAATTAAAACTTGCTATTTAAATTATTCTATCAAAAACTCAACGTTTAAAGGCGAACGATAATTTATTTGTCATTATCTTAGCCATGATATTCTTTACTGGGCTATTTGAGCTCACCCTTTCCTTTTGTTGAATTGTTTTTCAACAAAAGATGAGAGAGTAATTGGGTCTAGTCGGGGGGATGTAGTGAAGGTCCGAGTTGTAGCTGTATTAGTCTTCATAAGTTGTAAAATAGTGTGACAATAATAATGAAGACTTAGTTGTGTATTATTTGAATACTGTATTGTGGTACGTTGTATTATAATAGTTGTTGTGTATTTTGAAAACTCAAGTTTGGGCTGTGTGGGCCATGATTTGGGGGTGCCGCATCAAATCTGTTAGGTTGATCCGAATAGTAAAGATAGACTAGTTAGGGATCAAATGTGTTAGGTTGATTCGAATTATAAAGATATACTAGTTAGGGATCAAATTTGTTAGGTTGATCCAATTATGTAATAGATTAAGTTGAAAAGCATATCAGAGCAGTTGAAGATCAAACGAGCAGAACAGAGAAGTAGCAGAGCAGAATACACAAGATTGAAAGTTTGTAGAGTAAACTGCAGAACAACAAAAGTCGTAAAGTAAGCCAAGATCGTCAAGTGAGATACCTAAAGATTAACTCTACGATCCAAGAATTGTCAAGTGTAGAATAGAGAAGAAGATCGTCGAGCAGAGCAGAATCGTCGAGTGCATAAAAGAGTAGGTCGTCGAACGGAACAGAGATTCGAAAACTGAAAATGGCGTGCGGCGCAGCTGCGCAGCAAATGAACGGGGACACGGCGCAGCTGCGCCTTTCCCTGTCTTCAGAAACTTGCCCTGCTACTCGGCGCAGCTGCGCCTCTGGGCAGTGTAAATACGGCGCAGCTGCGCCTTCTGCCAGTCAGCCCAAAAACTGAGGCTTCTTTTTTTTCCTGTGATCCCTTATACAAATTCAGTTCAACTCCTCCTGAAAGAAATCACAAAAACAAAATTCAAATCTCCAAGAGAATTTCAAACATTAAGCTTAACAATTTCATAATTCAAAAATTAAACAAATGGAGATTTAGACAAAAAGTGGGGTGCCTCCCAACAAGCGCTTTAGTTATAGTCGTAGCTCGACTGTTCTTCGGCTCATTCGGCCTCCTCGAGGGCAATTGAGGACTGTTGGCGATCAATATCGCCTCCCCAATAATGCTTCAGACGCTACCCATTAACCTTGAACGGTCGTTCATGCTCTTTTCCCACAATTTCGATGGCGCCATGAGGATAGACAGTTTTGATTGTGAATGGTACTGACCATCGAGACTTGAGTTTGCCCGGGAAAAATCGAAGCCTGGAATTGAATAACAGTACAGCTTGCCCCGGCTCGAACTTCCTTTCGATGATTTTCCGATCATGCCATCGCTTCACCTTCTCCTTGTACAATTTCATATTCGCATAGGCTCGCAGTCGAAATTCATCTAACTCATTAAGTTGGAACAGTCGCTGCTCTCCTGCAGCTGAGAGATCGAAATTCAACTTCTTGATGGCCCAGTAAGCCTTGTGCTCTAACTCCGCTGGAAGGTGACAAGCCTTACCATAAACCATCTGAAAAGGTGACATGCCAATGGGAGTCTTATAGGCTGTCATGTATGCCCATAGTGCGTCATCAAGCTTCATTGACCAATCCTTCCTTGACGGATTTACCATCTTCTCTAGAATTCTCTTCACATCTCGATTAGATACTTCCGCTTGGCCACTGGTCTGGGGGTGGTAGGCTGTGGCTACTCTGTGCTTCACCCCATACTTGGCTAATAATGCTGTGAAGAGCCTGTTACAGAAATGGCTCCCTCCATCACTGATGATTGCTCGAGGAGTGCCAAATCTAGTGAAGATGTTCCTTTGAAGGAATTTCAGGACAACTCTGGCATCGTTGGATGGTAGAGCACTGGCTTCTACCCATTTTGAGACGTAATCGACTGCCAAGAGAATATAAAGATTTCCGGACGATGATGGAAATGGGCCCATGAAGTCGATTCCCCACACATCAAAGATTTCCACTTCCAGAATTGAATTTAATGGCATTTCATATCGTCTGGAAATGTTACCCACTCGTTGACATCGATCGCAGCTTTTTACAAACTGGTGGGCATCTTTGAATATAGACGGCCAATAGAACCCTACTTGAAGCACTTTAGATGCGGTACGTTCTGTTCCATAATGACCTCCATAGAGAGAAGAATGGCATGCATGCAGTATACTGGACGTCTCACTGTGAGGGATGCATCTGCGGATTATCTGATCTGCACACTGCCTGAACAAGAAGGGTTCATCCCACAGGTAACTCTTTACTTCATGGAAAAACTTTTTCTTTTGCTGGCGAGTTAACTATGGTGGGAGAACATTGCTTACTATGTAGTTGACAAAGTCAGCGTACCAAGGAATCTCTGAGGTCACAGTGAAGAGCTGCTCATCCGGAAAATACTCATTTATATCCGTCTCGTCCTTCCTATCCTGTTCCGGATGTTCCAATCTAGAAAGATGATCTGCCACTTGGTTTTCTGAACCCTTTTTGTCTCGAATTTCCAGATCGAACTCTTGGAGAAGAAGAATCCATCTGATAAGTCTCGGCTTTGCATCTTTCTTAGAAATCAGATATCTAATAGCAGCATGATCCGTGTACACCACAACTTTTGTTCCAACGAGATACGACCTGAATTTGTCGAAAGCGTATACAACCGCTAATAGCTCTTTCTCGGTGGTGGTGTAGTTTAGTTGAGCATCTGTTAAGGTCTTGCCAGCATAGTAGATAGCATGAAAAATCTTTTCCTTGCGCTGACCCAAAACTGCCCCCACTGCATAATCGCTAGCATCGCACATCAGCTCGAATGGTATAGACCAATCCGGTACTACAATTATGGGTGCTGATGTTAGCTTTGACTTTAACAGCTCAAATGCCTTTAAACAGTCTTCATCAAATTTGAACTGGACCTCTTTTTCTAGTAGACTGCATAAAGGCTTGGAGATTTTGGAGAAGTCCTTGATGAATCGTCTGTAAAAGCCCGCATGACCTAAAAAACTGCGCACCCCTTTAACAGTTGTAGGTGGTGGCAATTTCTCAATAATCTCCAGCTTCGCCTTTTCAACCTCCAATCCTTTCCCTGAAACCTTGTGTCCAAGGATGATTCCTTCCTGTACCATGAAATGGCATTTCTCCCAGTTTAGAATCAGATTTGTCTCTATGCAGCGTTTCAATACCAGAATCAAATTCTCCAGACACAACTCAAAGGAATCCCCAAATACAGAGAAGTCGTCCATGAAGACTTCCACATTCTGCTCCACCATGCTAGAAAAGATGGCCATCATGCACCTTTGAAATGTTGCTGGTGCATTGCAGAGCCCAAAGGACATCCGTCTAAATGCAAACGTCCCGTAAGGGCAAGTGAAGGTTGTCTTTTCCTGGTCCTCAGGTGCAATGACTATCTGATTGTACCCCGAATAGCCATCCAGCAGACAGTAGTATTCATGACCCGCAAGTTTGTCCAACATTTGGTCAATGAACGGCAATGGAAAGTGGTCTTTTCTGGTTGCCTTGTTCAGCTTTCTGTAGTCCATACACACCCTCCAACCGGTCACTGTCCTTGTTGGTATCAATTCATTATGCTCATTCTTCACAACTGTCATCCCTCATTTCTTGGGCACACATTGGACAGGGCTCACCCATGCACTGTCGGAGATAGGATATATGATCCCAGCATCTAGCAATTTCAGAATCTCCTTCTTGACAACCTCTTTCATGATAGGGTTGAGCCTTCTCTGATGCTCCACAGTTGGTTTACTGTCCTCTTCCATAAGAATCTTGTGCATACAGAAGGACGGACTTATGCCCTTGATGTCGGCTATTGTCCATCCGATAGCTTCCTTGAATTCTCTCAAGATTCTTATCAGCTTATTTTCCTGTAAGGGGGTTAGTGCAGATGCAATAATCACAGGTAAAGTATTTGATTCACCTAAATAAGCATACCTGAGATGTGATGGGAGCGGTTTAAGCTCAAGAGTAGGAGGTACCTCCAAAGATGGTTTCAAGCGATCTGGAGGTTCTTCTGCACTTTCTAACTGCTCAACAGGTATCTTGCATGTGTTCACCTGTGGTAGTGCCTCCAGCTCATAGATACAGTCATCCATCCCCGACTCATCATTGTCACTGTCACTATCCCTCACCAAGGTAGTTTCCATCGGATCTTTACTTGCTATTCTAAGAAACTCATCTTTCACCACCCTCTCTACCACATCCATTCGGAAGCATTCTTCTTCATCGGTAGGGAACTTCATTGCCCGGAACACATTAAAAGTTATTCTTTGGTCCTGGACTCTCATGGTTAATTCTCCCTTTTGTACATCGATGAGAGTTCTCCCCGTGGCTAGAAATGGTCTCCCCAAAATGATGGAAATATCCTTGTCCTCTTCATAGTCTAAGATAATGAAGTCCGCGGGGAATATGAACTTGTCAACTTTGACCAGAATGTCCTCCACAATCCCTCTTGGATATGTAATCGATCTGTCTGCGAGCTGTAGGGATATGTTTATGGGCTTTGGTGCAGGAAGTCCCAACTGTGTGTAAATTGACAATGGCATGAGGTTAATGCTTGCTCCTAAGTCACACAAGCATCTGTTGAAAGACACACTCCCTATCTCGCAAGGAATGGTGAAACTCCCCGGATCTTTCAATTTAGGAGGTAGTTTTCTCTGTAAGACCGCACTGCATTCCTCAGTTAGAGCCACAGTCTCAAAGTCTTCCAATCTCTTCTTTCTTGACAGAATCCCTTTCATGAACTTAGCATAGCTCGGCATCTGTTCTAAAGCTTCTGCAAATGGTATGTTTATTTGCAGCTTCTTGAAAATTTCCAGGAACTTAGCGAACTGCTTGTCCAATTTCTGTTTCTGAAGCCTCTGTGGAAAAGGTACTGGAGGATAGACTCGTGTGTGAGTAACCGGAGGCTTTTCTGGTTGATCCTTGTTTCCTGCTTCAGTCTCCACAACAACTTCCTCCTTTTCCTTAGAGCTTTCTGCACCAACTGAGTCTGAGGCGGGGTGCAACTGTTCTGTTTCTCTTTGTACTGCCGGCTCATTTGCGCCAGTTGACAAAAACTGCTTCCCGCTTCTAGTCATGACAGCTTTGCAGTGCTCCTTTCCCTCTCTTCTTGGGTTTTCTTCTGTATTGCTTGGAAGAGATCCTTGAGGTCTGTTTGCCAGCAAATTGGCCATTTAGCCCACTTGGTTCTCCAAATTTTTGATGGAAGCAGACTGACTCTTTATCAACACATCAGTGTTAGCCATGTATTTCAACATTAATTCTTCTAAGTCTGGCTTTCTCTCTGGTTGGGACGGTTGTGCTGCATGTTGATGACTCTGAAATCCGGGAGGATAGTGTGGTCTAGGAGCTTGTTGATGGTTCTGATTGTTGCTCCATGATGAGTTTGGGTGATTCCTAGCTCCAGAGTTATATGTATTCTGATACTGATTCGGTTGCCTCTGGTAGCTACTCACAAACTGTACTGATTCTCAGTTGATAGCACATTGATCTGTAGGATGTTCCCCTGCACATAGCTCACATACATAAGCCACCTGCTGCACTTTATTATCTGCAATTGCATCAATCTTCTTGGACATGACTAATAATTGAGCTGCTAAGGCTGTGATAACATCTACTTCTATAACCCCGGCCACTTTTGGTTGATTTAGCCTAGAAGTAGGCCATTGATAATTGTTGGCAGCCATAGTTTCAAGCAGCTCGTATGCCTCATCGAAATTCTTTGCCATAAATTCCCCGCCAGATGCTGCGTCAATGCTAGTCCGAGTGTTACCACTCAAACCACTATAAAAAGTGTTCATCTGCATCCATTGGGGTAGTGCATGATGCGGGCATCTTCTTAGCAACTCTTTAAACCTCTCCCATGCTTCATATAATGACTCTCCATGTTGTTGTGCAAACATAGAAATATCATTTCTTATTTTATTGGTCTTTGCAGGAGGAAAGAATTTCTTCAGGAATTTCTGTGCCAAGTCTTCCCATGTAGTGATTGACCCCGGAGGTAATGAGTGAAGCCAACTCTTTGCTTTATCTCTCAGTGTAAATGGAAAGAGTCTAACTCTCACTGCATCATCCGTTACTCCATTAAACTTGAACGTATCACAGATTTCCAAGAAGCTCAGCAAGTGATCGTTCGGATCATCATTAGCCATTCCCCCAAACTGTACTGAATTCTTCACCATTTGAATGGTGCTCGGTTTAATTTCAAAGGAGAGGGCTGTGATTGTCGGCCTTGTGATACTTGTTTGCAACTCATTTATCCGCGGCGTTGCATAGTCTCTTAGTGGCTTGGGTGCCTCTTGTTCTCCTGCCATGGTTTCTGGCTGTTCAATGTTCTCTTGACTGTCAGAGCTAACCTCAATCACATGTTGAACTTGTGTATAAATGTTGTCGTTGAGAGCCAACAACCTATCGAGTTAGCATGCACAAGTCACAAGTACCTGAAACCAAAGAAATAGATAAAAAGAAATGAGGTACGAAAAGATTGTTTAAATAAACCAATCTAATTTAAACTGACGATGAAAGTAATAAAAACTACTCAAAGTCCCCGGCAACGGCGCCAAAAACTTGTTGGGTGTCAAACCGTGCGTATGACAAATCAACACTTACACGCAAGTGCACGTGGTCAACAAGTAATATAAAGTAAGTAAAGTATCGTTCCCACGAGGACTATGGATAGCTATTACACTATCATGCAGCAGCTTTATAACTATTTTGGTTTCTTTAAACAGTGTCAAGTAAATTAAGGAATTGTGAAATGAATTTGATTTATGAAAATTAAAGACAACTTATTAATAAACGATTTTAGCAGACAAATGAGGTATGGGATTATAACTTCACCTAGGGCGTCATTCAACTGTGCTACTTCCTGTTAAACCTAACTGATTATTTCGGATTGTTAGTCGAAAACACGAAACTAAAGTATGACCAACTCTCGTTGCATCATACCCATATCCAACCCAGATCCGACCCAAAGGGCAACAGAACGAGAAAGAACACCCAAGTTAAATAAATCACTATATGTCTATGTGACCTAGAGAAAAACGGGTTTAAGCACAGGTTTTCAAAAGACTACGTGTGGTGCTTCGGATATATCTATCCTTAGCACTAATCATGCAATCCAACGTCATGTGAAATCATGAACCCAAGCTAACATGGTCGGTTCTAAACTCACACTCCCCATCTCGGTTCCGTGTGAGTTAACATGGTAAATGATGATCGAGCATTTAAACAATTAAAATAAACCACATTAGACAATCCATACATAATCATTTAGCCAAAACAAGGAAGCATACAAATTGAACTAAACCCTAGGTTTCATTATAATCCCATAAGAGAAGTTAGTTCATAATAGAAATAACAACCATCATCCACATATGTTCATACATTGAAGCTACAAATGAAAAGAAAGAGAAAACAAAGTTAAGAAATGCAAAGCTCGGTTTCTCTTCTTCAAATCCGAAGTTATAAGGTTGACACAATGCTTCAAACGTCCAATGCCCAGCTCTAAGCTATACTACTCTAGCTAAATCACAAGGAACAAGAGAGAACAAAGAAAACAAAGAATGAAATGAACAATGCACTCTCTCTTCTTCCTTTTGACCTAGCTTTTCTATCTCTTATCTTCTATATATGGCCTTGGACTGATACTACTGGTATATATAGCCTCAAGCTGCTCCCTCGCGATCACTGTAGCAAGAAGATTGCGATTGGCCCGTTTAAAATAAGTCTTCTCAGATTTTGGAGAGAAGGATCGGCGCAGCTGCGCCGTGATTGTACTGAAATGGGGCGCAGTTGCGCCTCACGGCAGTCAAAGACTCAGCAGAGGTGCTGCACAGCTGCGCAGCAAATGCGAAGGAATTCGGCGCAGCTGCGCCGTGCACCAGTCGAACAGCCTGTAGAGCTACTGCGCAGCTGCGCAGGGTTTGTGAAGGATTGCGGCGCAGCTGCGCCATGCACCAGTCTTGGACTCTGTGCCATCTTTTCTGCTGCACCCGTTCATCACGCATATCGCTCCCGCATTGAGCCACTTTTGTCCCAAAAATTGTAATTCTTCCTCCCCGCACAAGTTCTAGTCCAAAACACGCCGGTTTGTCCACAAAAAGGCGGAAATGGCCAATAATAAACTATGGAGCATGAAACCTACAAAAGAGACGTAAACGCATGAAAAGTAATAAAAACTAATGAGAACAAGCGAAAGTTAAAGCAAGTTGGCATCGAAATAGTAGGTATAAAACCTACTTATCAGTAGGCCAGTACCTTAGGCCCTTAGTTTTGAACTAACCTTTCTAAGCCATTCAGTTCCCTTTTATCAATAGAGACATATTTATATATGCAAAACTCTTAAACAAATAACGGTGGGTAGTCCTCATCGTTGAAGTAAAGACCAAGTTTATAGTTTAGTGGTAGCCTATCGGGGATGTTAATTGCTAGGTTAGCTTGAGGATAAACCTTCAATCACCATTCAAGTGAATATCTAAGGTTTTTAGGGCATAAGAATACTCTGTCACTAGCAGACCCATAGTGAATTTGTAGAAAAGCGAAAGCGAAGAAAAATAAAATACCAATGTGAAAACCTAAGAAGTTAGGGCCTAATTTATAGGCGATGAGTCCTTTACCAAATCTAATACTGAAACGATTTGGGAAAGTAATGGAGAGGTTAAGTAGTTACATGATTTTAAATTTCAGTTTCTTCTTGGGGCTAGAATAAAGGCGGACTTATTTAATAAGATAAATTAATACATTTATTATATTAAATAAAGGGGACATGTGTTGAGTACCTATATTTTATTAAATTATTGGTAAAATATAATTGAAAAAGAAAAGACTAAAATGTCTTTAAATTGCTAAAGGAACATAAATATTTTTTAAAGGTATTATGGACCTTATTGCAGAACCAATCTGACAGTGACACATGGCAAATAGAATTGAAACAACTAAAAACTATAGCAGTTAAATTCCTTAATCCCCACCATCGACAGTTTTAGAAAGTTAGAAGGATCATTGGCATGGAAATTACGCCAGTTATCAGAAGAAAGAAAATTATAAAAGGGCCATATCAGATTCAGAATGAACATACGAACTCATCAATAACAAATCAACAGAACAACAACCCTCTTTATAATTTATATTGTAAGAGCAGAATTAGTCACTTGTCAGTCGCATCGTCATGAGGTCTAGAATGTAGTCTTAGTTTCTGTAAACAATTCCAAGTATCGTGTTACTATAACTGTAGTAGTTAAAGAAAAATTTTAGTCTCGTGTTACTAAAATTGCATGTATTAGTGTAATCGTTCTCCTTGTACCGAATTTCTCAGTGTTCCAAGAAATCATTGAGTATAAGGTAGCGAACACACAGTTGCTTGATACTTAATAAAAAATTTAATTACTGAATTCTTTATTGTCTAAAATAATTTTTCAACATTAATATTAATTAACTAATATTTGGTTTTTTTGTCCACATATAAAACAAGGTTGTAATTTGTAAACATAAAAACCTAATGATTATAAAAAGCTAGCTACTCTAAAAATCCAATATATGCTATGCTCATATCATAGAAGTATTTAAAAGAGTAAAAGAAATATAGGTACCACAACATACAATTAAAGTAGAAACACTTTGCATATATATGGGTTCAACTCAGGTCTTCTCTTGAGTCTGTTTGTTTTTCTCTTGAGTCTTTTTGCTCTGGTTAATCCTAGCAGCTGCAGCCAAAGATGCTGCAACACCTCCCGGATGTGTGCAAATATTTGGATCATTCCTTAACTCTGCACTGATAACTCCTTCAGCATCTCGACGCGTCACTGGTTTATCTGATGGTAACTTTGCAGTCGCGTCCTACGAAAGATTAATGTAATTAAATCTTATAGTGATAAAAACATTAATATGGGATGCGGCAGTGTCTACATTTGTAGAGCCCGTATAAGATAGCTTAAACTTAGGGACCGAACTACTTAGAGGGAGCATAGGCACCGCCTATGCTGAACTCTTTTTTGCTTAAATAATTTATTTTTTTTAGTATCGAGGTAAAAATATAATTCAATAAATTTAAAAGGACAGATTTAAAAAAAGATTAAACTTAAAAAATCGACAAGAAAATTACAACTTTCATGTATATACCATCTCGATCCAAATAAATATTTTCTCAAAAATGGTTGATTCCAAAGTTTTAACTCTTAAAATTTTAAGATGCTCGGGGGGTAGGACTTGATGATGAACTTGAAACGAAAAATGATCCTAAATTTTGTAACATGAACGGAATTGGTGAACTTTCTCAAAAGTTGGTTAGCAAGAATAAGACTGATTTTTATTCTCGTGTTTATTTGTCAGTTGCAACCATGGAAATAATTTTTTCAATGATAAATATTGTTATAAACTACACTTCGTAACCAAACAAGAACTAAATTGTTGAATGATTTTTTAATTACTTACATTCAAAATGATGTATTTAGAATCATTGATAGTGACACTATCATGCACCATCTCCAAACTATGGGTTTCACAAAAAAAGTGGCATTATAATTTGTAGACTATTATATTTAATATTTGAATACTTTGTAATTTGAGAGATTGTATTTAAGTTTTATTTAATTACAATTTTTTTTAATTAAAATCCGCCCTTACTGTCTTTAAATCTCGGTTCTGCCCCGTTAAGCTGGAACTTCATGTGAAAGTATTTGGAATACATATACATAATTGTAAAATAAGTATTTGGAATACATAAACATAATTGCAAAATAAGGTGTTGATATTATTAGAGTAAAAATTATATTATCAACAAATATAAATTTAGCTATATTTTCATAATCTTTTTAACAAACTTAATACACTAAGCAACACATTTTTTTCTAACATAATTTTTGTTATAATAATATTAGTCGCGTATAGGGTAGGAATGAAGTCAAAGAAAAGTATATACGAACACGGGTAAAGTAATGATCTCACTTAAGAGTTGGTGATTTCATTGAAATTCCTTCCATTATATTTATTTTTTAATTTTTTTAATACATATTTAATAATATAAATATTATATATAATGATAAAATTAAAGATATAATTATTTGTGATAAATTTTATTTTATTGCTAATTACTTTTAATAAATTTTATTGTATTATTAAATATAATATTTTTATTATTAAATTAAATTAAAAGATAAATATAATAGGAATTACGATAATTTAATTTATACCTTTTTTCTCTTTTGTACGGGTCTGTATGATTAGCTCCGTTAACGAGCCTAGTACTCTATAAGGTCTTGCTGGTGAAATATTCAAACTACCTTATGGAGTTTGACACGTGACGCTGGTCATTTGGCAATTTTATGAGTGGACTCAATAAATTGTTAGTTAAATATGAAGGATAAAAATTCATAACGTCACTCAATAATAAAAGAATTAGTGTTGATTATAAATAAATTTATACCAATATAAGGTCAATAGCTTTAAACTTAAATTAAAATGAGCTAAATGAGCTAGACACGTTATAAATAGGTTTACAGGCATTTTAACTTCATATTATAAATAATTTAACACATATTTTATAATAATATTAAAACCATTAGAATATAAATGTATTACGACACTATAGTCTACATTAAATACACAAATATTAAATTTTTAAATAATTTAAGTAAGCATGTCATCATGTATATATTTTGTTAAATACGAAGAAATTTTGTTATTAATTAATTGATAAAAAATGTTTGCAATATTTTCTCTAATATACAACTGGATTAAATTGGTTGATGAATTAAAAATAACAAATAAATTAGTGTTAGTGTTAAGTATATGGACATAATTAACTACTTTGATTAATTACTTAATGAATAGTATTAATATTTGACCTATTACATATAATACTTATGATAATTTAATAAAACATAAATTCGCTTAACAAGACATAATTAACTATCTTATACTAAAAACAAAGAATATGACCCTATACAACTACTCAACTTATTTTGTTAAATAGGTCATTTCAAACGGACTGATACTTAATTTACAAAGCAAAATATTTGATTTAATTTTTTCTTTAAAACGGAATAATATTTAACTTTAATTAGTTTAACTAATTGTGACAATTAGGAACGAAAACTTACCGCGAGAATCTCACTCAATTTTGTTTTCTCCTCGTCTCGTATGATCCGAGCATTTCTAGTTGCTGCTGATTGAGCTGCAGCGGCAACACCGCCGGGAACAATGTTGGTCCGGCCTGTTGCTCTGACTTCGGCTGCCTGTATTGCAGCTGCATCACTATAATCCACTGGCCTGTTTCCTGATGTTAAGGCTGTTGCTTCAAGTGCTTCACCAATGGTTATATCAATGTTTGATCCTTCATATATTTTTTCTGGTGTCAATGGAGATGCTTTGGTATTTTGCTCAACAACCTTCAAGTGCATAGCATCCTTGTTATTTTATAATAAATAGTACATCTTTCCAATCATTATAATATGTTACTATACAAACATTTGAACCCAGACTTTAAAAATATAATTTAGCATGCAGTTAAGTTGATAATGAGAAGAGTAATTCTAGTGTACAAACAATTAAGTACGAACCCAGAAAAAAAACATAGTACGTGAGTTTTATCATTTAAAATACAGTAAAATGCATCGCACCATGTGAATAATTATAATAACACCCACTATTCCTATTATTTTTTAATTAATATTCAGTAACCTCTAATCAACAATATATAACATTCATTATCCGTGATTGACCAACAAATATACACAAATATTTTTAATATAATACCCAAAACACCTTTCAAATTGTAATATTTAATTACCAACTAAATATATATAGATTCATATTTTTTCATTTTTATTTAACTAAATGTGATTAATTAAATTATGAGCTTGTGCATTAAATAATATATATAAATGTCAAAAAATAACAATTATTTATTTTATCATGAAATTAAAGTCATAAACTTTTTTCTTATTAAAATTTTCAAAGATTAAAATTTACATAATATACATTTAGAGATATTTTTTGTAATATAATAATACCCATAAAATGAGCAGATTAACAAAAAAAAAATATTATAATTATTTTTCACAATTTTTAAAATTTACACCAAATTTAGACAAAACTTGTTACAAGACTGATCTTATTAGTCATATAAAAATGTATTAAAAACTATGTTAATTATTTTTCTCATATATATATTTTAAACTAAATGTAAGTGACATTTAGACATAATTATTTACAGTAAAAATGACAACTATTGGTAGTTCAAAAAAAGAATAAATAATACTAAAAAATATCTTTTTACAAGATAGAGATAGTAATAAATATGATTACATTTACTTTAATTTAACAAACAACAACAACAACAATACACTAAAAAAATATAATCAAAATCATAAACATCCCAAATTTTGACATATACTCAATATAAATTTAACATATAATAATCATAATATGTAACCAAAAATTCAAATTATAATTTTTGTTGTTAAACACTCCAAACTAAACTATCAACATATCCAATTTACTCTATTTACAACAGTTTCGTTTATAATTTAATTTAAAATTCTTCATATTTGTATAAATTACCCAAAACCATGTGCTAATTACACTAAATTAAATTTTTTATAAGTTACTAACATTACTAACAATTTGCATGATATGATCTTAATTACATACAAAACTATAATTAAAATGTATTATATATATATAGGAACCATCCACAATAACTAGTTGTTAGAAATAGTGGTTGCTAGGAATACTATTCTAGCAACTGCATCTTACACCGTCTATCATAATAGTATATGGATTGGATTCATCGCAAAAAGCCCTCTGTCGCTAGAACCTCTAGCGGCAGACACTTCCTTATCACTAGACAGGGCCAAATTGGGCCAAAATTTGAGATTTCATGAATAAAGTGTCTGCTACTAGAGCCCTAGTCGCAGGGGGCTTTTTGCAATGAATCCAATCTGTACATTATTATAATGGACGATATAAGATATGATTGTTAGAATAGTATTCTGAGCAATCGGTTGCTGTGAATGAGTTCCCTATATATTTATATATATTACTCTTGCACTATATAATTTGATGACCTACAAGGGTAAATATGTAAATATATTTATCTATTTGGTCAACCCTAATAATTTGCAGAAAAACTAGAGGGAATGCGAGTATTGTTATGATTGTCTAGAAGAATATCACTGTATTTTACTCTTTAAAACATTAATAAGGTTTACTAACTTTTTACATTATACTATTCAATACATAGATAATTGTGTTTATACACAACTGTTTATGTATCATTTGTAAACATAGAATTACCTAAATGATCGAGAATGATGTAGCAATTAATTAGAGCTAGAAATCTATAATCCATTGGTTTGTCTATGACATTTCTTATAATATAATGTTTTTTTCTTAATTTTACTAAAATGTACATCGAAAATTTTGTTTAGTGTGTGTTCCAGAATAATAAGCCTTCATATGCAAAAAGGAAGCTGACGAAATCAAATAAGACTCATTTTTATAGGGAGCCAGGGAGGGAGCATAAAATTTTGGAGTTATCTATCATCCTAGTTATAAATAGATTATAGTTACATTCCTAATTACGGAGTACTATTTAAACAAAGTAATGTGGATTTCATAAAATAGTGAGAGATTTAAGATCAAATTCCACATTACATAAAATAGTGAAACATTACAATATTGTTTAAATATCTTTAAAATAACATGATACGTTTTTCAAAGTCAACTTAAAATATTTTAAATTCAAAATTAATATAATTTATTTTACTTTTAAAAATGATGAATAGTATAATTAACAGTACTGTGTGAGTAGGGAAGGAACCTATGGGGACGGGGGGACCTAGGCTACAATGTAAATTTCGATTTTTTTTTTTTTTAATTTATAAGATTTTGACATTTTTACGCTAGACTCCCCAAGATCTATGAAAACAATAGTATTAATAAATAATACTCTCTGAATTTCTTTTATAAGAATATACTTACTCTATTCCAAATTAAAGAATTATTTTAATCTTTTTTAGTCAATGTAATTAAGTAAAGTATGGTAA
Organism: Hedera helix; assembly: GCA_947179155.2. NCBI lineage: Eukaryota > Viridiplantae > Streptophyta > Magnoliopsida > Apiales > Araliaceae > Hedera > Hedera helix. The sequence continues at coordinate 21,195,992 of OX359280.1, forward strand.
AATTCATTGATATCTCTCTCTTTCTATTTTTTGGGTATCAAAATACAAATATTAAATTTTATGATATTTCTTTGCTCCTATTTGTGTACTATAAAGGATACATATATACGGCAGTATAAGTTAATATTATTTCAACCAGATAGTATGAAAATAATATATATATATATATATATAGTGTGTGTGTGTGTGTGTGTGTGTGTGTGTGTGTGTGTGTGTGTGTGTGTGTGTGTGTGTGTGTGTGTAAATTCAAGAAAAAATTGTGTACCGTCGCGGTATTTTCCTTTTTGCTGCTAGCATTATTCAGCTTTCTTTGGTCAAGAGTGCCACCTTTATCGTTTTGATTAGCTTCTGATTGTTCGGATTCACTTTTTCTTGGCTGTTCGTGGCTCATTTTGGGATAAATAAATGGTGATATATCAACATATATCTTGTTAGTCTGCAGATTAATTATGGTGGCTGAAGGAGAATAAGAAACTCGATTAATTACAACGCAGATTAATTAAGTGTATGAAGTTCCTATGTTGTGGGAGGGAGTGGTGCTTGAACAAACACATTTATCTAGAGTGTGACACGTGGTAGATTGGACTAATTATATGGTTATAATGTCAACAAGTGTTTGGTCACTCAGGTTTTTTGGGCAGGAGTAGCTAAAAATCATGGGACTCGGGCTTCGGGAGTTGGGATGGCAATTGAAACAATTTTAGGAGTTGAAATTAAAGAAACTTTTTTTTTGGGGTGGTAAAATGAAAAACTCTACCTTGTGTGTGTGTCCTTGTGATGTTTTGGTTAATTTGATTAATTAGCAAATCAGTCCATCAATTACAATTATTAGTTCAAAATCATACATTTTAAGATATAATTACTAGTGTAAAGGTGACACAAAAGTTATAGTTTTACTCTACTAATTAATTATATCACAAGTTAGCAGTCTACTCTATTATGAAGTCATGTACCATACCTTTACAAAGTGATGAATTTAGGCTACAATTTTACGTTTCAATCTTATTTTATTAATTACAACATGTTTTTAGAATTAAAAATAATTAAAGACCTAATTAATAGGCGAAGCGAGATAAATACCCTTTCCTGATTTACATGCAACCTCAAAAGACAAGAGCAAGATTGGAAGAAGAAATATCGCTAATTAATTTAAGCCTAAATGACACTTTTGTCCCTTTATGATGTTATAGTCATCTCTAAAATTCAATTTTCATCGATAGTTGATTTGTGTCAATTTTGGTCCTTGCATCAAATTTTACTTAACTTTCCCAAAATTGAGGCTTGTGCAGCTTTAGTAGAGGCAAAAGGTGAAAATAAACACACACAAAAACTAATTCAAATTTAAAAATAACTTAAACTATGAAAATTAATTATTACTTTCAAAAATAAATAAGTAAATAAAATTCAAGGAAATAAATAATTTTATAAGAGAATGAGTGAAATTTTACAAAATTATATATTCAAAAAGTGATATATTAAGAAAATAATTAATTTCTTTGAAAAAAATGACTAAAATTTCATAACATTAAGTATTGAGAAAAAAAAACATATTAAGAAAATAAATATTTTTTTTTAAAAAACATGTTAGTGCATTTATGTTAATCTATTTGAATTTAATAATGGTATGATGATATGAGCTTAATGTATATGTGTAAAAAAAAAAAAAATATTGTAAAGTCTTTCAGAGGTAATCAGTGTAACACTACAAGAAAATAGGTAATTTCCAACAGAATATTCCTTCGGGAATCGTCCTACACTAAATAATAATAATAATAATAATAATAATAATAATAATAATAATAATAATCTTCATATTAATTTATAATTAGTATTTTTAAAATATTTAATTATTAAATATTAAGCTATTTAATTTATTCTATTACTATAGTATAAATTAAATATACTTAATTTATTATTACCATTATATCATCTATTTTTAAAATAAATATTTCTCTTTCGCGGTGTGTCCCTTTAGATTCAATATTAAACTGGTTATAGAATAAATAAATTAAAATCACTCTAATATTATTTATTATGAATCAAAGTCCTTTAATTCAAACTAAATAAATATATTTATTCCACAATAAGGGTAAGCTCCCTTAGCAATTCACAACTTTTCGGATAATAATAATTTCAACGCTTGATCACTAAGAACCTATTCCACGAATAATTACCGTACAATTCAATTCTTCTACCACACAATGTCTCAATCAAATATAAGATATGGAATTACTGTCAAGTCTTATTTAATTTGGTCATATGTATTTCAATTCTCAAATTCACAAATCTGATTAATGTAAATTAGAAACACCTTTCTAATTTTCATTCCACATTGGTCAAGGATTTCTAAGCTGTCATTTATCGAATCACATAGGACATACTCTCTCTTTACTGGAAGTGGTAGATCATTTGTTGATCATCCGTATATCTCTATATATAACTTATTATACTCGAACATATCATTTGTTATACCCAAATAGTCATAAGAAATATGACAAATTATAACTCGTCATACATAAGATACTATGATGATCTCAAGTTCAAGAATCACTTGTACTATTATCACATTAGGAACTCTATTAATAGGCAAGTACAACTCAATTAGGTGTTTGGAGTCTGTCTTTAACGCTTTTAAATTTAAAATCTTACTTTGACATTGCGAACATAAAATTCAGTATAGTGACAAGCAATGGTCGATTCCACATAGAGAAATATTGTTTTCAATTTATCTTTGTGTTTCTAGCAATAAATATAAGCAAATAATAAAGAGAGAAGTTTAAACTAATTATAATTAATTAAATAAAAAAAGTAAATTAATAAGATTAACCAAAAAATTAAAAATTTTAGTTCTTCGGTTCAATCTCATCCTTACAATTAATAGACCAATCAATTATAATATATTTCTATCTTTTCATGAAACTAATAATCCTAGGTAGTAACAAACTCTGCTACCTGAAATTTTCCTTAATTGTATTATAATAAAACAAGTTTTTCATTAGATTCTAACCATTATACAACCTAGAACAAACTCTCTAAATTTAATATAATGACAACATTAATAACAATAAAATTAAATTATTCTAAGCAACAATCTCATAAGTTCAGACTGTTTAAACTTATACCATGATAACCACAACAATAGACAAAAACTTGACCACAATCACCTATCACTATTTTACTATCAACGATTATGAAAAATATCAATTATACGTAATATAATTCATAAATCTAGAAATTGATACTAATTTGATCAACTCAATATGCTTAAATTAAATCAATCAAACCTTAATATCAAATAAAGAATTAAAACAGATTATCATGAATAATTTCATATACGGAAGAAGAAATAATATTACTAAATTGATTTAACCATTAATCGCAATCGAGTTCAAAATCCCTTAGAATTGAATTGAAAAACTTAGCCTGACATGTTTTTCATAATAATCTCTATGAATGAATGAATCTGTGAATCCCTCTCTAATTTTGTGTAACGTCCTTTATTTATAGTTACATAAATTGTAATATCCTGAATATTTGACAAGAACTTTAAATAAGATCTTAGATGATTAAATAAAGGTTGAAGTTAAAACCTAGATTTGGAGAAGTGAAAGGTATAGAAATTGATTAAACATTTTACTCTAATCTTTGTGTTAAGATTTGAATGTAAGTAAATGTGGGTTTTTAAATTTTAAAACCTACCATTTTATTAATATGCATACTTTGAGGTATATTAAGAGTAAAATAATATAATACCTTTAAAACTCGATAAATTATTTGACAAAAGAGAATTATATAAGTTTAACTAATTAACAAATGTCATGATCAATGGTAATGTGACAAGCCTAATGAAGAAAAATAGCAAGTCTAATTGGATTATAAAATTAATCCAAATAAGTTATTGAATTAAGTTCAAAATGAATTAAACTAGTAGTTCAAAGTGGCATGTAAATAAGCCTAAGCGTGAATGACTTAAGTGGACTAACTAGTAGCCCACTCAATTAATATAATTGAGTCCAAACACATTGAATGGAAGGGTCCGAATGAAAAAAAATTGTTGGGAGTCATAAATGAATTGAAGTAGTAGTCCAACTTGAAATAAATTATGAGCCCAAAGAAATGTCTAGGGCCAAATTTGTGTAGTTGGTATTAGTTGGCCCAACCTAAATTAATTATAGGCCTAATAAAAGATGTAGAGAATTGATCATAGATTAGTTAATTAGTGGGAGATAAATAATCATGAAGTGATTATTTGTAATTAAACTAAATGGGAGTCTAATTAGTTGATTAATTTAAATAAATGGACTAACCTAAGGAATTTAATATCAATAAATTGACAAGTTAGTAAACTAATAAATAATTCAATTAACTTTGTAACTAGTGAGTCTAATTGGATTATATGATTAAATAAATGTATTTACTAAATGAGCCTAATGTATTAAGTTTTATGTGAATTAATTAATAGTCCAAGTAAATAAATAAATTACTAGTGGATAAACTCAATTATTTAATTAAACAAGTCAAGTAATTAAATTAGTAATGAATTTGTTGATGTTGAGCGGAATCGGCACCTATAAAAAGCACGCGATTCCGAATTCGTTTGAATGAATGCAACGCGCAAGTATACGCGGTCAACAAGTAATATAATGTAAGTAAGTTATCGATCCCACGAGGAGTTATACTAACGTTATCTGCATAGCAAACTTAAAGCAATCTAATCCGATTTAAACTATGATTAAGATGGTGAGTTTTTGTTAACACAATAACCTAAAATAATAAAAACGTAGCAACAAAGATTCGATTAAAACAAGCTAAGATCACAACTTCACTCACTACCTCATTTAACCCTCACACCCCTCTTCTCAATGCTAAGATCGCTCGAATGATAACCAGAGAAAATAAGCAACCAATAACCTCTTTCGATAGTTAAATGATTCACACCCTACTAATTAGTTCACTATATTCCTATGTGACCTAACTTAGCAAGATGGCGATAAAAGCACTTCTCACTAAGGTTACACAAGGTACACCGGTATATTCCTATCCGAGATACAAATTAGGCACTCATCCGAAGATAAAACAACCTACAAGTGCTATCATGCTTTAGGTCGAGTTATTTAATCCATTTTTCAATATCATAAACAACCACACATTACATACAAAGTACATAATCCATACATGAAGAACAAAGCATGATAATCATTCATTAGCAATCCATTCACATCAAAAAGAGAGATATTCCATTAAAATCTAGTAGTGAGATCCATTGTGATCCTAGAAATGAAGTTAGTTCATGGCTAAATGACTAACAATCATTAACAAGTTGTTCATTAGACTTAAACTACACAACATGAAGATAAATAAAATGAATGAAACTCCTTGTACATAAGTCTCAAACACTAAAACTCCCTTCAAAATGTAGCAATCCAAGCTTGATGAATCTTCTTGTTCTTGAGCTTAACACCAATCCAAGTAGCTTTAAAGGCTGGAAGAAATGAAGAAAATGAGCTCTCAAGCATAAAAATCCGATCCCTTTAGGTCAAGCTACCTTCTCACTTAAGTAGGAAAATCCCGTCAGAAAACAGCATGGTCAACCGCCGCGGCGGTAGAATCCACCGCCTCACAAAATATTAAGTCAGACGTACTAATTCGCAGGTATAAAACTCACTCATCAGTTGACAATATTATGTGAATTGTGTAATTTAATTAAACTAACCTAATGTTTGTTTTAATTTTCAAGTCATGCTAGTAACCCATTGATTTGATTAATTGAGCCCAAATGATATTAAATTAGTAGCCCAAACTAGAGTCCAAGTGATGCATTAAGTGAAAGTCAACTTATTGGTCAATGGTACTACCAAATTAGAGAATAAAAGTAAATCCAAATTGCGGGATAATGTAGGGAGCCTGATGGGACCCATGTAATCTCCTAAGTGGCTTAATTGATTGGTCATGAGTTACTAGGAAATCTCCATGTAAGCTTAGATAAGAATTTGTAAGGATAAGATTTGTGATAGATGTATAGATATAGAAGTTGTAAGTGTACATGTTGGAAGATGTGTAATATCCAAGATATTACAACGTTGTAAAAAAACATTTAAATAAATAAAATGTGTATATTTTAATTATTTAAACTAGGTAAATAATATGAACGGTATATATATATATATATATATATATATATATATATATATATATATATATATATATATATATATATATATATATATTATTGTTACGGTTACTAATTTTAATGAATTGTGTAAATAAAAAGGGGATTAATATTGGAAATTAATTCTAAATTAATTAAAAGTTAATAAGAGAGTGAACAAGGTCATAATTAATGATTATAGATTAATTAATAATTATGGGGAATTATTGGGAATTATTAAGAAGAGTAATTAATTATATAAAATATATAGTAATAAATTATATATTTTATATAAGGAAATACAATTAAATATAGAGGAATTTATAATTATTTAAATTATATAAGAGTAAATATATAATTTATATAAGAGAATAAAAATTTATTAAGAAAATGTTAATAATTATATAAATTATATAATATTGTATTGTATAATTCATATAAAATATATGAAATATTGAAAAAGAATAATTAATAAATATGAATAATTCTTATTTTAATAAGATAATTTATGTTTATGTAAAATAGAATTTATTATAATACATAATATGTATATATAATAATTGATATATGTATATATTATGTAATGGAATGAAATACATGGATGTTTATGTAATGTATCCGTAATAAAGTTGAAACGTGAAAAATTTAATTTTGTTAAGTTATGCGTGTTATTTTATTAATTTTGGAATTATAAAGTACCTCGTATAATTACATGCGTGTTATTATGCGTGTAAAAAATTTATCATGTAAAGTACCTTAAAATTATATAAATATTATTTATAAATCATTTTATGAATTTTAATAAATTAAAATAAATATTTTACATACATTATGTAAAATATTTATTACACGAAATAACTATGTAATATATTAAATTAGGGCGGTGCATGATTTTTCTACCAATTCACTCCTAAGTTGGTGGACTTAGAGTGAATGTTAAAAATCATTCATACACAATTAAGGCTTATATAGGGAAAAGTAAGATAATAATACTAATAAAAATAATTATCAAACAAACCAACATATCCATTTCATTTCTCTTTTTTTCCCACCACCACCCGAATCCACCACCACCACCAAGGAAGGAGAAATTTTAGTGCCATCAGGGTGTATAACAAGCTTCAAAGGAAGGTTTTCAAGCTTTGGGAAAGTATAAAATTATTTTATTTGAATTATTTTAGTATTTTTGGTGATAAAATAGTTTTGTGAAAAATTAGTAAATAATTAGAATAATTATTCTAAATAATTTTTGGAGGTAAACGTATAGATTAAATCATGTTTAGAGTATTTATGCTGTGAAAAATGAGATGAAAAATGGTGTAAAATGGTTTTGTTGGGCTACTGTTAACAGAAAGGAAGAAGGAAAAAAAATTAAGGCCCGCCCGCGCATTGCGCGGCGGCTAAAATGTTTTTTGGAAGACGGGACGAAACGACGAAGTTTCGGGGATGAAACGCTGAGCCGCGCCATGCACGGCGACCAATTTTTTTTTTTTTTTTTTGTAACCGGCATGGGAAACGATGTCGATTGGGGTAGAAGAAGAAGCAAGGTCGCGCCGTGCGCGGTGGACCGAAGTTCTGGTTATTTATGGTTTTGCCACCGGTTCAGTTTTTCTACCTAATTACGAAAAAGCCATTAAGGATTTTAATTAATTAAATAAATATTTAAAAATTAATAAAAATTATATATAAATCAGTAAAATATATAAAAATGATTTATAAATTAAATTTAACATTTTTTCAATTTTGAAGAATAATTTCAATTAGTATTTAAATGCTTTACATGAAGACATAAAAAGGGCCCAATTAAATTAAATAACTAAATTAGGTTATAATTAATTGTAAACATCAATATAGATCCGATAGGTAGAATAATTATGTTATGAGTGATATTAATTACATAAATTAATATCATGGGTTACTTAATTGTTATTATTTGATTATGTTATTATTATAGGTTATCCAAGAAAGGATAATTAGCCGTTAATTTAATAATCAGATATCGAGGTAAGTTCCTAAACCCTAATCTTGACCTGTTAATCATATGTTATATATTAAAATCCTAATTGAGTTCCATTTCCTAAGTTTTATCATTATTCCATTTTCTTGAATATTGATTTCAATTAATGTTGTAAATTGTTCAATTAAGGTTGAAAATCGCTGTTGTTACTCACATTCATTCTTAAATGCCAATTATAACGAATCATAATTGTTAATGAGTGAGTTGATGATTATAAGTCTATGCCATTTGTCTGGCTAGACTGTTGATATAGTTTAATCTCAAATTACTCTTTATCGTTAAGTGTTGAGTAAACCAAATTGTTTTGATGCGGACTCCTTGAAATTGAGATGAACAACCCTGTTTCAGGGGATATAGCTTGTCAGATGCTTTAAATTCCGATATCACGCGAAATGCGGTAATATGATGTGCATAATCATAGGTACGAGAGGCCGATCACCTTGAGCATGTGTTTAAGGTTTTATGGTCTTTAAGACACATACAGGTTATCAGTGTTACCATTGATTAACCTATGTTCAGTGGTCTTGTGACCCTCAGTATAATTCTTATTTATTATGTTTCAAAAGATATTTCTTTCAGTTATTTCCTTTCATTTGAAATGAATTAATGTTACCTAATTGGTTATGTTGTTGTTATAAATTCTTTTCCTCGTGATGAATTGTCATTTAATTCATTATACTTGATGAGCACTTCTTACTTGATTATTGTATCGTAGACAAAGATGTTAAATCTGAGAGACTAAATAAGAAAGACAAAGGCAAAAGAAAAATGTCAGAATGAAGCAGTGATGAAATGTCCCCAGTTGGTAGTCTTAAATCCATTTTGTGGCTTTAGGTGTAAAATATTTACCTTAGTAACGTTATATGTAGGTAAAGGTTGATGACCCCGGGGGGCTTGTTAGACATATTTTGTATTAAGTTGAATATTAATAGATGTAATGTATATTAATGGTAATTTTGAATGGTAGTGATTGAAAGTAGAATTTATGAATAGTGAGCACCAAAATTGAGGTTTAAGAAACCTGGATTTGGGGGCGTCACATGATGGTATCAGAGCTGAAAGGTTTAAGACTATAGGTTGGGGAAAACCTTAGTACAAAATCTAGATATGAGTACGCAACTCAAATCGAGTTTAAGAAAAGGGGAAGTAGGCAGTGTAGTCGTTCTAAAAGTCAACAACTTATATGTTATTTAAAAATTATTATATGATTGTTATATTAACGTTAATAAAGTGTTATTGTGTTGTTGTTTTATAGGATGTCGGAAACAGGTGAGCCAAGTGGAGTTAGGCCCGAAGAGGAAGAAGTTAGGGATATACATGTTGTACATGAGCAGGTGGTTGCTAGTCCACTAGTGTCTATGGAAGGGTCAGAGTATGGACCAGACCTTGAACCAGAAGAGCATATGGAAGTAAATGAAGAAGAAGAAGAGGAATTAGGAGGGTCTTCTGAAGGTACTCCGCATGAAAATTTAGACCCAAATAAAGAATTAATAGCTAACGCTATAGACACTATAAATGGTTTAGAGATTCAGGTGGTCGATCTTACACACCAAGTACATGAGTTAGAAGCCCAAGCTGTAGCTCAAAACATTATGTCACAACAAAGAGAAGAATAACTTCAGGTCCTCACCCAATAGAAGAATGAGGCAATAAATCAACTGTCCCAAGCTGAACATAAAATAGCAGAGCTGTCTACAGAAAGATAGATTCTCGTTGATAGGTTAACCAGAGAGATGGCAGATCGTTTGAGGATTGAAAATGCTTGGGGAAGAGCAACTAGGTGAGTATATTTCGCGAAAAATGAGGTGAGGGCTAGACATGTAACGATGGACGATATGGAATATGCCTTTTGGTGCGCAATTGAAAGATCACAAAACAGGATCCGATGTTATCCAGTGGAGGATGGTCAGTATTGGCGAGACATTGATCGCGATATGGCGATCAATATTATAAGACAAGAATACGAGGAAGAAGTAAGAAGGGGAATGAATCCGTGGAATGTAGGGTAATGTGATGTTGGGGTATATATATATATATATTGTTCATGTAAATAGTATGGAATCATACTTTGGATGTAAGAAGTAGAGATGGAATATGTGAATAGGATGTATGTGTAACCTGGGGTATGTACATGCTTTGTGAAATAGTTGACTATTAATGTAAATATATGAATGGTAGTGTTATGAAATATGTTTTGATATAAATTTTTAATTTTAAATTCTGCATAATAAATATAGTAAGGTAAATTGATATGAAGTTATATTTCAGAATGCCGCCAAAGAGAGGTAGACCTGCTAGGCGGGCACCAGAGGAATTAGTGAATGAAATCATTAGGACAGGTACAAGAACAAAACTAGAAACAACCCCAGCTGATTTGGTGCAGAAGTTAGTAGACTTACTAATAGGAGCAATGCAAAATAGGAATCTAGTTCCTACTGAACAAAATACCCAACCCCTTCACTTTGCAAATTTTAAAGATTTTAAAGTAGCTGGGCCACCAGAATTTAAGGGCTCTATAAACCATATAGAATCTCAAACTTGGATTATGGAAATGGAGAGGATTTTTGAGGTGATTAGGGTAGTAGAGGAGCCTAAAACTACTTTTGCAACTTTCATGATGAAAGGAGAGGCTGCCCATTAGTGGCAAGCAAATCGGAATAGAGAGGCAAGACAAATAGTTCCATGGGTGAGTTTTAAAGAACTATTTTTCGAAAATTATTTTCCAACTAGTATGCAGAGTAAGTTAGAAGTTCAGTTTTTTGGAATTAAAGCAGAATAGCATGTCAATAGCTTAGTATGCAACTAAGTTTAATGAACTGGCCCGATTTGCTTCATACCAGGTCAGTACAGAAGAGCGAAAATCTAAAAGATTTGAACAGGGATTGAAGCCCTGAATCTATAGCAAAGTGAGTATGTTTCAGTTAAAAACATACGCTGGTGTATTGGAAAAGGCAATCTTGGCTGAGGGAGGTAGTGAAGTTATTACGAAATATCATCAAGAACAAATGAAAAGGAAAAATGAAGAAGATTTTAAGGGGGGAAGTAGTAGTAGTACCAGCCCTCCTAATAAGAAAAGGTGAAGTGGCATTACTAACACCTCCGGAAACAAATCGGGAGATGTAAAGAAGAAAATTGAACCGTGTAGTAATTGTGGGAAGAATCATTCAGGAGTTTGTTTAAAAGGAAAAAAGGTTTGTTATAAGTGTCAACATGAGGGATACATTGCCCCAGAATGTCCAAAACTAAATAAAACAGGATGTTTTAACTGTGGGGAGACAAACCATTTTGCTCGAAACTGTCCAAAAAAGACGATAGAGGTGACCAGTAGAGTGAAAAGAGTAAACACCGGAGGGAAGTTAACATGCCCTGCACCAGCTCAACCAGGTCGTCCTACCACCCGGACCTTTAAAATGACGGTGCAAGATGCAGAAAAGTCTAAAAATGTGGTGTCAGGTACCATTTCAATTTGCGATATTAATGCATGTGTGCTTTTTGATTCGGGTGCTACGTGCTTTTTTATATCTGATGAATTTGCTAGAAGACTAGGATTGACTCATGAAAACTTAGAACAACCCTTGAACATAGAGATATCAAATAAAGAAGTGATAGACGTTAACCATGTGCATAAGCATTGTCCTATGTTGATAAGAAAACATAAGCTATATGCAGACTTAATTCTGATATGTCTTGGGGAATTTGACGTCATTTTAGGAATTGACTAGTTGTGTAACCATAAGGCCATGATTGATTGTCAGAGGAAGTGTGTAACTTTACAGACTCCTAAAAAGTCGAAAGTAGTGTTTTATAGTAACAAATCATCGAGACAATTTAGTTGTCTATCAGTTATGCAAGCTAAAAAGGTGTTAAGGAAGGGAGGCACGGGATACTTAGTATATGTTATGGATACCCAGAAAGGGGAGATGAAAATAGAGAAAATACCGGTAGTGAACGAATTTCCCGATGTGTTTTTGGATGACTTACCTGGTCTTCCACCAAATCGAAAAATCGAGTTTATGATTGATTTAGCACCAGGAACAACTCCAATATCTAAGGCTTCGTATAGAATGGCTCCAGTGGAAATGAAAGAGTTGATGAAGCAACTACAGGAGCTATTAGATAAGAAGTTTATTTAGCCGAGTGTGTCTCTGTGGAGAGCACCAGTTTTATTTGTTAAAAAGAATGATGAAACCTTACAAATGTGTATCGATTACAGAGAGTTAAATAAGTTGACCATCAAGAATAAATTCCCTTTGCCAAGGATTGATGATCTTTTTGATCAGTTAAAGGGAGTAAAATATTTTTCCAAGATTGATCTTCGGTCAGGGTATCATCAACTGAAAATAAGGAAAGTGGATGTACCGAAAACAACATTCAGAACTCGTTATGGTCATTACAAGTTTCTGGTGATGCCGTTTGGATTGACGAATGCATCAGCGGTATTCATGGATATGATGAATAGGATTTTTAAACCCTATTTGGATAAATTTGTGGTGGTGTTCATAGATGATATCTTGGTATATTCCAAGTCTCAGGAAGAGCATGCAGATCATTTAAAGATAGTGCTAGAAACTTTGAGAAAGGAAAGCTTATATGCCAAATTCTCGAAGTGTGAGTTATGGTTGGAAAGAGTTCACTTTTTGGGTCATGTTATCGATAAAGATGGAATTTCTGTGGACCCTGCAAAAGTTGAAGTTGTGATTAATTGGAAACAACCAAAGACACCAACAGAGGTGAAAAGTTTCTTGGGTATAACGGGTTATTATCGATGATTTATTCAAGATTTTTCGAAGATAGCAACTCCTCTAACCAATTTAACCAGAAAGGCTGTAAAATTTGTATGGATAGATAAATGTGAAGAAAGTTTTTGTTAGTTAAAGAAAAGGTTAAGCGAAGCTCCGATGTTAGCTTTGCCTGATGAAACAGGAAATTTTGTGGTGTATAGTGATGCCTCTCATACAGGATTAGGTTGTGTGCTTCTGCAGAATGGTAAGGTTATTGTATATGCATCACAACACTTGAAAGATTATGAGAAAGGGTATCTGACGCATGATTTGGAATTGGCAACGGTAGTATTTGCATTGAAAATATGGAGACATTACCTTTACAGGGAGAAATGTGAAATATATACAGACCATAAGAGTCTAAAATATATCTTCACGCAAAAGGAGTTGAATATGCGTCAACGGAGGTGGCTGGAATTGATAAAAGACTCTGATTGTGAAATCCTCTACCATCCAGGAAAAAGCTAATGTAGTAGCAGACGCTTTAAGTAGAAAGGACAGAGAAAAATTGATGAAATTAACTGCTCAGAATAAACTAATTCAGGAGATGACAAAGTTGGAAATAGAAGTGAAGTATCCCTCTGAAGCAGATGAGATGTTATTTGTTTTAAAGATGTAACCAACACTGTTAGATAAGGGGAAGGAAACCCAATTAGCAAATGATAAATGTACTCGGGTAAGGAATAGGGTTACATCAAATGATGAAGTAAAATTTCAAATAGACAATAATAAAATTCTCAAATTTGAGGGGCGAATCTGGATACCAGCAGTATCTGAATTGAAGGAGGAGATATTACAGGAAGCACATAATTCAAAATTCTCGATTCATCCAAGAAGTACGAAAATGTACCAAGATTTACGAAAGCATTTTTGGTGGCCAAACATGAAACGAGAAATTGCGGACTATGTAAGCCGGTGCTTTACGTGTCAGCGAATCAAAGATGAGCATCAGAAGCTAAGTGGGTTGCTACAACCTCTTGAAATTCCAGAATGGAAGTGGGAACATATTACCATGGATTTTGTATTAGGACTTCCAACTACTTAAAAGGGCTACGATGTTATATAGGTGATCGTGGACAACCTAACAAAGTCGACTCACTTCTTACCAATCAAAATCAAATACAATTTGGATCAATTGGCTAGAATCTATATTAAAGAAGTGATATTGCGGCGTGGAGTACCAATGTCAATTGTATCAGATCGGGATTTGCGCTTTACATCAAATTTTTGGAAGAGTCTACAGGAGAAGTTAGGGACACAACTAAGGTTGAGTACAGCCTACCATCCTCAAATCAATGGTCAAAGCGAAAGGACTATACAAACTTTAGAGGATATGTTGCAGGCATGTATTATGGACTTCAAAGGAAGTTGGGATGATCATCTGCCTTTGGTGAAATTTGCGTATAACAACAGTTACCATGCAAGTATAGGAATGCCGCCTTATAAAGCTTTATATGGAAGAAAGTGCAGAACTCCCTTGTGCTGGAATGAAGTTGGGGAACATCAACTGCTAGGACCTGAACTAGTTCAACAAACAGCGGATACATTCAGGTTGATACAAGCTCGATTAGTAGTAACTCAGGATCAATAGAAAAAGTATGCAGATTTGCATAGGAAGCCACGTGTTTCTTAAAGTGTCTCCATGGAAGGGAAAAATCAGATTTGGAAAGAAAGGTAAGTTAAGTCTTAGATTTATTGGACCATTCAAAGTATTAAAGAAAGTTGGAGAAGTGGCTTATGAAGTGGCTCTACCTCCAGAATTATAGTATATACACAATGTTTTTCACGTGTCAGTACTACGACCGTACAAGCCAGAGTATAAGCACGTCATAGCATATGAACCTATTCAAATAGAGAAGAATTTAACTTATTAAGAAATTCATGTCCAAATATTAGATAGTAAAGAACAAAACTTAAGAAATAAAGAGATTCCTTCCGTTAAAGTGCTATGGCGAAATCATAACGTTGAAGAAGCCACGTGGGAATTAGAAGAGAAAATACGAAAGAATTATCCCCATTTATTTGAGTAATTTAGTGTAAAAATTCCGGGACGGAATTTTTATAAGGGGAGAAGAATGTAATATCCAAGATATTACGACATTGTAAAAAGAAATTTAAATAAATAAAATGTGTATGCTTTAATTATCTAAACTAGGTAAATAATATGAATGGTGTGAATTAATATATATATATATATTATTGTTACGGTTACTAATTTTAATGAATTGTGTAAATAAAAAGGAGATTAATATTGACAATTAATTCTAAATTAATTAAAAGTTAATGAGAGAGTTAACAAGGTCATAATTATTGATTATAAATTAATTAATAATTATGGGGAATTTTTGGGAATTATTAAGAAGAGTAATTAATTATATAAAATATATAGTAATAAATTATATATTTTATATAAGAAAATACAATTAAATATAGAGGAATTTATAATTATTTAAATTATATAAGAGTAAATATATAATTTATATAAAAGAATAAAAATTTATTAAGGAAATGTTAATAATTATATAAATTATACAATATTGTATTGTATAGTTCATATAAAATATATGAAATATTGAAAAAGAATAATTAATAAATATGAATAATTCTTATTTTAATAAGATAATTTATGTTTATGTAAAATAGAATTTATTATAATACATAATATGTATATATAATAATTGATATATGTATATATTATGTAATGGAATGAAATACATGGATGTTTATGTAATGTATCCGTAATAAAGTTGAAACGTGAAAAATTTAATTTTGTTAAGTTGTGCATGTTATTTTATTAATTTTGGAATTACAAAGTACCTTATATAATAACATGCATGTTATTATGCGTGTACAAAATTTATCATGTAAAGTACCTTAAAATTATATAAATATTATTTATAAATCATTTTATGAATTTTAGTAAATTTAAATAAATATTTTACATACATTATATAAAATATTTATTACATGAAATAACTATGTAATGTATTAAATTAGGGCGGTCCATGATTTTTCTACCAATTTACTCCTAAGTCGGTGGACTTGGAGTGAATGTTAAAAATCATTCATACACAATTAAGGCTTATATAGGGAAAAGTAAGATAATAATACTAATAAAAACAATTATCAAACAAACCAACATATCCATTTCATTTCTCTTTTCTTCCCACCACCACCACCACCCGAACCCACCATCACCACCAAGGAAGGAGAATTTTTGGTGCCATCAGGGTGTATAACAAGCTTCAACGGAAGATTTTCAAGCTTTGGGAAGGTATAAAATTATTTTATTTGAATTATTTTAGTATTTTTGGTGATAAAGTAATTTTGTGAAAAATTAGTAAATAATTAGAATAATTATTCTATATAATTTTTGGAGGTAAACTTATAGATTATATCATGTTTAGAGTATTTAAGTTGTGAAAAATAAGATCAAAAATGGTTTTGTTGGGCTACTGTTAACGGAAAGGAAGAAGGAAAAAAAATTAAGGGCCGCTGCGCAATGGCTACTCGCGCATTGCGCAGCGGCCAAATTTTTTTCCAGACGCCGGGACGAAACGACGACGTTTCGGGGATGAAACGCTGAGTCGCGCCATATGCGGCGACCAATTTTTTTTCCTGTAACTGGCATGGGAAACGACCCCGTTTGGGTAGAAGAAGAAGCAGGGTCGCACCATGCACGGCAGACTGAAGTTTCGGTTATTTACGTTTTTGCCACCGGTTCAGTTTTTCTACCTAATTACGAAAATGCCATCAAGGATTTTAATTAATTAAATAAATATTTAAAAATTAATAAAAATTATACATAAATTATATATAAATCAGTAAAATATATTAAATGATTTATAAATTAAATTTAACATTTTTTCAATTTTGAATAATAATTTCAATTAGTATTTAAATGCTTTACATGAAGACATAAAAGGACACGGTTAAATTAAATAACCAAATTAGGTTATAATTAATTGTAAACAGCAATATAGATCTGATGGGTAGAATAATTATGTTATAAGTAATATTAATTACATAAATTAATATCATGGGTTACTAAATTGTTATTATTTTATTATGTTATTACTATAGGTTGTCCAAGAAAGGATAATTAGCCGCTAATTTAATAATCAGATATCGAGGCAAGTTCCTAAACCCTAATCTTGACCTATTAATCATATGTTATATATTAAAATGCTAATTGAGTTACATTTCCTAAGTTTTATCATTATTTCATTTTCTTGAATATTGATTTCAATTGATGTTGTAAATTGTTCAATTAAGGTTGAAAATCTCTGTTGTTACTCACATTCATTCTTAAATGCCAATTATAACGAATCATAATTGTTAATGAGTGAGTTGATGATTATGAGTCTATGCCATTTGTCCGGCTAGACTGTTGATATAGTTGAATCTCAAATTACTCTTTATCGTTAAGTGCTGAGCCAAACCAAATTGTTTTGGTGCGGACTCCTAGAAACTGAGATGAACAATTCTGTTTCAAGGGATATAGCTTGTCGGATGCTTTAAATTCTGATATCACGCGAAATGCGATAATATGATGTGCACAATCATAGGTACGAGAGGCCGATCACCTCGAGTACGTGTTTAAGGTTCTATGGTCCTTAAGACATATATAAGTTATCATTGTTACCATTGATTAACCTATGTTCAGTGGTCTTGTGACCCTCAGTATAATTCTTATTTATTATGTTTCAAAAGATATTTCTTTCTGTTATTTCCTTTCATTTAAAATGAATTAATGTTACCTCGTTGGTTACGTTGTTGTTATAAATTCTTTTCCTCATAATGCATTGTCATTTAATTCATTATACTTGATGAGCACTTCGGTTGCTCATTCTTGCTTGATTAATGTATCGCAGACAAAGATGTTAAATCTGAGGGACTAAATAAGAAAGACAAAGGCAAAGGAAAAATGTCGGAATGAAGCAGTGATGAAACGTCGCCAGTTGGTAGTCTTAAATCCATTTTATGGCTTTAGATGTGAAATATTTACCTTAGTAACGTTGTATGTAGGTAAAGGTTGATGACCTTGGGGGTTTGTTAGACATATTTTGTATTAAGTTGAATATTAACAGATGTAATGTATATTAGTGGTAATTTTGAATGATAGTGATTGAAAGTAGAATTTATGAATAGTGAGCACCAAAATTGAGGTTTAAGAAACTTGAATTTGTGGCGTCACAAGATGAAACTTAAATTAATAATACATATCTTTGACCACTAGAATACTTCATTTTTTTCAAAAGTTGCAAGAGTTTAGAGAGAGAAGCTCTTAGAGAAAAAGAGAAAAGTTGAGAGAAAAAGAAAGTTAGAGAGAAAAGAGAGAAAACTAAAGAGGGAATGCTAGATCTTGTAAGATGGAATGGTTTGATGATCTTCAAGCAATGATTAAAGTTGGAGGCCTCTTGATGGTGAATCTTCCTAGATATGAAAGTGGAAAATCCAAGTCTCCTCAAGTTTCTAGCAAAGAGGATCATCCACCAAAGGTTCAAAAGCGTTTTAAAAACCCTAATTTATGCTTTTCTTTGATTTATATGTAATTTTCATGGTAGAAAATCATTTTCAAAGCTCTTGATACTTAAATCCATGCTATACTAGTATATCTAGGGTTTAATGGGTTTAACATAAGTATTGATATGCATCTATGTTAGTAAGTGTGACAAAAAGTTTGAAAACGACTTTACTAGAAAACCTGAAAACGTAATAGTCCGTTCTCGACGTTCCGTAAGTCATATGCATGATCCGTAAATTTTGGGTGGTAGGACTATGAGATAAGAAGATATTCCAAGTGGAACGATAGAAAAATATTAAACGATCTAGCCGTGGTGATTTTTCTCGTAAAACAGTCCTGTCGGAAAAAAATCTGAAAACCTACTGTCCAGAAAATTAAAATGCCTGTTTTGGCCACTTTTCTTGCCCCAAAAATTCCGGCAATTTTATATGTGGCATTATATGGTATAAAGAAATCGCTGTAAATGTTTTAGCTCGATACGACTTTGGATGAGTGAGTTATGACCCAACGATTTTCAAAGTTTTAAAAGGGTTTGACTCCTATAAGTTGAAACGTGTAACTCCAAAAATTATGAAATGTTTACTGGACATACTATATGATGGCAGGAAGCTACCATATAAATTTCATAAATTTCTAATAAAAACTACATTTTTAATAATTACTGTCATTTCCAGACAGAAATGGACTATTTAAAAATAGTAAATAAAGTTGAAAAAGTAAAAGAAAATTATTTTGTTTATGGAATGAAATATACTAAAGATATCCAAGAGTTATAAAAATAATAAATCAATTAAGTATTTTTAATAAATAGAAATAATTTAAGAAAAATGAGAATAAAAGAATAAAATAATTATGTATTATTCAATTTTAATTATATAATACATAAAGGTTATTATTTATTATTTAAATAATATTCAATAATAATTAAATTAAATTAAAGAATTTAATTAATTAATTATTATTTAAATGCTAAATAATAAATAAAGTAAAGGAGTTTATGAAGTTAATAAAATAATTATTTATTATTTAATTAATATTAAATAATAAATAATGGTGAGTAGTTATTTAATTATTATTTAAATGATATTAAAGGAAGATAAAGTTAATAAGGTAATAATAATTAAATGGAGATAAAGTGAAAAAAATAATCATTTGTTATTTAATAAATATTAAATAATAAATGAGAATAATTAATTAAGAAGATATTATTTAATGATATTTAATAATCATTAAAGGAATTGGCGATAATTAATTAATTAATTATTATTTAAATAATATTAAATAATAGGTAAAGGAAAATAAGGTTAAGAAAATAATTGTTTATGTGATGATAAATAAACAAGTAAAGTTAATTAAATTAATTATTTATTTAATACTAAATAAATAAAATGAAGAAATTAAATGAATAAGGAGGTGATTAAACAATTTGCATTTAATTGTTTAAGTCTTTAAATATTATTAAATGTGAGGATCCGAATTTTTAGGATTTCTTTAATAATATTAAATAAGAATTTAATTGATAAAATTATCAAAGTTGTTTAAATTATTTATTATGTAAGTGATTTAAAGTGTGTGAAGGAATTTAATTGGTAAATTAAATATGTACAGAGATGGTGATGATTTGTGTTGATTTAAAATAATTGGAAAGTAAATAAATTGTTTAAAAATAATTTATGAAAAATAAGAGAAATTTCTTGTAAAGGCAATAAAAATTATTATGGAAATACGAAAATTATATTTAAATGTTGTTATATGGTAATGTGAAATATATGATTTAGATATGTATATATATATATACATTTGTATATATATATATATATATATATATATATATGTATATATATATATATATAAATGTATATGTTTAAGTGATAATTATAAATTTCATTAATTATGGAAATTAAGGGATTAATAATTAAATTAATCCAATTTTGAATAAAAAGGTAATGAGGAAGTTAGTAAAATTATAATTGTTGATTTTAGATTTAATTAAGAATTATGAAGGAAGTGTAGAAATTAATTGAGAAGAAATATAATTATATAAATTATATAATAATAAATTATATAATTTATATAAGAAAATTAAAGTAAAGTATGAAGAAAATAATAATTATATAAGAATAGTTATATAATTTATATAAGAGGATTAAATTAATTTAGGATGGTAGAAAACTTTATAAATTGTATTTTGTGTGAAATGAAAATTATATAGGGATAAAGTAATTATATAAATTATATAATAAAGAATATGTCAGAACCATGAATAAAAAACTCATAAGGGGGCCCCCAAGAAGGGGGGGGGGGGCAGCATACTGATATAACAAAATATGGGTTGGTAATCCAAAGAGTTCAACCCTGAGTGAATTTGTTGTACACAGTGCTAGAGTACGATAGGGTGATCACCTAGCGTACAAAACAATTGTGAAATATTTTCAG
This sequence comes from Hedera helix, assembly GCA_947179155.2. Classification (NCBI taxonomy): domain Eukaryota; kingdom Viridiplantae; phylum Streptophyta; class Magnoliopsida; order Apiales; family Araliaceae; genus Hedera; species Hedera helix. The sequence continues at coordinate 21,216,901 of OX359280.1, forward strand.
TCTTTGTGATTAATAAACCTTCTCGCAGATGTTCACGGTCTTTATGACCCCTCAGCATAGTATGAAAGTTTTAATGAATATTTTGATTTTCAATTTATTCTTTTGTAAGATATTGATTTTCAATTTATTCTTCTGCAAGATATTCCATTGTTCTGGAATTGTGAGTTTAGAAGTATGAACTTCCTAGAAAATGGTGGTCATAGAATTTGATGAGTGAAGAGATATTCTCAAAGATGAAAATTGATATAAATGAGTATAATGAAATTTCGGGGACAAAATTCTTATAAGAAGTGGTGAATGTAATATCCCAGATATTTACAAGAATTCTAAATAAGATTTGAAATAATTAATTAAAGGTTATGATTAACCTAGAGTTGTCGAAGTAAGATGTGTAAAAAATGGGTGAACATTTTTTTTTTACATAATTTATTTGTTAGAAATTAAATGTGGGAATATTGTAATGATGCATGTAGAGAATTTATTAAGGAAATAAATTCAATTGAGAAGTGAAGGTGGTTATATTGATATACATATATACCTAAAGTGTGCTTATTAGCCAAATAAGAAGATGAGTAAATTAATACTCAATTAAACTAATAAATTAATTAATTTAAATATAAAGTAAGAGAAAAAGTCATGAAATATAATTAATTAGGTTAATTATATTAGTTATGAGTTAAAGTTATATAAAAACTAGAATGTTTGTCTAGAATGACAATATTAAGAAGTTAATTAATTAAGTAATTAACTTAATTATTAAGTTATTATATGGAGTCTAATAATGGATTAAAGAAAGTCAATAAGTTAATTATTTTAAGTCATGTTGGTAATTATAAAGAGTCCAAGTAATTTAATTACTACTAGTGGACTATCCCAAAAAGATTATAGGTATTAGCCCAATATGAGAATACTTGCATGAAGGTGGGTAATTAAATATGGAAGCCCAATGGAGTTAATGTAACAATTTAAAGTAATGAGCCCAAACATTTAAAAAGTCAATTGATGGTCAAAGTGTTGGAAAATTTGGTTGAGTGTAGAGAATTAACTAATTTAGGGTTAATTGAATAACCCTAATTGGTAGATAAGAGATAGCATTAACCAAACATTGGTTAATTGCTAGGTGAATGAATGTGATTATGAGAATTAACTATGGATGAGTTAATTGAGTAACCTAAGATAGTAAATAAATTAAATATTTAACTATGCATAAGTTAGTTGTAGGAAGAATATTAAAGATACAATTATGTATGTATATAATTTATCAAGATAGAATTGGTAGGTAACCATAGGTTGCATGTTGTAGAGAATTAACCATACCTTGGTTAATGGTTAGCTAAAATTGTAAGTATTATATATATATATATATATATATATATATATATATATATATATATATATATATATATATATATATATATAATAAAAATAAAGAAAAATGGGGGAGTGTTGACCAAATATGGGGTCCCACTTAGAGATTGAGTAAAGATGCATGTTGATTGTATTCAATTTAAATTGGTCAATTCAAGCTATGATGTTATTTAAATAAAATGTTATTGGTGAATATGTAGAGATATATATGTTGTAAGTATATATGAATTGGTAGAGAGTTAAACAATGTTGGTTAAATGAATTAACCATGAGTAATAAGAAAGCATATCTATCACCAACCCTAGTCAATGAATATGGTCAATTTCTTAAATTTATGAATTTGAATTTGTAGAGAACTAACCATTGTTGGGTTAGTTGTTAACCCTAAGTGGTAATAAAAAAATATATAAAAAAATCATTAACCAATGCTAGAGTTAAGTGTTAGTAAATATATAAATATATTGATTATATATGTAAAGAGTTAACTACATGGGAGTCAGTGAATAAACCTTAAGTGGTATTGAATGTGTGAATTAACCCTCTTTGGGTTAAGTTGTGTAAAATGTGTAGACATATAAAATATGTATACATATTTGGTGAGAGTTAACCAAACATTATTTAATTTGTGGAGGATGAGAAGTTTTAACTAAGGTTGGATTTGGTAGATCAACCCTAGGTTACTTGATGTGTTAGTAAGTTAACCACATTGTGGTTAATTGTTGGAAAATATGTGTGTATGATCAATTAATGAGCTTGGACCATGGTTGATAATTAAGTTAACATAGGTTACAAGAGTAAGAGCCTTAACCACACATTAGTTAAGTGTTGGAGAAATGTTGCTTTTGTTTTACTCTATTGGTTGCTTGAAAGTTATCTTAATGGTTATCATTCTTGGTCAATCACCAAGTCAATCAAGTGGTCAATCTATCAAATAGTAAGCCTAGTTTAATGTCTAATTTTTACCAATGTTAGTTGATTAGCAGGACTAAGCAAGCTTATAGGAGTTCTATAAATAAGACCATCAACAAGACTTGAAAAGGTTGTTGGTTCATTTGTTAGTTTTCTAAGTATTGTAGAGAGAGAAGTGTAGATACCCAAATATTGCACTTGTCTAATAACCAGGGAAGGAGGGCAAAATTGTCATTTCACATGGCCTGCGAGATGGAATAGTGAATTTTAGCACAGTCATGACAAGCAAACATGACAACGAATCGACATCGAATTGTGTGATACAAGGATACAAATTGATCAAGACGAACCAAAGCAATCAATACATCCTACCAACAGTCCCCAGATTACGAGATACAAATAATACAGTGAAAATGATGATTTAAGACTACATGACACGAGAACACGAGAATCGAGAAAAGGAAGTCAGGTGGCCACAGATGTATCTGCGGCCAAAGACTTTTGGGTGTTTTCGTGGCTCAAGGAAACACGCGACAGCCAAGGCGGTGGGTGTGACGCCCCCAAATTCGGGTTCCAAATACCCGGATCCAGTCATCACGATTCAATACAAACATTCACCTCTAAACAACATACAATAACTAAATGCGGAATAATAAACATATGTTGTTCATTCAAAAGGTGTTACTAGTCCCAAGATACGATAAACTTACACAAAAGTACACAATACCCTTAATAAAGTACTTAGGGTTTATATTACATAACAATTAATTTAATTAACTACAAGGCTGCATTCTGAAGTCTATCACTTCATCTTTCCTTTACCCTTGTTCTTTTTCGAAGTCTCGGGTTGCACTGCAATAAGGTTTCATGACATAGCAAAGGTAAACAACTAGTTTGCTCAACAAATTTAAATAACAACAAGAAATAATATATCATGAATGAAAGGAAATAGCTGGACAATTCAACAATACGAATAACATAAGCAAGAATAATGATTTGCTTTTAAAATCAAGATAGTCAAATAGACTATGAACTATAAATATCCACTGGAGTCAATAGCATGTTGACCCAATGGTTACTACCAGAAATATGTACCCGAGAGGATCAGCCTCAGTACAATATGTGTATGCATAACATTTAATTTCCATATTTTATACATGATATTAGATACAGGGTACTCCCATATAATAAAGGGGTGTTCATAATAGTCTAAGAATTCGCATCTTCAATGATTTAGATAGTTTTTAAAATCTTTAACATAAATGTCTAGCCAAACAATGGCTTAGACCGACTTTGAACAGTTCTTTAAACAGTAGAACAATAAGTAAGTACAAGTCAAGGGTTGTACGATATTAAGTGCAACACGTGCGAATAACAATAATATCGATGTGGAATAATTGTAAAGTAATTAAACCACTCAAAGCATGCTTGGAAATAACAGTTCAAGCTTAAATAAATAATTTGCTCAATGAAATGAGTTTAGAGATAAGGAATTTGCCTGTCTGCTCAGCTACAATTAATGTCTAACTTTAACTAACTGGCTTTGAAAGACCTAACATTAATAAAGTTGGTTTAATAATTAGTACGGCGTATTTGCACAACTATACGCTCACTAAGGAACTTATCTATCACATAAGTACTAACACATAATTTACATTAGTCAAAACAATATTATTAACCTTATAGACCCTCAATCATATTAGGATAATAATTTAATAAGTTAGAAAATATTTTTCTTAAGTGTTAGACACTTATTAAACCTTTAAACAACTTATTACAATTGTTTAATTAAATCATAATTAAATTCAAATTATTTTATTAACTCAATTCCTATTTAATCCCTATTTAATCTTGATTAAATAGAAATTAATTAATTAATTAATTTTAGTTATTATTTACAATAAATAATAACTAATTGTACTTACTTATTATTTAATAATAATTAAATAATAAATAAGTATTGATTTAATTTTAATCTTCTTTAATCAACTAATAATTAACTAAGTAATTAACCTTACCTATTATTTAATTTAAGAAAATTAAATAATAGTTTACTAATTTTAATCCTTTTTAATTATTATTTAATGTCAATTAAATAATAATTAATTATTTAATTAATTTTAATTATTATTTAAGGTTAAATAATAATCAATTCATCCTTATTTATTATTAATCTAATAACTTAATTACCATTAATCGTTATTTAATGCTAATTAAATAATAATTTATTACTTAATTATCCTTATTTATTATTTAAATTAAATAATAAATTATTAATTAAATAACTTAATTTCCCTTAATCATTATTTAATGCTAATTAAATAATAATTAATTACTTAATTATCCTTATTTATTATTTAATAATATTTAAATAATAAAAAATTAATTTATAAATTTTTATCTCTCTTTAATTATTATTTAATAGGAATTAAATAATAATTGCTAATTTATCACCTTTATTTATTATTAACATTTTAAATAATAAATAAATAATAAATTTATTTAACTTAACCATAGTTTAGCTAACTAGATTAATATTTAAAATATTTAAATATTAACTTAATGAAAAATATCCCCCCAATATCATTTTTGTATTATTATTATTTTTGCTATAATTTTAAATTAGTTTTCAAAAATTTAAATTAATTAAAAATAACCCGAATGACACTTCTGTAATTAAGTTGAAAACTGATCCGAGGGCAATTTTGTAATTTCGCCGAAAAACGACTAGAGGGGTAGTCTGGTAATTTCGTGAAAAACTGGTGCTCGCGCATTGCGCACGTTAAGCCGTAAGCAGTCCCAAAACGGTGCCGTTTTGGAGACACTACTTCTGGCTTCCGCGCGTACACGCAGAGTAACTTTTTCTTATGCTAAACGACGCCGTTTCAAGGGTTGAATCTGACCATGTGGCTCATCTCAAGAAGTTATTTGATCGGCTCAGGAAGTACAATTTGAAGCTAAATCCAGCAAAGTGTGCCTTGGAGTTCAGTCGGGCAAGCTCCTTGGGTTCTTGGCGAGCAACCGAGGCATTGAATTAGATCCGGCTAAGATTAAAGCCATTGTGGATATGCCAGCACCTCGTACAGAGAATTAGATAGGAGGATAAACTTCATCAGCCGGTTCATATCCCATTTGATGACCACCTGCGAACTAATCTTTAAACTGTTAAAGAAAGATGCCTCCCGAGAGTGGAACGAGAAGTGCCAAAAGGCCTTTCAGACCATTAAGAAGCAATTAACGGAGGCGCTAGTGTTGGTACCTCCGAAGGATGGGATCCCTCTGTTCATGTATATATCTGTTAATGCCATGGCGATGGGTTGTATGTTGGGGTAGAAAAATGAATCAGGCAAGGAGCATGCCATTTATTACCTCAACAAGAGATTCAGCAGTTGTGAACAGAATTACACCCCGATCAAAAGGACATGTTGCACCTTGGCATGGGCTGCTTTGAGATTACAGCACTACCTTCATGGACACACTACCTACTTGATCTCGCGAATTAATCCCCTAAAGTATATATTTGAAAGACCAATGTTGAATTGTTGATTGTCGAGGTGGCAGTTAATCTTACAGCAGTTCGACATCCTCTATGTTACCCATAAAGCTATAAAGGGGTAGGGGATTGCAGATCAATTATCGGAGATGCCGGCAGGAGGAATGGAACCTTTAGAAACTTCTCTACCAGTTGAAGACATATTGTGGGTCCAACATACGAGGTGTGATGACGAAGGGCAATTTTGGAAAATGTTTTTCGACGGTGCCATAAATGCTGAAGGGGCTGGAGCCGGAGCGGTCCTGGTTTCTATTACGAGCGAGCAATACCTTTTTCTCACCAAATTACAATTCAGTAATTTGAACAATATGGCTGAATATGAGGAATGTATATTGGGACTCAGATTCGCCCGCAATATGGGAGTGAAAAGATTAGCCGTATTCGGAGACTCAGAGTTAGTAATCAGACAGGCGACAGGGGTGCATGGCACTAAGGAGCTTCGGTTACTCCCGTACCACCGGTGAGTTATCCGATTAATGCAAGAATTTGAAGACATAGCATTCCTACATATTCCCAGGGGACGAAATGACTTTGCCGATGCATTAGCCACCCTGGCTTCATTAGTCCACATACTCAAAAGCAGAGCTACTCCCCAGATTGAAATAATGGTACAAAATGCCCCCGCTTATGAAGAACACGTTACGAAGTTATCAGATGAGGTGGTTCACCTAAATCAGCCCTGCTATCATGACATCCGGGAATATTTGAGGGGTAGATCTCTCCCCGACCAAGTGAACCGAACGGAGAGGCAAAGAATCCAAAAGATGGCGATGAAATTCTATTTGAGCGGAGATTCCCTGCGTAAGAGGGATGTTGGCTTGGGATTGTTGCGATGTGTGGATGAAACTCAAGCACAGAAGATCATGGACGAAGTACACGGTGGAGTATGTGGGCCACATATGAGTGGACCGATGTTAGCCAAGAAGATTTTGAGAACGGGACACTACTGGTTATCATTTAAGGCCGACTATGACGATCATGTCAAGCGATGTTACCAATGCTAGGCACACGGTAATGTGATTCATGCGCCTCCCAATGAACTGTATTGTATGACTTCCCCTTAGCCTTTCTCCATGTGGGGTATGGATGTAATCGGACCTGTGGAGCCCCAAGCGAGCAACGGCCATCGGTTCATCTTTGTCATGATTGATTATTTCACCAAGTGGGTGGAAGCAACTTCTTTCCCCAAAGTAACACAGGAAATCATAGTCAATTTCATCAGGAACCATGTCATTTGCCGATATGAGCAGCCCGAAATCTTGGTGTCCGACAATGCCAAGAATCTGAACAATGCCCTTATGAAGGAGTTATGCGACCAATGCAAGATCAAACATCTCAATTCCATCATTTATAGGCCCAAAATGAATGGGGTCGTGGAGGCTGTGAATAAGAACATAAAGAAGATTATGGCAAGAATGTCCGCCAATCATCGGGGATGGCCAAATTTGCTGCCCCTCACACTGTTTACATATCGAATATCAGTTCGTACATCTACATGGGCAACCCCTTACACCTTGCTATATAGGATGGAGGCTTTTTGCCAGTTGAGATGGAGATGGCATCCCTCTGAATTTTGCTCGATGCTCAGATTGACGAGGAGGACTGGATGCAAAATCGATATGACCAACTAGCCCTGATAGATGAAAGGAATGTGGCTGCTATATTACACGGTCAGTTGTATCAGCAACGCATCTCTCAATCGTACGACAAAAAGATACGGTCCCGAAGGTTCAAAGAAAATGACTTAGTATTAAAGAAGGTCATGCCCTGTCAATACAAAGCAAAAGGAAAGTTTGATCCAAATTGGGAAGGACCCTTTGTGATCAAGAAAGTCCTATCCAGAGGGGCCCTCATCTTACAAGAAATGGACGGCAAGGTGTTTTTGCAGTCCCTAACTTCTGACTCGGTGCAACGGTTCTATGCATAAAAAAAATCTATATCTCTCCTTACAACTCGAACTACGTAGGACCTGATCTCCTGACCTTGTGGGAGTACGTAGGCAGCCATCATGGCGCGATCTGTTCTCTACAAAATAATAAATCTTTTCCCTATACAAAACCCGTTTCCAGAAGCCCAAAAAACCTCCTTTAATAAAATACCTTCAAGATCTTACCAAAACAAGTCCGGTGAAATTAGAAGGTCGTGCGGTGATATCTGTTGAATCCCAATCAAGACTTGAGAAAAGAAAGAAGACAATATATCAAAATCATAATCAACTGGATAAAATGATGATCCAATGGAGGGCAGCGATACATCAAAAAGGGAAATGACTAAACCATAAATCTTTCTCTCTTTATATATAAAACATTTTGATTACAAAGTCTCTCTTTTAAATAATGATAAAATTGACATAGTCTATGCAGGGAGTAAAATAATCTACAGATCAAAAACCAACTGAAGCAGGAGAGACAGAATAGTTGATGCATCGTAAACCTCGGGCTCGCCTGCAATCTGCTACCCCATCATGTCAATCCGGGCCAAAAGAGCAGCAACACTACTGACGGTCTCAGAATGGGCCTCCATAATAACTCTGATCTGCTCGTGATGTTTTCTTTGGCAAAGAGGGCGGCATCCCAAGCTAGTACAGTAGCATCCCGCTCGGCGTGGGCGATATCCCTCTCAATCTCAGTAGCACTCAATGCTGACCGAAGCTTGGTACCCTCAATCACCAGTCTCTGGATACGATCCGCCGAATTAGAGCAAGAAATATGTACCGAAGTAGAAATGTCCTCAACATCAGATCTGGCCACTAATTCTGAAAACTCCAGAGGGATACCCACATCTGAACTAGTCTCATCTAGGAAAAAAAAAACCTCGAGAACCATCCAACACCCCAGTCTAGTCAAAATCAGCAATCTCAGGATCTCCACGCAACCATCGCAGATAATCGAGTGTATGACCAGGAAGACTATCCCCAAACTCGGCCGAGACCCTGTGAGACCAAAGATCATATACCCTCAGCATCTCCCTCTCTGTCTGAAGTTATATAATAAATTGGTAATCAGTTGTACCCGCAAAAAGATGAAACTCCTGCATTTGGTCAAACTACCCCATAATAGCTAAGGGATGATAAGTAGTCACCCCTCTCAAAACGAGAAGAGGGAGGAAATCCAAAGGGGACACATAAGTCAAGAAGCTCATAAAGGAACAATAACCCGAGTAGATCAAGAATTGAAAGGGCTCCTCAATGGCCGATAAGAACTCCCTCCACAAAGTCGCATCAGTACATCGATGGGGGCAGAATGAGAACTACATGGCCAAGTTGTGGCTAAAGTAAAACCCGTGTCGACGGAGCTGCCCGATGGGCCTGAGGTGGCTCATAAACCATACGTATAATAAAGTGAAGCTTCCTCTGAATATTCTGCTTGGCAAGGACTGACAATACGAGGCCGACATGTAAGTCTCTACAAGTATCATAGGAAGGATGGTATGATCCTCCTAAAGGGCCTGGACCGCTACAACAACCCGCATGTCCAGGAGATCATCTCTGGCAGGCATGTATAGAACTGATATGACATAAACCATAAGGACATCCACTCTCAAAGTGCCCCAACACTCCTCATATACTAAAAAATCACTAGAGAATAAAAAGAAGCTATCCGCTGAGCCGAATCGGTCAACCAAGAAATGGAGAGGAACAAGGTGGCTCAAAAAGATCACAGATAGCAGAGCTGTCCTCCGCAAGGCCGTGAAAGTTAAAAACTGACGGCACATATGGCCTAAGGTAACTCTAGCACAGGGACAGTCCACCGACAAACCAGTAAAACGAGCATACTCCTCGAGGGTGGGGGTCAGATACTCCAGCCCAAACCTAAACACATGCCTATCAGGAATCCAATAGCTGAGAATGCCGTCAACAAAGCATGTAGGCACCTGAAATGATAGAAGAGACAAGGAGTGTCCCAAAAGACCCTCTGCGATAATCCGGTCGGTGGACAACAAACCATCCAACCACGGGCGAAGCCTGCAAATGATCCCTGAGGAGGTGCAGGGGTCCAAGCAAACTACGTCAAGTGACGACATCTGTAAAAAATAGTATCAAAAAGACTGAACAGGGGTCATTTCTTTATCCATGTATATAATAAATCATGCATCATACAGGTAATAATATAATAAATGAATCATCAGAAATAAAGGATTATGCATAAATAAAAGATAATTTTGTATATGATACATAACGTGAAAAATAAAACGAGCAGGTTTAAATACATGGGTCCTAACCTATCAGAATCTAGTCGGTAAAGTCTATGCTATCAATAAATGCATAATCCTTGAAGTGTTCCGCATGACCCAAATCCCTGGGAATAGAAGCCTCAGCGTCAAAATTCAAATCTGGGCAGTTAAAGGGCGAAATTGGGGCACCCGAGAGCCAGGGACCGCACCGTAATCTGATCCATCAAGGTTTGCAGCATAGGCTTCCTCTGGATCCCGACTTAACCTCCGAACAAAGGACGACAGCTGATCCAACCGTCGAGTCAGGGAGGCAATCTGATCTGAATGGGTGGGGGCCCGAACGCACACCAACCAGTCTGTCATCATCATTGACCCATGAACCATGTCTCCGAGAAAGAAAGTAGCCTGGGTTTGAGGTCCGATGGTGCAGGGTCTCCACCAAGCACTGAAATCATCACTCATGTGAGGACGATCAGACAGTGTGAATCCATCCTCCCCGACCATCAAGGCATCTGAAAGCTGAGCATCCATGGGCCAGAATCTCCAGGATGGAGGGGCAAAAGGGATACGGACCTCTCCAGATACACATCTGATGGCACGCACCCCCAAGTATAGCTCCCATTCACCATAAGTCAATAACGGAATGCGGTGGGTGGACAAAGAGAACTCGTGATCCGCAGGGAAACCACCGACGAGGCCAATCGCTAGATGCTCTGCGGTATAGGGAACCCAGGTCACATCCGCTGATGAGATCAGCTCTAATTACAGTCGGTGGTGGGAAAAGTTGTCTGACACTAGGGTCTCCTCAAGAGTGTTGTGATGCCACCGACGAGCCCTGGGATAACTCTCTGGACTGAGAGTGGTAACAAGCTGCAGACATGGTAGCCGCTCATAAGCCCAGAACTGATAAATGAAATAGAAGGGGCGTAAGTACCAGGCATGGGCAAAGAAATGAAACAAAATGGAAGACGGTATAATAAAGGAGACCTACCAGCAGAAAAGGATAGAATCTGAGCCAAGCATCCGTTTGCCCCTTTGAGCAAAGGTGAAGATCGTGGAGAAAGTAAGCGAATGTGAAAGAACCCTAGTCATAATCCCCGATCTAATCGACATCCCGGGTAACCCCAACGATGCTGAAGTGAATGGTCGAGGAGTTGTTCCCCAGGAAACAACCCCTCATGATGGTCAAGAACAAACGCCGGAGCAGAAAATCACGGGTGGATCGGTCCTCAGGGAACGGCTCAAAAAGGACCCCTCCAATAGCATCCTCAGCCAGAGCTCCCGATCGAATGTTGCGGGCCTTAAAGACCCTGTCTTGAGGAGAGTACCCCAGCAACGATCAAATGGTTGTGGGATTAATGTCGGGCTCCAGGGGATCACGGGGTCCGGAGAACTCCACCCTGGTGATATATCGCCAATCAAGGGGTGTCAACATCAGCTCGTAATTTAAAAGATGAAGCGACTGGATTTGGTGGAACCATCGCTCAGACAATGCCCGCATATAGCCCCATGGACATCGGCGGGGAGCGATGGTACAAAAATAGCCGAAACCCCAGAAGTCCACCATCCCGTGATAATCAAGATGCAGCGCATAGTAGAGGGTATGGATGCTAAACCAATTATCCCAAGGCTGGGTAAACTCAGAAACCTGTGACAGCCACCAAACAGTCAGTTAGGATAACCATGTGGGTTTTGAATGAATTTAAACAGCGGAGATGCCTTGTTAGCCACAAGATATGTCGATGGGTGACTATTGAGATCGGGACCGAGCAGGTCTGGCATCCTAACACGGGCATCTGGTAAGATCTGACGATTGGGGGGAGGAACCACTGTGCCAGAAGGACCCGCCTCTGCTTTTGCCTCTACCTCGATTGGGGCATCTGCACCGACATCAGGATGGACGGGACGAATGACAGACTCCGTCAGCCGGCGGGAATGACGGCTTAGAACCGGAGCTGGAGTTTATATGGCCGCTCTACGACGACGGACCCCTGCAACCCGACCCGGGGCACAGTAGAACTGCTCTCAGAGCATCAAGATCCATGGCTGAAACAGCACCACGAAAAGGAGGTATATTATTGCTAAGTAATAATAGGGCAGCATAACATGTTTATTTATGATGATATGAGATTTGAAATGCATAAATGAGTCCCTAGGGGTGCGCTAGATTTCCCAAAATTTTGGCAGAGTTTCGTCTGTAAAATGGGCTTCCCATGCACAACTAGGCATGTTTAATAAAATCAGACAACCAACAATCCCAAATGCAAGTGAAAATGATGCATCGCGGTCATAAAACGGCTAAAACAATAATATTCCCAAAAAAGTAAAGTAGTTTGCATGACCCGTTGTTTATGTACACTACAAAGAACACGAATATCTCATGTGGGCATGCATTGCTAAGTTAAAACATTTAAACCAGCAAAGGTATAGCAGAACGAAAATGAAAATAAAAGAAAAAGGAGTCAAAACATTACCCGAAGTGTGTAGAGTGATTTAACCGGAGCGAATTTTGTGGGAAAGATCCAAAAAGACACAAAAGGACGAGGCGAGACGAGGAAAACTGAAAATGTATAGAGGAAAAAGGGTTGTAAGTGACAAATCTGGAGGGATCGCGATCTGAAATAGTGGTCGATCCCAGCCGCAAATGCATCTGCGACTGGCCGCAGATGGATCTGCGGCTGGTCTAGGTGGGGGCCCAACTCCTCTTTTGTTACCCTGAGCAAAAATAAAGCCTATTACGACTGAAATACAAAATTATGAAACTGAGCGAAACGACCCGTCGGAGACGAGACCCGACATCTACGAGATGATCAGTCGGAGACGAAACCAGATGGCTACGAGACAACCAGTTAGAGACAAAACCTGACATTCACAAGACGACCAGTTAGAGACGAAACCCGACATATACGAGACGACCAGTCAGAGACAAAACCTGACATTCAGGAGACGACTCATCAGAGATGAGACCCGACACCTACGAGATGATCAGTCAGAGACGAGACCCGACAGCCCCATGGTGACCAATCAGATATGAAACCCGACTGCCCCTAGACGACATGTCGGAGACGAAATCCGACAGCCCCAAGTTGATCAATCGAAGATAAAACCCAATGATTATAAGACGATCTGTCGAAGACGAGATCTGAAAGCGACGAAACGATCAATCAGAGACGAAACCCGAGCGATATTCATTCATAACTTTGAACTGACCTCTTCATGAATGTGTTGCATATGGCATGGCATCATCTCGTATATCTTGTTGCATCATTAATATATGTTGTCATTATCTTGCGTCAAGTGTCTACTTCTTTATCATGTTCATTACATATTGCATTGCATAAACATGATAAAGAAGGACAGTTGTAGACACCCAAATATTGCACTTGTCTATTAACCTGGATAGGTGGGCAAAATCGTCATTTCGCATGGCCTGCAAGAGGGAATGGTGAATTTTAGCACAGTCATGACAAGTAAACACGACAATGAATCGACACTGAATTGCGCGATACAAGGATACGAATTGATCCAGACGAATCGACACAATCAATACATCCTACCAACAGTCCCCAGATTGCGAGATACAAATAATACAACGAAAAATGATGATTTAAGACTGTATGACACAAGAATCGAGAAAAGGAAGCCAGGCGGCCGCAGATGTATCTGCAGCCAAAGACTTTTGGGCATTTTTGTGGCTCGAGGAAACACACGGCAGCCGAGGCGGTGGGTGAGATGGCAACAGCAGGCAGCCACAGATGCACCTGCGGCTACCTCCAAACGCCTATACAGCATCCATTTTTTCATCCGAGAAAAAAGGGGGGGGGAAGAAATTGAGAAAGAGAAAGATAGAATAAAGAAAGAGAAAGCCTACGATTTTGATTAAAAAAAAAAAAAAGGGAGGTTGAGTCTCTTTTTAGCTTCAATATTTATCCAATCTTGTGTTCTATATTTGGTTGTGAAGTATAAAGTGATTCTTGAAGTTTTGCAAGGTGAAAAAGGGCATTTCTTGAAGTTTTTATCTTGTTTTCTCCTTATGATTTCTTGTTGTTGGGTTGTTTGAATGTAGTATCTTTGTTGTATTAGTAAGGATCCATGGATTAGGGATAATTAGTGAGGGTTCCATCGGAATGAAATTTCCTCCTAATGTCCCAATTATATCCGTATGGTGATATATAGTTATTATGGTAATGTATAGTTCATAGTGTTTTAACTTGCTATTTTAGGTTATTGTGGTGTAGTAGTAAATCTAGTGTTATTGAGTTTTCCATTGTATCCATATTATTGTTGTGTGGTGATTTTGGGATTGTCAGCCTAGGAATGAGATCATTGTGATCAAATTACAAAGATGGACAATTTTTGGTATATGTAATTACGGCGATGTGCCCTTTATTGTACATATGTAAATTTCGGGCCTTAAAACGATATCGAGTCGAAATCGAGTTTAAGGCCTCATAATAGTGGAATATGTGATTGTAGGTGTTTGGGGTTATTTAGATGGGTCGCATGCCCATAAATAGCCCCGACACATTTTTTTAGTGCTTGATTTGATTTGTGACATGAAAAGCAATTTCAAAAAATAACGATAAAGACTTTCTAAAAGTAATCAAATTAGGGTATTAGAATCACGAGACTTAAAATTGAGAGTTTTAATAAACGTCGATTCCTATTTAATGAAAAGGCTACAATTATTTTTTAAACATCATTAAAAATGATTTTGTAAAAATAGATAAACGTTTTTCATTAAACTTTGGTGCATAGGGTTAAAGAGCTCCTAGAAGTTGCCTTCATTTTATTTTACTTTACTGTCAAAAGGTAATGTATAGTCTCGATTCCTATTTGACAAAAGTTTAAAAACTCTTGTTTTTCTAAAACGACACATAATAAAAATCTCATCACTTTTGAAATTAAAATCAATATCTATTATAAAGTAAAGCATTTTTGTATGGGTCAAAAGACGTTCTAAAACGCTTTATAGATAAAAACACTTTTCTACAAAAAAAAATCAAAGCGGTTTTTCATGCAAAATTAAGCACAACATTCATTTAGGCACACACACACATACATACACGTTTTAGGATTTTAAAAGGATAGGAAAACATCAAGATTGCGGTAATCGTGTTTTCACGGAAGTCGGGGGGTGTCTAACACCTTCCCCTAGCTTAAGCAAGCTCCAAACTTTGTGAATCTCGGTTTGCAAGCTAATTAATTCGGAGTCATACATGTGCCAGCACAATTACGAAAACTAAATCTCGGATTAGTTGGTACATCCATTTCAAACATACCAACTGGCGACTCTAGTCAATTGGCTAATCATAAAATCAACCTTTCAAACCTCGTCGACATTTGTGCCGATCTTTTCCAAAAAATCACCTCTCATAATTAAAAGGCTAAAATTGGAAAGGGTAATTATTAATAGGAGACAATTTTCCCAGCGTCGACAAGAAGCTCTAGAGAAAAATATAGAGCATACACTTGTGAGTTGAAGAAATTGCTAGAGGATAATCAAGGTGGAGTCCCTAGTGAAGTCCATGATCAATAGGAAGAAAAGCATCCATGTCTAAGAGGTTCAAAAGCGCTCTAAACCTTCTTTAGTTCATTTTTTATAGTCTATATATGTTTTAATCGGTCGAAAAGTATTTTTAACAAATCAAAAGTTATTTTGATGCTCTAGAAGTATAAATCTATGATATGTATAGGTAGATTCATGGTTTAGTACGTTTAATACATGTATTGGTATGTGTGGTATGCAAATAAATGGAAGAAAAATCCGTATTGTGTTACCGGTAAAACCCTAGATGGTTCAATCTTAATTTTTTTATCAAATTAAAACATTTTCAAAAATGTGATTGAACCATGAAATATTGTAAAACAAGAAGTTAGGAAGACAACAACACTAAGTTGGTGTCATTTGGATGTGTAGAGTTTATTTTATTCAAGTTTGAACCATTAAAACCAAGGATTTGAGATTTTAATTTTCACTCTGTCCTTGTGAGCCATTTTGTATAGGGGGAAATTCTGATGAAAATGGACTCAAGAATTACCCAAAAATATTTTAAAATGAAGAAGTTATGGCTGTCGGAGTGACTAAAGGTCGAACAGCCCATTTTAGGACTTTTGTGTTATGTTTTGGACGCCCCGGCGCCCAGAATAGCCTATGTTGAGCGTCGGGGTATTCAAAACAGAATGTCCAAGTTGTCTAGGTCGGGTCGGTTCGATCCGGGTCAGGTCAGGTCGGTCGGGGTCGAGTTTTTAATGAAAATTTAAGTTGAAATAAGTGTAAAATGAATGGGTTTGAATACTAAACCAATATATGAAGTTTATTAATAACTAATTAGTAGCTAAATGTTTAACATAAACACTAAACTTAACATAATTAAAAAGTTAACTATTTGTATTATTTGAAGATTATTAAAATATTATTGAATGATCAATAATATTAGTATATTATTAAAAATTTATTGAATGATGAATAACATTTGTAAATGGTTAAAATATCATTACATGCTTAATAATATTAATAAGAGATTAAAATATTATTAAATGGTTAATAATATTAATAAGTGGTTAAAATATTATTAAATGGTTAATAATATTAATAAGTGATTAAAATATTGTTAAAAGGTTAATAATATTAATAAATGATTAAAATATTATTCAATGGTTAATAATATTAAGAAGTGAATAAAATATTATTAAATGGTTAATAATATTATTAAATAATTAAAATATTATTAAATAGTTAACAATATTAAGAAGTGAATAAAATATTATTAAATGGTGAATAATATTAGTTGATAGGGTTAAATTATACCATATTTCTATGCCCTAATACTTAGTTTTTATATTTATTGCATGCTTAAATGTTTAATTATTTAGCTTATTTTGGGTTTTAATAGGTTTTATAGAATTTTAGTTAATTTATGTTAATTTAGGTAATTTTATAGTATTTTTATGGTTCTTTTTATTTATGTGTTTTTATTTATTTTTAGTGTTTTAGGTGTTTTATTTATTATTATGTGTTTTTAGGATTTTTAGTATTTTTATATTATTTTTATTTATTTTTAATTAATTTAAATTTATTTTTGTAGGAAAAATAAGCTTTGGGGGCAAATCTGTAAATTCAGCAAAATCGGAGGGCCACAGTGCAAATTCCGCAAGACTCTGAGGCTAAAATGGTAATTAACCAGCACCGGTGGCATTTCTGTAATTTCCGGAAAAAGATACGACCGCGCAATGCGCGGGGATGGACTGTCGAGTATCGAAACGACGCCGTTTCATTACAGCGTACGCGCAATGCGCGCGGTCGCGAAACGGTAGCAGGAACCGGAGCAAAACGGCGTCGTTTTGGGGCCAGGACCGCGCAATGCGCACGGGCTGATGACGCGGTCGGTTACTGTAGCGAAGGACGCGTTTGTTTGGCGCGTTAATTCTCCCAAATCAGATTATTTCGCGAATTTGCTACTTTTTGATTCCAAATTGGATTTTAATTCCAACTAGGGTTAGAATAATAATTATTTTTCTTTTTCTTTTATTTTTATTTGTATTTTAAATCCTATTAGGGTTTGGAAAGAGTAATTTCAACTAGGTTTAGGAGGTTTATGGAGCCTATAAATAGAGGGCTTGAGACACATTGTAAGACACAACTCTCATTAGAATAAAAATTCTCTCTTCTATTCTTTAGTTTTCTCTACAATTATGAGTAGCTAAATTCTTTTTCTTGGTTTAAGTGATTGAAGTCATCAAGATTCATACACTGTGAGATCTAATTTATTTTAATTGTTCAATTTATATTTTGATTATTGAATATTCTTCTATGCTTAATTTTATGATTGGTTTGTTTAAGTACTAGGAGGCCTACTAGTTTATTATTCATATTAATCTACTGCTATTTGTGAAGCAACTAAGTTTAATAATTGTTTTGCAGATCAAAAGATTATTTTATCTTAGGAAGAATATTCATCTAAATTAAATGCAAACAAGTGGCTTGTGTTGTTTAGTTCAACGATCTCTCTAATTCTTTATGCTGCTATTAAATTAATTCTTTAGCAAGTGTCGGAGGTTGTTTAATAGTAAGGATATTTAGACCAAGTGGCTCTACTTATCTAAAATTAAGGAGAGAGGAGAAAAATTATTCCACTTGCGAGTAGTTCTTTCTACGGTGAATCTTCAAAATATTAATTGATTTATTTTTGCATCAGTGATCAGTTGTAAATTCTTGATGGCGGATATTAACTTAAACCAAGGCTTTTTCTTCTCATTTATTTCATTAAATTATTTGCATAATTATTTTAGTTAATTTTATTTAAACTATTTCTTTGATTAAAAAACCCCACAATTCTTGTTTGCAAAAACATAAAATTAAATAATCATTCTCTGTGGGATCGACTCTTGCTTACACTACTACATTAATATTTTTTTCAAAGTAAGATTTTATTTTTTGGGTGCTTGCGACATCACACCATTAGTACATGATTAAAATATTATTAAATGATTAATAATATTAAGAAGTGATTAAAATATTATTAAATGATTAATAATATTAATAAATGATGAAAATATTATTAAATGATTAATAATATTTGTAAATGATTAATATATTATTAAATGGTGAATAATATTTGTAAATGATTAAAATATTATTAAATGGTTAATAATATTAATAAGTTATTAAAATATTATTATATGGTTAATAATATTAATAAGTGATTAAAATATTATTAAAGGGATAATAATATTAATAAATGATTAAAATATTATTAAATGGTTAATAATATTTGAATGTAGTTGCATACTTGTATATTATCAAAGGTAAATGATATTTTGAGGTATTTGATACATTATTAAATGTCCAAATTATTAAGTTATGTAAAAGAATAAAGTTTAATTGAATTAAACTTATGTAGATAGTTCATTGTGACTAAATTTTAGACAACTTATTAAAAATGGGTCGTGCGAAAAATGTGTGGTGAATGCGTAAGTTGGTTAAGCGTACCCGACATGTACAACTAGGTTTGGGCTAGGATTTTTGTCGGGAACTAAAGGTTCGTGTGTCGGACATATTAAGAGTTAATAATTTAAAATTAAGATCTTAAGTTATGACCAATTAATAGTCATTATAACTAATGGTTATGTCGATTTTATATATAAATTGTAGGTTGAACGAAAGACACAAAATAAGCGTAAATGGTAGAAGCGAACCAGACAAATTTTTCAGAACTTGCTCCTATGTGCATTAATATGCTACAATTTGATATTATATTATTGATATGGAGATATATTGATGATATTTGTGTTATGTGAAAAGCATGAGGTATGATTACATGTGAAAATATGAAGTATGAATTGCTAGATGCTAGTTGATTACTATAAGAAGTATGAAGAATTCATAAAATGAAAAGCATGAAATGGATGATGTAAGAATAAAATGTAGAGCATGTATAATATGTGAAGCATATAATGTGTTATGTGTAACTGTTAAACTTGCTGAGCCGTCGTGCTCATCTTGCTTAAAACCAACATTTTTAAATAGTGCAAGTTATTCAAAATTTTGTTAAAGATCAAGAAACAGGAATGCATATTACATTCACTGAAGGTCTAGCACGACCATTGTAGATATCAGTCCGAATTTGACAGGTAAAATGATTGTGTAGTATAAGAATTGGTTGGTATGTAATATGAGTGTTAAATACTCAAATTGATTGTAATAGAATGTCGTATCATATATGATATTGGAACATACTAGAAATGTATAAAGATTGCGATTCTGAAATAGAAAGAGATGTTATAAAATTTAAATAAATGATTATTTATCAATTATAATATTGTTGTAATTCATGAACAATAAGGAAAATGTAGTACTAGTGTTGAACCGGATTCGAGGTTTGAGGGACCCGGATTCGGGGTCGTCACACTAGCCAGGGTTGAATATAATTAGAAATGAGTTTTTAATTTACATTAACTAGAGTTGTGCGTTTATGAATTGAAATATATATGATCAAATAAATAAAACTTGACAAAAACTGCATGTCTTATATATGATTGGAACATTGTATGGAAGAAGGATTGAATTGTATTGTATCTATTCGTTGAAAGGCTCTTTTACGATCAAATGTTGAAATCTATATTATCTGAAATGTCGATCAATCACTAAAGGGGCTTATCCTCATTATGGAATAAATATTTATTCTGAATGAAAGAGTTAATTCGTAATAAATGAATTAAAATTATTCTAATTTATTAATTATACAACCGGTTTAATATGAAGAACCTAAAGGGTCACACCGCAAAATAGTAATATTTATTTTAGAAGTCAATGGTATAATCGTAATAATAAATTAAGAATATTTAATTTATACTATGGTGATAGAATAAATTAAATTGCTTAATATTTATATTTTAGTATTTTTGAAATATTAATTGTAAATAAATAAGAGGAGTATTATTATTATTATTATTATTATTATTATTATTATTATTATTATTATTATTATTATTATTTAGTTCTTAAATGGTTTAGGAATTATAATTATAATAATTAATTAAGTTACTAAATAGTTTAGTAATTAATTAATAAGAAGTATCCTCATTATTAAATAATTAAGGTCCTAAATTATTTAGGAATTGTAATTAATTTATTTATTTCCTAATTAGATTGAACATTAAATAACACCCTAATCCTAAATAGTTTAGGAGGGTTGACTATATCTATAAATAAGAGAAATCTTATCATAGATCAAAGTTGCACTGTGACGACCCCAAATCCGGGTTCCATAACCTCGAGTTTGGTTCTCACTATTCAACACATTACTAACAATTAAATACATACATTGCATTTAAATATCGCGGAATAATACATATTGGTTCCCTTACAAAAAGGTTACAATACCAGGGTCTATTAACCTTAACATAAACAGTCTCTATCATAAGGAATTACAAAAGGTTTAACAACAGTAAACACAAATTTAAGCATCTAATTAGCATGCATAAACTAACTTAAGCTCTGGCCTTTCCTTTTCCCTTATCCTTCTTTGAGCAATCAGGATTATCTGAAAAATGGTTCATGATATAGCGAGAATGAGCAACTAGTTTGCTCAGCAAGTTTAGAACAATCATATAGATTTAATATATCATGAATGAATGAGAAATGTCATCAATGGTTCAACAATAGATATAACAATTGTGAATGAAACAAGATTCAAATTTTAATAAACAGAATATTTGAATCTTAAAATGCTGAGTGGTCACTAAGGACCCTGAACTAACGAGGGTATAATAGAGTTTCCTCTAACCCTTTGAGTTGTTTGGTTTTCAAGGGGATCAGCCTATTCAACCCGCTGTATATACATTACATTTAGTCACTGCCGCCCAAAGTCGGTTTCCCGACACAAAATTCCCTAATTTAGGGTTGTTCAATTCTCAGACTTAATATAAGAAATCCGCACCCAACAATGGTTTAGCTTAAGTTATTGAATTTAGAAACGTAATGTCTAGCTGAATTATTAGCTTAAGACATTTTTAATACAGTTCATGAATCAAGAACTAATAAGCTTCAAGTGCACTAAGTGCGATTTTATAAACAATATGGATGTGGGATAATTTTAAATAATTAAACCACTTCAAGCTTTGACAATAAATACAAGTATAGAAACTTGTTCAGCAATAAATGAGTAGGGTTAGAGAACTTGCCTATTTGCTCAGCTACAATAATTGTCTAGCTTTAATTAACTTGCTTTGAAAGACCTAACATTAATAAAGTCGGTCTAATAATTAGTACGACGTATTTGCATAACTATACGCTTAATAATGAACTTATTTGCCACACATAAGTACTAACACATAACTTACATTAGCCAAAACAATATTATTAACCTTATAGACACTTACTCATTTTAGGTTAATAAGTTAGAAAATATTTTTCTTAAGTGTTGGACACTTATTAAACCCTTAAACAACTTATTACAATTGTTTAATTAAATCATAATTTATTTTATTAACTCAATCTCTTTTTAATTACTATTTAATATTGATTAAATAGAAATTAATTAATTAACTCTAGTTATTATTTAAAATAAATAATAACTAATTGTACTTACTTATTATTTAATTATAATTAAATAATAAATAATTATTAACTTAGTTTTAACCTTCTTTAATTTAATGTTAATCAACCAATAATTAACTAAGTAATTAACCTTACTTATTATTTAATTAAGGAAATTAAATAATAGTTTACTAATCTTAATCCTCTTTAATTATTATTTAATGTCAATTAAATAATAATTAATTATTTAATTAATTTTAATTATTATTTAAGGTTAAATAATAATCAAATCATTCTTATTTATTATTTAAATTAAATAATAAATTATTACTCTAATAACTTAATTTTCATTAATCGTTATTTAATGCTAATTAAATAATAATTAATTACTTAATTATCCTTATTTATCATTTAATAATAAATAATTAATTTATAAATTTTATCTCTCTTTAATTATTATTAAATAGGCATTAAATAATAATTGCTAATTTATCATCTTTATTTATTATTAACATTTAAAATAATAAATAATTAATAAATTTATTTAACTTAACCATGGTTTAGCTAACTAGATTAATATTTAAAATATTTAAATATTAAACTTATTGAAAAATATTCTCCCCAATATTATTTTTGTATTATTATTATTTTTGTTATAATTTTAAATTAATTTTCAAATATTTAAATTAATTAAAATTTACCCGAATGGTATTTTCGTAATTAAGTTGAAAAACCGGACCGATGGCAATTTCGTAATTAATCAGAAAACTGATCGGAGGGCAAAATGGTAATTCTGCCAAGAAAAACACGGAGGGGCATAAATTTAATTTCGCCGGAAAAATAACTACCGCGCATGGCGCGCGTTATAATATTATCGGCTCAAAACGACGCCGTTTTTGGAAAGCCGGATACGGCTTCCGCGCGTAACGCGCGGAGTAAAATCTTACGGACGCCAAACGACGTCGTTTGGCTCCGCCTCTGGCGTGAACGGTGCTCGCGCATTGCGCGGCCAGTTAATATTTTTTTTCTTTCAAGCAGAATGTGAACAGTGTTCCGGCTACCCATTTTAAATAAAAATATACCATCAAGTAAGCTTTAAATCCTCAATAAAAATCCAAAAAAATTACCAATCACCTTATATTAATTTATAACATGAAAAATAATTTTTTTCATGATTTAATATCATTATTTTTTTTATAAAATTTTTTACATCACATAAACTACCACAAATCATAACTTTTTGTGTATAACTCCATTTTGAGTGATTCAAACTTTGTTTTTCTCATGATTTAATGTTCTATAATATTAGAACATCAAACCTAAGTTTTATAAAAATATTTTTGGTCATAAATTTCAAGACTTGATTAGACACTATTAAACACATATTTTAGCATACAAAATATACCAAAATACAAACCAAACATATTAAACTCAAGCATGGCATAAATATTACAACTACACATTAATAACTATATTAACATGTTTATACTAACATGATGATTTATTTAATTTAAATACAACACTTTATTTAAAATAACTATTACCTTGATTTAATGGTTATTCTTCTTTTTCTTCCAAAATAGGTGGTGAAAGAAGATGACATGCACCAAGAACTCCTTCTCCTCTCTTAGTATTTTGCTCTCACTATTTTCTCACTCTCAAATGCTCTCTAGCTCTCTCTTTTCGACTTGGAAATAAAAGATGAGAAATGATTTACAAAAACTACCAACTTGTAAGTATACTTACAATTTGAATAGATATAAAATCTATATCTATCAAATTTCCATAATGAGGGTGGTTGGAGACTTGTGCAAGAATTCTAGCTAAGTACTAAGTTGGTGAAAAGAGGGATGGTGCCCATGTACCAAAAAAATAAAACAAGCAACCTTAATTTAATTAAATGAAAAATAAAATAAAACAAAACCTCACTTTTTCTCTCTCATTCCATGCATGGTCGGCTGATCCAATTTTTTTTTGTCCCAAAATTGAGTCACTTTCCAATTTTTAATTAATTAATTAGTTATTTAATTATTTTTTTTTTCAAATGGGCCAAGTATTGGGCTTTAATTTAAAATACCAATTTGGCTTCTATTAAATTGTTTGGGCTACTAAATTGTCAAATTTTATTATTCTATACTTGGGCTACTAATTGACCCATGTTGGGCTAATTTAATAATTTACACATTAATTATTCAATCCATGATTAAATAAATAATTAGATTGAATAAATAATTAAATATTTTAGCCCATTAATATTAAATTACTAAATGGACTAATAAATATTATTATTAATATTTCACATTATTTACATTAATTAATAATCATATTAATTAATTTATTATATTTAATTAACTCATTATATTCAATTTAATTGAATATTTAATTAATAGGAAACTTATCAATTATTTTGATATTAAAACTTTAGGGTTTGTTTACTAATTTAATAACATACTAGTGACCTCCTTTAATTAATTTTAATAATTAATTACATAATTATTTAATCACATAATTAATTAATCACATAAAAAGATTTAAATAATCTCGTAAAAATAACTCGTTGGAAATTAAATTAATAATTTAATTAATAAAGATGTGAAAATTCTAGGACATTACATTCTCCCCTCCTTATAAAAATTCCGTCCTCGGAATTGTAAAAATAAGGTTACTCAAATAAACACGGGTAATTTGTCCTCATTTCCTCCTCTAATTCCCACGTAGCTTCTTCAATGGCGTGATTCCTCCAAAGTATTTTGACACAATTAATTATCTTATTTCTCAGTTTCTGTTCCTTCCTATCGAGTATCTGAACAGGAACTTCTTCATATGATAAGTCCTTCCCGACTTGAATTGGTTCATAGGATATAACGTGCTTGTAGTCTGGTTTGTATGTCCGCAATACTGACACGTGAAACACATTGTGAATATGTTCCAATTCAGGAGGTAAAGCTACCTCGTATGCTACTTCACCCACTCTCCTCAATATTTCGAACGGTCCTATGAACCTTGGACTCAGTTTCCCCTTCTTTCCAAACCTGATCTTCCCTTTCCAGGGAGATACCTTAATGAACACAAAACTCCCCACTTTGAAGTCTCGTTTCTGTCGATGTAAATCGGCGTATTTCTTTTGACGGTCTTGAGCTGCTACTAGCCGAGCTCTTATTACCTTGATAATTTCTACCGTCTGTTGAACCAATTCTGGCCCCAACAGTCGGCGTTCTCCTACCTCATCCCAACATAGAGGTGTTCTGCATTTTCTGCCATATAAAGCTTCGTAAGGCGGCATACCTATGCTCGCATGATAACTGTTGTTATATGCAAACTCAACTAGTGGTAGATGGATTTCCCAACTGCCCTTGAAATCCATCACGCAGGCCCTGAGCATATCTTCCAATGTCTGAATTGTTCTCTCACTTTGCCCATCGGTCTGCGGATGATACGCTGTACTCATTCTCAACTGTGTCCCCAATCTCTCCTGAAGACTTCTCCAAAATTTTGACGTGAATACTTCATAATTCTCTACATCTAAGGAGTTCGAGAGAGAAAGAGAAAGAGAGAATTAGGGCTAGCTACCCATGGTTTGAAGAAACCAAAATTCACTTATTTAATTCATAGATCTCTTGGTGGATCACTTTTAGAGGCTTCACATTTGGGAGCTAACATTGATCCGTGAAATCTAATCAGTGAATTTAAAGAAGAACGTGAAGGATTAAAGGGAGTTAAACTTGTACCTGTGAAATCTTGGTTCTACAAATGAATAAATCTTTTATCCTTCCTTAGTTAATAATAGTTGTATAAGAAAGATTCTAGGTTATTGGTTTATAGAAAAATTTTGAAATATAATTTTGCTTGCTTCAGTTGCGCTTATATAATTTGATTATATGTATGCTATATTTTTGCAAACCAACAGTGGCATCAAGAGCCAAATTTATGCGAATTATTAATTGTTTAGATTCCATATACGCATGGGTATGTGTTTAGAACAATTTATTGGGCATAATATGTTGTATAGAATCATGGGTATTGAAAATTAGTTGTCAAAATCGTACTTGGAAAGAATTGTTGTTCAAAATTTTTGAGTTGCAACAGTACCCGCCACTACAGCGCCATGTTTTAGTCTTATTTTAAGCACTGCTTGCTTTAGGTGGCAGTTTGGTAATTTTTTATGCATGGTGGCAATTTCGTAATTCCAGATTTGCGGTGGCAGTTTCATAATTCTAAATTTTTGATGGCAGTTCCGTAATTATTGCCATTTCAGATTTTCAAGGTATTTTTGTAATTTTGAGCAGATATTTAAAATTAAAAAATAAATAATTTATTTTGGGTGATTTTAAAAATTCAAAAAAATACAAAAATATAATAAAAATAAATAGTTTATTTTTAAATAATTTTATAATTAAAATAAAAAGTTTATTTTAAATATGAAATTAGATTTCATACAACTTTAATTGCCCATTAAATTATACCGATATATGCATGGAATATTTTATTTAATTTGTGAGATGAATATTATTTATTGATATATATGTTGATATATATGATAATAAATGGAATTAATTATGGACTATTGACCAATATGATTGAATTTATTTTATGTGGATCCATTAAATAAATGGGTTTTAATAAATGGGGTCTGCGTACCTCTTCTTTCTCTAATTTTTTTTATTATAAGTTATATATCTCTCTTGTAATGACCACGAATTTCATTATATATTGTAATTATAATTAATATATAATTAGCAATGAATTTAAAAAATTTTGTATTAATAAATTGTGCATTAGATAATTAAATAGATGTACTTGTATGTGCGTATATTTAATTAAAGAATTAAAGCAAGGGTATAATTAATTAAAGCAAATCTAATTGGATTATATTTTTAATCCAAATAAGTTGATAAACTAGGTCCAAGATATTAACCTAGTAGCCCATGTAATTAATTTAATTACTAGCCCATGTAATTAATTAAACAAGCCCAATGCTTATTTTAATTAAAGGTGGCATAGTTATTTAAATGCTAGCCCAATGTGATAATTAAATTGAGTCCAAAACAATTCAATGGATGAGCTCAATATATTTAATCCTTGTAGACACCCAAATTTTGCACTTTTGCACTAACCCTGACAGGAGGGCAAAGTCGTCACTTGAGCCGGAATGCGAAAAGGAGGGTGGACCCCAAAACGAAGTCACCCCAACGATTTACGGCCAAAACCGCCACAACGGACAACGAGCATCCGGTCACTTGAGGCAAGGCGAACAGTTGACCCAGAAAAAAACCTGAGCTGACCACAAAGGACGACTAATGGCCACTCCGCTTACGATGTTCGGGGGTCTCGCTCCCCGGTGAGCGAGCGGCTGCCCAGCTCGCCGGTGAGCTGGCGGGGGTGGAAAGGGGGCAGCGCCCCCTGAAAGCCAAACACAATTATCAAATTCCATATCAAGGCGCGACCCTCCGAACTAGCCTCCCAGAATAATATGGCACGTTTCCCAGGGATTTTCGGATTGCAAAAATACAGCCTTCCGAAATAATACCGCAGAAATTGGCGAATTAAGACCGCGCGACACGGAAATCGAGAAAAGCAAGCCGGACAGCCGCGGATGCACCTGCGGCCACCGACAAAGGGGCAGGTTCGCGGCTCGAGGGCGGCACACGACAGCCGAGGTTCGGCGCGGGCGGCCAGCGAAGTCAGCCGCAGATGCACCTGCGGCCAGCCGCAGTTGCACCTGCGGCTGCCTTCGGAACTCTATTAAGCGTCCAGATCTGCGTCCGAGAAGAAAAGAAAAAAAGAAAATAGATTTAGAGAGAGAGAGAGCGCGAGGAAGAGAGAGAGAGGCTCGGGTTTTGCTTAAATCAAGTGAAACTTCATGTTCTTTTGCTAGATAGTCGAATACTCTTGTGGTAAAGCTTGATTCGTGAAATATAAAGCTTCGTTTGGTCTATTACAAGGTGAAAAAGGGTGTTTCTTTCGATTTTTCGTGTTTATATTAATGTGATAATTTTGTGTTTTGGGGTTTGTTTAGCGTAGAATGTTGTTGTATTAATGATGATCCATGGATTAGGGATCGTTAGCGAGGGTTCCTTTGGAACATAATCTCCTCCTAACGCCCCAACGACATCCGTATGGTGATATATCGTTCGTCGTAGTAACGAGTAGTTTATAGTGATTGAGTTGTGATATTTGAGCTATGTAGTATAATAGCAATGTTTAATATTGTTAGATTCGTATTAGTGTTTGTGGTGCAACGATTTGGGTGAATGTGAGCCTAGGGAGGAGATCCTCGTGGTCAAATCCCGAAGATGGACATTTTTGGATATGTGTAATCATTAGATAGGATTTATGGTTGTGTAAATGTAATATTGGGCCTTAAAGCGATACCAAGTCGTGTTCGGGTTAAGGCCCCGTAATAATAATAAAATATGTGATTGTGGGTGTTTGGGGTTGTCTGGATGGCTTACATGCCCGTGGATAGCCCCGACACGTTGTGAGTGCTTGTTTTAATTTACGACACAAAAAATGGTTTTTAAATAAGGCAAATAATGAAGATTTTGTAAAAAATGATCAAACTAGGATGCTAGATTCACGAGGTTTAAAAATCCAGGGTTTTGGCAAACTTTAATCCATGATTGATGAAAAGGCTTTAGTTGGTTTTGAAATGTCACAAAAAATGATTTCGTAAAATAAATGAACGTTTTAATTAAACTTTGTGCATAAGGTTAAAGAGTTCTAGAAGTTGCCTTCATTTTATTTATATTAATTGTTAGGAGACAATGTATAGTCTCGATTCCTATTTGACAAAAGTTTAAAATTGTTTGTTTTCCAAAATGACATCTAATAAAAAGCCACTCAACGTTTTCGAATTTAAAATCAATCTTTCTTATAAAAAGCGAAGCCTTGTCATTTGGGTCAAAAGACGTTAAAACACTTTCCAGAGAAAGCACATTTGCCATAACAAAAGACCAAACAAAATTCACCACAAGCATTCACCTAGGCACACACGCACACATGCGCAGCTCACACATTTTTAGGATTTAAAAGGATAGGAAAACATCGAGATTGCGGTAACCGTGTTTCACGGAAGTCGGGGGGTGCCTAACACCTTCCCCTCGCTTAAGCAAACCCCCGAACTCCATGAATCTCGGTTTGCGGACCAATTAACTCGGAGTCACATGAGCCAGCGATTACGAAAAACTAAATTCGGATGAGTTGGTACATCCATTTCAAATATACCAACTGGCGACTCTGGTCAATTGGCTCATAAAATATCGATCTTTCAAAACCCGTCGACATTAAGCCGACCCTTTTCTAAACCACATTTAATTCAAAAGGCTAAAATTGGAAAAGGGCATTTTAATAATAAAAAAAACGAGACGACGAAAATCCCGGCGTCGACAATCCTAGAGTCCAAAGTGGAACCCAATAGGAAGTCAAAATTGGTCAAAATTGTTACATATATGAATATACATATATAGATATATATATGTATAATTAAAGTAGAAAAATTAAAGGAAAAATGGCAAGGAAAATCTCATTTTTGCTGATTTTTATAAGGGTCCCACTTGGATTGCTTGATTTGCTAGATTACTTCTCTTACACACTAGATCAAAGTTGGCCAACAACTCTAGTCAATCAACTAGTCAATCACCATGTCAATCCATCAAATAGTAAGCTTAATTAGCCTTTAATTTCACCAACATTGGTGAATTAGGAAGCTTAATGGTGTGTTAGTAGATGGCTATAAAAGGAACACTCCACATTTGTTCTATGTTTGTTAGTTCATTTGATGTTTGCTAGAAAGAAAAATAGAGAGCATTTGAGAGTGTAGAAAAATATGTAGAGAGCAAAATTATCAAGAGAAGGAGTTCTTGGTTCATGTCATCTTCTTTCACCACCTATTTTGGAAGAAAAAGGAAGATAGCCATTAAATCAAGGTAATGGTTATTCTAAATCTAATTTTTGTTTTAAATTAAATAAACTAACATGTGTGTATAAATATGTTAATATAGTTAATAATGTGTACTGTAATATTTATGTCATGCTTGAGTTAATATGCTTGGTTTGTATTTTGGTATCATTTATATGTTAAAAACATGTGTTTAATAGTGTGTAAACAAGTTTTGGAATTTATGTCCAAAAATATTATTATAAAACTTAGGTTTGATGTTCTAATATTATAGAACATTAAATCATGAGAAAAATAAAGTTTGAATCACTCAAAAGAGAGTTATATACAAAAAGTTATGATTTGTGGTAGTTTATGTGGTGTAAAAATTTTTATAAATTTTTTTTTATATTAAATCATGAAAAATTAAATTTTCATGTTATAAATTAATATTAAGTGATTGGTAATTTTTTTGGATTTTTATTGAGGAGTTAAAGATTTCTTGAAGGTATAATTTTATTTAAAGTAGCACTGTTCACATTCTGCTGGGAGAGAGAAAATAAACACTGGCCGTGCAATGCGCGAAGGACTATTTACTGCCTGACCGCGGAGCCAAACGACGTCGTTTGGCATAAGAAAAAAATTACTCCGCGCCTTCGCGCGGAAGCCAGCAAACGGGACTTCAAAACGGCACCGTTTTGGGTCGTTCATTTTATTACGCACGCCATGCGCGGAAGAAAATTTCGGGAAAATTACAAGTTTGCCCCTCCGTTCATTTTTTTGGCTTAATTACAGAATTGACATTCTGGGAAATTTTAATTAATTTAAATATTTGAAAATTAATTTAAAATTATAACAAAAATAATAATAATACAAAAATGATATTGAGGATGATATTTTTCATTAAGTTTAATATTTAAATATTTTAAATATTAATCTAGTTAGCTAAATCATGGTTAAATGAAATAAATTTATTATTTATTATTTAAAATGATAATAATAAATAAAGTTAATAAATTAGCAATTATTATTTAATTCCTATTAAATAATAATTAAAGAGAGATAAAATTTATAAATTAATTATTTATTATTTAAATATTATTAAATAATAAATAAGGATAATTAAGTAATTAATTATTATTTAATTAGCATTAAATAACGATTGATGGAAATTAAGTTATTAGATTTAATAATTTATTATTTAATTTAAATAATAAATAAGAATGAATTGATTATTATTTAACCTTAAATAATAATTAAAATTAATTAAATAATTAATTATTATTTAATTGACATTAAATAATAATTAAAGAGGATTAAAATTAGTAAAATATTATTTAATTTCCTTAAATTAAATAATAGGTAAGGTTAATTACTTAGTTAATTATTGATTGATTAATATTAAATTAAAGAAGGTTAAAATTAAGTCAATAATTATTTATTATTTAATTATTATTAAATAATAAGTAAGTACAATTAGTTATTATTTATTTTAAATAATAACTAGAGTTAATTAATTAATTTATATTTAATCAAGATTAAATAGTAATTAATAGAGATTGAGTTAATAAAATAAATTGAATTTAATTATGATTTAATTAAACAATTGTAATAAGTTGTTTAAGGGTTTAATAAGTGTCCAACACTTAAGAAAAATATTTTCTAACTTATTAAATTATTAACCTAAAATGATTAAGGGTCTATAAGGTTAATAATATTATTTTGACTAATGTAAATTATGTGTTAGTACTTTTGTGTGGTAAATAAGTTCATTATTAAGCGTATAGTTATGCAAAGACGTCGTACTAATTATTAGACCGACTTTATTAATGTTAAGTCTTTCAAAGCAAGTTAGTTAAAGCTAGACATTTATTGTAGCTGAGCAGACAGGCAAGTTCTCTAACCCTACTCATTTATTGTTGAACAAGTTTATATACTTGTATTTATTGTCAAAGCTTGAAGTGGTTTAATTATTTAAAATTATCCCACATCCACATTGTTTATAAAATCGCACTTAGTGCACTTGAAGCTTATTAATTGTTGATTCATGAACTGTATTAAAAATGTCGAAAGCTAATAGTTCAGCTAGACATTATGTTTATAAATTCAATACTTGAATACTTTTAAAAGCTTATCCAAACCATTGTTGGGTGTGGATTTCTTATATTAAGTCTGAGAATTGAACAACCCTAAATTAGGGGATTTTGTGTCGGGAAATCGACTTTGGGCGCCAGTGACTAAATGTAATGCATATACAGCGGGTTGAATAGGCTGATCCCCTTGAAAGCCAGACAACTCAAAGGGTCAGAGGAAACTCTATTATACCCTCGTTAGTTCAGGGTCCTTAGTGACCACTCAGCATTTTAAGATTTAAATATTCTGTTTATTAAAATTTGAATCCTGTTTCATTCACAATTGTTATATCTATTGTTGAACCATTGATGACATTTTCCATTCATTCATGATATATTAAATCTCTATGATTGTTCTAAACTTGTTAAGCAAACTAGTTGCTCATTCTTGCTATATCATGAACCATTTTTCAGATAGACCCGATTGCTCCAAAAAGGATAAGGGAAAAGGAAAGGCCAAAGCTTAAGTAGTTTATGCATGTTAATCAGATATTTAAATATGTGTTTACTATTGATAAATCTTTTGTAATTCCTTATGATAGGAACTGTTTTATGTTAAGGTTGATAGACCCTGGTATTGTAACCTTTTGAAGGGAACCAATATGTATTATTCCGCGATATTTAAATGCAATGTATGTATTTAATTGTTAGTAATGTGTTGAATAGTGAGAACCAAACTCGAGGTTATAGAACTCGGATTTGGGGTCGTCACATCTCCTATGTACTTTTCCATGATTGCTGATCAAGGTTTCTATTTAATATAAATAACTTGTAATAAGATTAGTTAGAATTATTTTGAAGAATTTGAGTCAATGAGTGATGAGCGCATGAAGACCCGATTGTAATAGAGTTTAGGTTAAATGTAATAGTTACATTCATGTATTTATTCTTGCGTCATAGGTTTTGACCTTTTGGTTTATTTGGAGGCTCGAATAAACCAAATTAGGATAAAAGTCCATAATCAATCTAAGTAGAATATAATATTCTATATGTGCATGCTTATTTATATATATTGTATATTCAAATATGTTTCGAATGTTAATTAATATGATGCGTATTATATATATATATATATATATATATATATATATATATATATATATATATATATGTGTGTGTGTGTGTGTGTGTGTGTGTGTGTATGTGTGTGTGTGTGTGCGCGCGTGTGTGCGAGCTAAATAAGATGAGACGATTAATATTAACAAATCCCTCATGATGTAGAATAAATATTATTTAAAAAATGAATTAAAAGAGTTTAATTCAATTAAATAAAATTAGAATTATTCTAATTTATTTATTTTACTACTTATAATATGAAGTTGTAACGTTCAAAGATATTTATTAAAAATATCGAACATCGCCTTCTAGCATGGTAAAACGATATAGTATCAAATAATCATTATAAGTTTGTTGTTGCGCCACACACGGACAATGTTTTTTTCATTTATATGGAAGTATTAGTTCGGACTTAACTTGGATAATTTTGATTTGGATGTGTAACACGTGATCATAATAATCCAAAAGGCAAAATAAAATAAGTTACATGTTAATGTAATTGACAAAGAGTTGTCTACCTATTTATTTATGTATAGTTTGTTGTGTCACACAAGCCTATATAAATTTGAAATATAATCCTTATTCTCACTAGCAAATTTTTAACTAGATTTACTGAACTATATATACAGGGGGTAATATAATTTGATGAAAATAGCGGGAGACTCTATTTTAAATAAAGACCTAATTAACTTGGTGATTAATAAAATAAATGTATTTTAATGTTGTTATTAATTCACTTAAGTATATTGTTATTCACTAACACTGCATAGCATATTGGATGCTAACAATTTAATCGATTCAAATTATTCGGATTGATTAAACAAATTTGAGAATAGTTCTTAATGTTGAAAAGGTAGCAAATGTCCTTAATTTTTCTATCCCTGCAAATGTTGTAGACCAAGCCTCTGAGGAAGAGATTACGATTTTAAGAAATGGTAAGTTAATGCAAAGGTGGCTCAATGTATAATGCTCGCATCCATAAGTATCGAGTTACAACGTCAACACGAGAAAATGGATACACCTAATATATTGTTGCACATTCTGTAGTTTGTATGGTGAGCAAAGTAGGTTAACTAGATATAAGATACCTAAGGAACTCTTCCGATCTATAAAGGCTAATGGCACTACAATATAGACATGTGTCCTAAAGATGATCAATTAGTACAATTGAGTTCTGTCAAGGATGGAAAGTTGAGTTAAGATTCAATCTTGTAGTCACTCACTGACTTCTATTCACAATTTGTTGTGAACTTCAAACATAAGTAAGCTAGATGTCAGTTTACTTGATTAGCTAAATATGTTGAAGACTATTGAGAGTCAATTTCCTTCCAAGAAAAACCAAGTCTTGCTGGTAGATGAATCTTCTAAGTTGAAAAAGATGGCCAAAGGTGTTTCTAAGAAGTTAGAAATGATGGAAGGCAAATGAAAGACACTAATTAAAGGACATAAATAAAAGTGATCCCGAGGGCAAAGGAGTTTGCTTTCATTGCGATAAGCTGGGACATTAGAAGAGGAACTGCAAAGAGTATCTTACAGTAGTTAAGCAGAAGAAGCATAGTAAAGCTTCTACTACAGATATAGATTTGTTCATAATTAAATAGAACTTTCTATAAGTCAAGTTCTACTTGGGTATTAGATATCGGTTGGTGGTCTCACATATGCAAGTCATTACAGGAACTAGGCAAAAGCAGAAGGCTGAACTAAAGATAAGTAATCATGTACGTGGGAAATGGAGCAAAAGGTTGCTGTATTAACCATAGGAACTTACAGTTTAGCATTGCCTACGAGCAAGTTTATTAAGTTAGTAAGTTATTATTATGTTGATTACTTGATGGACATTGTATACTTGACTTACATAAAAAAAATATTTCAAATTGAACAAACTAAAGGCAAAACAATGATATGAATCATACCTTCATGCAGTACTGTTAACTCGATCTTGTTAATGAAACAAGAATAAACAAATTGTATAACGATAGACTCTTAAAGCATTTTGATTATGAATCAAATACAACTTATGAATTTTGTATCATGGATAATATGATTAAATCTTCATTTAGTGGACATGGAGAGAGAATTACAAAGTTGTTAGAGATGGTACACACAATTGTGTGTGGGACCTATGACAACAAATACAAAAGGAGGGTATTCATTCATTACTTTCACTGATGATTTTATATTTTAATATATTTATTTGATGAAATATAAATTCAAATCATTTGAAATGTTTAAATAATCAGAAGTAAAGTAGATAAACAAACAGTCAAAAGTATTAAAGTTCTTCAATTAGATTGAGAAGGGAATACTTAAGTAGTAAGTTTCTAGATCATCTCAAAGCAAAATGGTATTATCTCACAATGGGCATGATGATTATCCATGATGATTTTTACTAATCTTTCAGTATCCTTCTAGGGTTATATCCTAGAATGGCCGCATATCTACTAAACAATGTACCTTCAAATTATGTCCCTAAAACTTCATATGAGTTATGGATAGGGAGGAAACCAAGTCTTATGTATGTTAAGATTTGAATTGTCTAGCTTATGTCAAAAGGTTTGACAGTGATAAGCTTGGGACAAGATCTGATAAGTGTAAACTTGTAGGATATCCTAAAGAAAGTTTAGGGTTTCACTTCTATAATCCGAATAATTAAAAGGTGGTTGTTGAAATACGCTGCCTTCTAGGAAAATGAGTTTTTCTTTAAAGGGCTAATGGGAGTAAAATAGATCTTGAAGAAGTTCAAGAACCATAAAACACTACATATCAAGTGAAAGAATCTGTATAAGTAGATAAACCTATTGTACCACAACCAAGTCGTACATCTGGTTTAGTACCTAAGATACCTGAAAGGTATGGATTCATCATAGATGATGATGATGAGGTACGCATCATAGTGGATGATGATCCAGTTACATATAATGAGGCATGAATATTAGATACTTAAGAAAAATGACTAATGACCATAAAATTCGAAATAGGTCTTTAGAGAAAGACTAAAACAAATAGGAAGGTGGAGACCTATAAGATCTGACTAGTGGTAAAAAGATTTCAAACAAGGTCAAAAAGTTGACTATAATAAAACTTTTTACAAGTGAAAATGCATATATCCATTCGAATTTTACTTGCAGCTGCAGCTTACTATACAAACGGATTATGTATGATAAAAACAATAGGATTTGTCTCCATAGAGATTGAGTAAATCAAGTATGGAAACTACAATGATCCAATTATGGATTAAAGAAAATTTCTCAAAGATAAAACATCCGTTTTGATGAGACAATCAAAGGAGTTTGATTTTATCAATGATGACGATGAACCAATTGTGTACAAATGTTAGTTGGAGCATTGTGACATTCCTAATAATATATACTGATATACTACCGATAAGGATTGACATACTGATGCTACAATCAGTAAAGATTTGATTATCTAAAAATTTCTCCATCAAGGACTTGGGAAACATCTTAACATTCTATTCAAGATAAAGGTCTA
Source organism: Hedera helix (assembly GCA_947179155.2). NCBI lineage: Eukaryota > Viridiplantae > Streptophyta > Magnoliopsida > Apiales > Araliaceae > Hedera > Hedera helix. The sequence continues at coordinate 21,253,500 of OX359280.1, forward strand.
TAGAGATAGATCTTAAATGATGCTTGGTTTGGCCCAAGGAACGTACATTGATTCGTTGATATGTACTAGACCTGATATTGCTTATGTATGATAAGCAGATATCAGTTCAATTCTGGAGAATAATATTAGAAAGAGTTTCTAATGATGGGTCTGTTATAAAATAAGAGGTCTTAATAAACTTAATTTTTTTCAGACTAACCAAAACAACAGCATATCCATTTCAGGTTATATGATTACCTTGAATGTGAGTGCAGTGAATTAAAAAAGTTTTAAACAACAAAGAGTTGTTGATTTAGTGACAAACATATAGTAAGTAATTATAAGTGAAGCTACAAATGTGATTGTTTGGTTCAAACAAGTTCATTACAAAACTTATAATGGTTCCTAGTATTAAAGAAGTTTAATTCACCAAGGAACCTAGGTCTCATCTAAAATCCAAACATGTGTTACAACACTTTTATATGATTAGATGAATCATTAAAAGGAGATGACACCATAAAGATGGCAAACTCTCAGTACAACATTACAAATCCATTAACTAAAGGATTTACTAAGCAATTCGTACGCCACTTAGAGAAGAATGGTATGGGGTTACCAAAGAGCGATTCGCTTTAGTGCAACTGAGAGATTAAAAGTAGTATGCCCTCAAGCCAATCACATTTGATAGATATGCATATACTTTATCATCTTATTTGTTTATTAATAAAAGTATCAAGGCATTTCTATATTCTTGATTAATTAGATGAACTAATTAAATGGATAAACTTATAGTTTTCGGGCAATGCTTTTAGAACCATGATGATGATCATGCTAATGAGATCTAAATTCAAGATAGCTCAAAACTAAAACTGTTCCTAATCATTGGATCACTAAAAATTAGATTAGTAGATCCAGATATATTGGTACATACTATGCTTGCTTTTACAAAGATGATTATTGATCCATAATCATTTTGGTAGAGACACTAAAGCAAGTATATAGGTGCTTATTAGAGAATAAGTTCACTAAATGTGACTCGCTCAAGGACCACCTAATGGAGTTTTTCTTGTTTGTCAATAGGAGTTCCTTATGTCATAGTCGTACAAGTGATCCTTGGACTTAAGATCATCATAGTATTTTGTATGTATTGAGTTATACTTTGACATATTTCCTAAGGCTTGTTGGTATATCAAATGATGTGTTTGGATATAATAAGGTACACATGGAGATAGTTGAATGATCAACAAAGGATCTACCACTTCCAATAAGGGAGAGAATGTCTTATGGGATTTAATAAGTGACAACTCAAAAATCCCTGGCCAGGGTTGAATAGAATTAGAAATGAGTTTCTAATTTACATTAACTAAAGTTGTGTGGTAGCTGTCGTTAACACTCCAAAATTAATCCTCACTTTCAATCACAAACTCAGTATAATAGCAAGTAAGGGTCGAACCCACAGAGAATGATTAATTAATTTTTATGCGATGTAAACTAGATTTGGGGGTTTTGAACTAATTATAATTAACTAAATAAACAAAAGTAAATTAATAAAATTAATTAATAAATGAAAAACTTCAATTCTTCAGTTCAATCTCACCCTTACAATTAATAGATCAATCAATCAAAATATATTTTTATCCTTCCATGAAACTAATAACCCTATGTAACAATAAGCTCTGCTACCCAAAACTTCCCATAATTTTAATCTAACAAAACAAGCTCCTCATTAGATTCTAACCATTATACAACCTAGAACAAGCTCTCTAAATTTAATATAATGGAAGCATTAATCACAAGAAAATTAGATTATTCTAAGCAACAATCTCATAAGCTCGAACTATTTAACTTACATCATGATAACCATAGCAATAAACAAAAGCTGACCACAATCATCTATCACTATTCACTACCAACAATTAGGAACAATATCAATTACGCATAATATAATTCCTAAATCTAGCAATTGATAATAATTTGATTAACTCAACAAGCCAAAATTAAATCAATCAAACCCAATATCAAATAAACAATTAAAATAGATTATCACAAATAATTTCATGTAAGGAAGAATAAATAATATTACTGAATTAATTTAACCATTAATTATAATCGGGTTTGAAATTCCCTAGAACTGAATAATAAAATTAGTCAAACATAATAAAAATAATAGATAAGAAAAACCTGAGAGAGAGAGCTCCTAATTGTATATAATAATATGCTATATATTATAAACTGCTGAAAACATGAGTCTCATAATATATTTATAGAAATACAATAATAATCCTAAGTTAATGTGGAAAAGAAATCCAATTTGAAATCAAAAAGTAGCAAAATCCCGAAATAATCTCGTTTCTAGAATTAACGCGCAAGCCAAATGCGTCACTCGCTCCAACTGACCAAGTCAAACGCGCGTCCTCGTCAGCTGACGTCAGTTTTGCACTTCCGCGCATTGCGCGGCAAGCTGTTGCTGCCTTCATGAAATGACACCGTCTCCTGTTCCGGTGCTGCTTCTTTCAAATCGCAAGCGCGCATGGCGCGCTCCATACAAGCTGCTAGAATTTACGAAATTGCCCCTCCGTGCTTTATTACACTTCACTTTTGCCATCCAGTTTTACTGAAATTACCACAACGACATTAGACTTTTATTTCCCTGCAAAATCAAATATAAAATAAATAAAAATAATATAAAAATCCTAAAAATACATAATAATAAATAAAATTCCTAAAATACTAAAAATAAATAAAAACAATTAAATAAAAAGAAATATAAAATTACTATAAAATTACCTAAATTAACTAAAATCCTATAAAACCTATTAAAACCAAAATAAGCTAAATAATTAAACATTTAAGCACACAATAACTAACTAAGTATTAGGGAATAAAAATATCGTATAATTTAACCCTATCAAATACCCTCACACTTAGTTTTTGTTCGTCCTCGGGCAAACAAAAATAAAATAAATCTAACTAGCTCAACTGACTAAAGCAACTCAACTAACCTGACATACCTGACTCAAACAACTCGACTATTTACATGAGCAATAAATTAATATGAACTTCACATCAACCTCAATGATTATAATCAACAACTCTTAAAAAAATTCAAAATAATACATCATCCAAAATTTTAAACCAATTATTAATTCCACTTTATTCTCAATCTTTTCGTGTGTGTGTGTGAAAACCAATATATATCAAACTAATAAAAATTTAGATCTATTCATCTAATCAAATACATCACAAAATATATAAAAATTCTATACATTTATTTTCACATCACTTTCCATTTAACACAGATAAATACAAACTAGAAGATCAAAAGGTTTTACATTTTAACCACACTAGGATTTAACTTTAATCACATGCCTTCCTAAGTATTATTAAAATCCGCTAGCAAGACTTTTTCTTCTCTTTTTTTTTCTTTTCACGGTGAATGCATTTTATACTCCATCTCACCAGCAAGTGCGTTTTACGCTCCATCTCGCTGCATGTGTTTATGAGTGAGTGCGTTTTACGCTCCATCTCAACCCACCACATGACAATTGTTTCACTTTTTTTTTCTTTTCGGGTAAGGTCAATTTAATAATCTCAGAAAAATTACCTTAATTATTTCTTCACATTATATTTACCTTATATTCGTTTCAAGTAATGTTCAAATAAAATATAGAATTAAAAACATATCTTACAAGCTTTTAACCAAATAAATTTTCTCCAAATTAAAATTAGTTCAAACATATGGATATGTGCAAATAATAAAATAAAAGATTTCAAACAAAGTACTGACCAACAAAAATGTCAAAATTCAGATTACGCAAAATTTATCAATTTTTCAAGAGTTATTAAATCAAAATCAAAATTTTATCATCGGTTAAAAATTAAAATTCAAATCAAAATATTTCTCAACTGACTCAATCCTAAAAAAAAACTATCCCGTTTTCGTAGGCAAACACAGTTACACTTAGCACGTGCAACAAGCCTTTAAACCCCAAGGTTACCCCAAGTGAACGAGTTTTGTCTCGTGAAGATTTGCAGTGAATTTACCCACAAAATTCAAAATTTAAAATTTTTTAAAATTCCCTAAAAATAAAAATAAATAAATAAATAAATTGCTAGATTTAGGAATTATTTTTAAAATTTTCTAAAAATAAAACAAATATCCTAAATCCCTTCCCCCACACTTAAAATTTACATTGTCCCAAATGTAAACAATAATGCAAAGAAATAGGCACAAATAACTATAAAAAGAAAACGGAAAAGAAATGCAAATCTGATTTCTTGGGTTGCCTCCTAAGCAGCGCCTTTATTTATTGTCATTGGCTCCACAGCAGACCAAAGTACTACGTCACTCTTACTTCATGAACGTTGAGTACCCCATCCATCACATCATCCTTCATCGGTAGCTTCAATCTCGCTTGCACGTGACATGAACGTTTTACTCCCTCTTCAACGAATAGATATTTAATATGATTGGGGAGAGTCTTTATATTCGGAATGGGATCCTGCAAAACAAAACATAACAATTTATTGTGAGTAACATGTAATGGAATGGAAATAATTGCATGACTATCTAAAATCATTGGTAAAGAATTGAATGCAGCTTCAGCGTCCTTCAAATCTTGTTTCAGCTCAATTTCTTCTTCCTCCTCTAACTTCAAACTGTTTGTACTTGCATTCTCTAAATTTTCTTTATCTATTTCCCCAAAAATTCTTTCCACCTTAGGCATGTTATCAGCACAAAGAACATCATTGTCTACTTGAATACTGTCCATTTCTGCACTGATGTTGTCTGCTTCCTCTTACATCGGCAATGGAAGGAATGACCCTTGAGAATCTAATTGACCAATTGCAGTAGCAAGCTAACTCATTTGATTCTCCAAATTATTTATGGAAGTTTTTGTCTCTTGTTGGAATTGTTGTGCTTGAGTCATGAAAGCTTTAAACATATCTTCTAAAGATATGTCAGAACTGTAACGACCCCAAATTCGGGTTCCTTTAACCTTAGACTTGGTACGTCACGATACATCATCTTCATACATGTTCTATAACTAATGCGGAATATATATAAACATAAATTGTTTATTCTACAACATTTCCCAAGGTTTCTAACCTTAACTTACAGGTATACCTTTCGATTCATAAAAAGGTTTACAAAATTACTTACATCATATAACAATTTAGTTATAATGCATAACACTATAATCTTGTCTGTTGCTTCTGTCTCCGTCTCTCATCGGACATTCGTATTATTCTGAAATTTGTTATCATGATATAGCAAGAGTGAGCAACGACTTTGCTCAGCAAGTTTAAATATGATAACGATATATCATGATTGAAAGAAAGAATAAGCTTTTGAATTTTCAACAATATAATAATTGTGAAAGAGTACGAGTCATAATTTCAATAATTGAATGACTGAATAAATAAATGTTGAGTGTCAATAATGACCATGAACAAATTTAACTGAACCTTATGGTAATGAAGGTGATCAGCCTTTCATACCTAATGAACACATGCAACAAGCACTATGTGCGAATCAACAATTTAAAGAGGTGGAATAATTATACAGAATTAAACCATAGCATACTTGAAACGTAACAACTTGAGTTTGAGTTAGGAACTTGAACAATAAAATAATGTATCCTGCTCGAATATAAATTGAGTAGGGTTTAGGAAACTTGCCTGTCTGCTCAGCTACAATTAATGTCTAGCTTTAACTAACTGGCTTTGAAAGACCTAACATTAGTAAAGTTGGTCTAATAATTAGTACAGCGTATTTGTACAACTATACGCTCATTAAGAAACTTATCTACCACACATAAGTACTAACACATAATTTACATCAGTCAAAACAATATTATTAACCTTATAGACCCTCAATCATATTAGGTTAATAATTTAATAAATTAGAAAATATTTTTCTTAAGTGTTGGACACTTATTAAACTATTAAACAATTTATTATAATTGTTTAAACAAAAGAGTTAAAAGACATTTTCTTTATTTCATTAAATCTAATTTCATTTAATTACTATTTATCATTAATTAAATAGTAAGTAATTAACTACCTTTAGTTATTATTTAATAATAAATAATAACTTACAAGATTTATTTATTATTTAAAATTAATCAAATAATAAATAATTATATTATATTAAAAATAATCAAATATCTTTAGTTATTATTTAATAATAAATAATAACTAATTAACTAGATTCATTTATTATTTAAAGTTAATTAAATAATAAATAATAAAATTATATAGTAAATACTCAAATATCATTAGTTATTATTTAATAATAAATAATAACTAACTAAATTTATTTATTATTTAAAGTTAATCAAATAATAAATAATTAAATAATCAATCTTAGTTGTCTTTAATTATTATTTAATAGTAATTAAATAATAATTAATTAATTTATCATCCTTGTTTATTATTTAATATTAATTAAATAATAATTAGTTTAATCGTAAATTTAGAAGATATAATATTAACTAGATTAATATTTACAACATTTAAATATTAATCCAAAATACTTATTATATTAAAAAAAATATAATATTAAACTAACTAGATTAATATTTACAACATTTAAATATTAATCCTAAATACTTATTATATTTAAAAAAATATAATATTAAACTAACTAGATTAATATTTACAACATTTAAATATTAATCCTAAATACTTATTATATTTGAAAAAAATATAATATTAAACTAACTAGATTAATATTTACAACATTTAAATATTAATCCTAAATACTTATTATATTTGAAAAATATAATATTCAATACCTAAATATCATTTTTGTATTATTAATATTTTTGTTATAATTTTAAATTAATTTTTAAACATTTAAATTAATTTAAATTATCCAGAATGGCAAAATCGTAAATAAACTGAAAACCGAACGGAGGGGCAGTATCGTAATTTCGCAGAAAAAAGACCGGAGGGGAAAAATAGTAATTTCACTGGAAAATTATTGCCGCGCATTGCGCGCGTAACAAAGAAACGGACCAAAACGGTGCCGTTTTGTGAGAACAGGAATTGGCGTCCGCGCATTGCGGGCGGAGTAAAATTTTCTTACGCCAAACGGCGTCGTTTGGCTCCGCGTTTTTCAGAAAATTGGCTGGCGCGCATTGCGCGGCCAGCCCTTTTTTTTTTCCCACTCGCAGAAGGTGAACAGTGCATTTTAATACACAACTTAATAAAATTTATACCTTCAAATAAACTTTAACTCCTCAATAAAAATCCAAAAAAATTACCAATAACTTAGCAACAATTTATAACATGAAAATTTAATTTTTCATGATTTAATATTAAAATTTTTTTATAAAAATTTTTACATCACATAAACTACCACAAATCATAACTTTTTGTGTATAACTCCATTTTGAGTGATTCAAACTTTGTTTTTCTCATGATTTAATGTTCTATAATATTATAACATTAAATCTAAGTTTTATAAAAATATTTTTGGACATAAATTCCAAAACTTATTTACACACTATTAAATACATATTTTAGCATATAAAATATACCAAAATACAAACCAAGCATATTAAACTCAAGCATGGCATAAATATTACTATCACATATTATTAACTACATTAACATATTTGTACTGACATGATGGTTTAATTAATTTAAAAACAAAGCTAGATTTTAAAATAACAATTACCTTGTTTTAATGGATATCTTCATTTTCCTTCCAAAGTAGGTTGTGCAACTTGAAGACATGAACCAAGAACTATTTCTCTACCTTCTCCATGCTCTCTCTCAAAATACTTACTCTCCCAAGCTATTTCTCTCAAACTCTCTCTCTTTTGGAACTTAGAAAAAAATATAAATGAAATGTAATGTCTACAATTTCAAGTATATTAGCAAAATTCCTAGATACAAAAATTATATCTATCATTCATGATGCTTCTACTTGGATACTTGTACAAGAAAAATAGCCCATGACTTAGTTGGTGAAAAGAGGTATGGTTGTCATGTACAATAAAAGCAAACAAGCAACCATTTAATAAATAAATAAATAATAAAATAAACAATTACACATTTCACTCTCTTTCTCTCTAGCTTGCCTGCAATCATGTGCTTTATGTCCCAAAATGAATGACCAAAGTCACTTTTAATAAATAATAGTTTTATAAAGTATTTTTCAAGTGGGCCAAACATTGGGCTTTAATTTAAAATACCAATTGGGCTTCTATTAAATTGTTCGGGCTACTAAATTGTCAAATTTTATTATTCTCCACTTGGGCTACTAATTGACCCATGTTGGGCTAATTTAATAATTTACACATTAATTATTCAATCCATGATTAAATAAATAATTAGATTGAATAAATAATTAAATATTTTAACCCATAAGTATTAAATTACTAAATGGACTAATAAATATTATTATTAATATTTCACATTATTTACATTAATTAATAATCATATTAATTAATTTATTATATTTAATTCACTCATTATATTCAATTTAATTGAATATTTAATTAATGACAACTTATCAATTATTTTGATATTAAAACTTTAGAGTGTGTTTGCTAATAATAATATATATAATCTATATATATTATTTATACACATTACCTTACCTCGAAAATAATTTCACAATAAATTATGAAATTAAAATAAATACAATATATAATTTAATATATATATTATTTAGGCCACAAATTAAATTATTTAATACATTTACATTAAATAATTCATTTATCATCAATTATGGAAATAATTCCATTTACCCGAAAATACATTGAAATAATAATATATTTACTCAATTTCTTATTTAAATAATTTATTAAATTATTTAATTAATATTACACAAATAATTGTATAATTCAATTTCTCACTCTCATAAATCATTTACAATGATTTATTTAATTATAGAATATATTCATTTAACATATTCAATTACTACTTAAAATTACACAATTAATTTAATCCCTTTATATATATGTACATATATATGAACTTAAATATTGTACATATATACAATTACTAATTTCCCTTCATTAATTCAACTACTTTATATAATTTATAATTATATAAATTACATAATTATTCCTCACAAATAATTTATCAACAATTTGCATAATTGTTGATTAATGAATATAATTAATTCCACAATAAACCTTTTAATTCAATTTGGATTAATTTAATATTAATCTATCTATTTATCACAATTTAATTAACCATTAAATTATGTTACTAAATATGCACGCATATATATATTCATATAAATACATATTTAATTTACACGCAACCACGTCGCATAATTACATAACTCCACTAATTAATTCTCTTAATTTAATTAGACTTGTTGTTAGTCAAGTTTATTGAATTATCACTTTGCTTGCTAACGTATCAAAAATTTTGATATCACCATATCTAAGTTAGTCCGTTAAATTTAATTTGGACCTCTATTTATCTATCACTACTAGGTTATCAAACTCCAACCTTTATTAAATATTAAATATTTTATTTCTAATTCATTTAAATATCCGGGATATTACAAGAACTAGACGATTGGTCATGTTGTTGTGGGGGATATGGTTGCATGTACTGTGGATTATTAGGAAAGTTTTGGTTTGCATGCCAATTCACTAGTGAATTCTTATAGCTGAAATGGTCAAGGAAACCACCAGCTGTATTGACTTGTTCATAGGACTCCTCTCGAAGCATTGGGCACATATTAGTTGAGTGTCCTATTGTCGCACAAATCCTACAAATACCTACAGCCATTTGATAAACAAAAGAAGTTAGACTATCAGTTTGTTGCTCATGAGAAGAAATATTTACCTCATTAACATAATCAAGCATGTCTTCCATCCTTAACCTGCAAAACTCAATTAAACTATGAAAAACTATAAAAATAAAATCCAAGAAAAATTACTAAATTAAAATAAAGTTTACAAAAACACAAAAATAAATTAAAATCATTCCCCGGCAATGGCGCCAAAATTTGGTAGCTGTCGTTAACACTCCAAAATTAATCCCCACTTTCAATCACAAACTCAGTATAATAGTAAGTAAGGGTCGAACCCACAGAGAATAATTAATTTATTTTTATGCAATGTAAACTAGATTTGGGGGTTTTGAACTAATTATAATTAACTAAATAAACAAAAGTAAATTAATAAAATTAATTAATAAATTAAAAACTTCAGTTCTTCGGTTAAATCTCACCCTTACAATTAATAGATCAATCAATCAAAATATATTTTTATCCTTCCATGAAACTAATAACCCTAGGTAACAACAAACTCTGCTACCCGAAACTTCCCATAATTTTAATCTAACAAAACAAGCTCTTCATTAGATTCTAACCATTATATAACCTAGAACATGCTCTCTAAATTTAATAAAATGGAAGCAGTAATCACAAGAAAATTAGATTATTCTAAGCAACAATCTCATAAGCTTACATCATGATAATCATAGCAATAAACAAAAGCTTGACCACAATCATCTATCACTATTCACTACCAACAATTAGGAACAATATCAATTACGCATAATATAATTCCTAAATCTAGCAATTGATAATAATTTGATTAACTCAACAGACCAAAATTAAATCAATCAAACCCAATATCAAATAAACAATTAAAATAGATTATCACAAATAATTTCATGTAAGGAAGAATAAATAATATTACTGAATTAATTTAACCATTAATTATAATCAGGTTTGAAATTCCTTAGAACTGAATAATAAAATTAGTCAAACATAATAAAAATAATAGATAAGAAAAACCTGAGAGAGAGCTTCTAATTGTTTATAATAATCTGTTATATATTATAAACTGCTGAAAACATGAGTTTCGTAATATATTTATAGAAATACAATAATAATCATAAGTTAATGTGGAAAACAAATCTAACTTGGATTCAAAAAGTAGCAAAATCCCGAAATAATCTTGTTTCTGGAATTAACGTGCAAGCCAAACACGTCACTCGCTCCAGCTGACCAAGTCAAACGCACGTCCGCGTTAGCTGACGTCAGTTTTGCACTTCCGCGCATTACGCGGCAAGCTGTTGCTGCCTTCATGAAACGACGCCGTCTCCTGTTCCGGTGCTGCTTCTTTCAAACCGCAAACGTGCATGGCGCGCTCTATACAAGCTGCTGGAATTTACGAAATTGCCCTTCCGTGCTTTATTACACTTTTGCCATCCAGTTTTACTGAAATTACCACAATGCCATTAGACTTTTATTTCCCTACAAAATCAAATATAAAATAAATAAAAATAATATAAAAATCCTAAAAACACATAATAATAAATAAAAACACATAAATAAAAAGAAATATAAAAATACTATAAAAATTACCTAAATTAACATCAATTAACTAAAATTCTATAAAACCTATTAAAACCAAAATAAGCTAAATAATTAAATATGTAAGCACACAATAACTATAAAAACTAAGTGTTAGGGAATAAAAATATCGTATAATTTAACCCTATCATTGTGCATTTGTGAATTAAAATGGATATGATCAAATAAATAAGACTTAACAAAAATTTCATGTCTTATATTTGATTGGGATATTATATGGTAGAATGATTGAATTGTACGTTAACTATTCGCTGAAATGTTCTTTTACGATCAAATGTTGAAATCTATATTATCTAAAACGTCGATTAATCGCTAAGGGGGCTTACCCTTATTATGGAATAAATATTTATTCTGAATTAAAGAGTTAATTCATAGTAAATGAATTAAAATTGTTCTAATTTATTTATTATACAACTGGTTTAATATGGAGAACCTAAAATGTCACACCGCAAATGAGTAATATTTATTTTAGAAGTGAATGGCATAATCGTAATAATAAATTAAGAATATTTAATTTATACTATGGTGATAAAATAAATTAAATTACTTAATATTTATAATTTAGTATTTTAGAAATACTAATTATAAATTTATAAGAGGATTATTATTATTATTATTATTATTATTATTATTATTATTATTATTATTATTATTATTATTATTATTATTATTATTATTATTATTATTATTATTATTATTATTATTATTATTATTATTATTATTATTATTTAGTTCCTAAATGGTTTAGGAATTCTAATTATAATAATTAACTATGTTACTAAATGGTTTAGTAATTAATTAACAAGAAGTACTCTCATTATTAAATAATTAAGTTCCTAAGTGGTTTAAGAATTATAATTAATTAATTAATTTCCTAATTAGATTGAAAATTAAGTAAAACACTAATCCTAAATAATTTAGGAGGGTTGACTGTATCTATAAATAAGAGAAGTCTTATTGTAGATCAAGATTGCATACTCTTTCACAAGAATTGATAATGTACTTCATAATTTTTTACATCTAAGGGGTTAGAGAGAGAGAAAGAGAGAGAAAGAGAGAGAGAGAATTAGGGTTAGCCACAAATGGTTTGGAGAAATCAAAATATACTTATTTAATTTATAGATCTCTTGGTGGATCACCTTTAGAGACTTCACGCTTAGGGGGCTAACATTGATCCGTGGAATTTAATCGGTGAATTTGAATAAGAACGCGAATGATTAAAGGGAGTTGAACTTGTACATATGGAAGTTTGATTCTACAAAGGAATAAATCTTTTATCTTTTCTCAGTTAATAATAGTCGCATAGGAATGATCCTGGTTATTGGTCTGTAGAAAAAATTTAAAATCTGATTTTAATTACTTTCGTTGCGCTTATATACTTTGATTATATGTATGTCATGTTTTTGCAAACCAAGACGGGTATAATAAGTTATACATGGAGGTAGGTGAATGGTCAATAAAAGATCTACCACTTTCAGTAAAGGAAAAGAATGTCCTATGTAAGTCGATAAATGACAACTCAGAAATCCTTGGCCAAAGTGGAATGAAAATTAGAAATGAGTTTATAATTTATATTAGAGTTGTACATTTATGAATTGAAATGCATATGATTAAATAAAATAAGACTTGACAGTAATCTTATGTCTTATATTTGATTGGGACATTGTATGGTAGAGAGATTGAATTGTACTGCAACTATTCGCTGAAATGTTCTCTTACGATTAAATGTTAAAATCTATATTATCTGCAAAGTCGATGATCACTAAGGAGACTTACCCTTATTGTGGAATAAATATTAGTTATTAAATGAAATAAATAGTTTAATTCATTATATAAATAAGATTATAATGGTTCTAATTAATTTATTCTACAATAGATTTAATATGAAAAACCTAAAAGGTCACATTGGAAAAATATTTATTTTAGAAGTAGATGGCTTAATGGTAATGATAAATTAAGTATATTTAATTTATACTATGATAATAGAATAAATTAAATAGCTTAATATTTATAATTATATATTTTGAGAATACTAATTTTAAATTAATAAGAAGAGTCTTATTATTATTTTCATTATTATTATTATTTAGTTCCTAAAAGGTTTAGGAATTAAATAATAAGAAGTACTTTCATAATAAATAATTAAGTTTCTAAATGGTTTAGGAATTGCAATTATTATATTAAATTAATTTAGTCCCTAATTAGGTTATGAGCTTAATTAAAAACCCTAATTCTAAATAGTTTAGGAGGGCTAATCAAATCTATAAATAAGAAATACCTTATTATGGATTGGGGTTACATATTCTTCTACAAGAATTGGGATAATACTTTATATTTTCTCTACAACTGGAAGATAGAGAAAATTAGGGTTAGCCACTCATGATTTGAATAAACTAAAATCCACTTCTAAAATACTTATTAATCATTGGTGGGTCACCTCTAGAGGCTTCACATTTGGGGAGTTGACATTGATCCATGGAATAGCTTATTATTATTTTTACTATTATTATTATTTAGTTCCTAAAATGTTTAGGAATTAAATAATAAGAAGTACTTTCATAATAAATAATTAAGTTTCTAAATGGTTTAGGAATTGTAATTATTATATTAAATTAATTTAGTTCCTAAATAGGTTATGAGCTTAATTAAAAACCCTAATCCTAAATAGTTTAGGAGGGTTGATCAAATCTATAAATAAGAAATGTCTTATTATGGATTGGGGTTACATATTCTTCTACAAGAATTGGGAGAATACTTTATATTTTCTCTACAACTGGAAGATAGAGAAAATTAGGGCTAGCCACTCATGATTTGGAGAAACTAAAATCCACTTCTAGAATACTTTTTAATCCTTGGTGGGTCACCTCTAGAGGCTTCACATTTGGGGAGTTGACATTGATCCATGGAATCTAATCTGTAAATTCAAAGAAGAATGCAAAGGATTAAAAGGAGGTGAACTTCTAAATGTGGAAGCTTGGTTCTATAAAGGTATAAATCTTTTATCCTTCCTCAATTAATAATTGTCGCATAAGAATGGTCCTGGTTATTGGTTTGTAAAAAAAAAAAATCTGATTTTGCTTGCTTCCGTTGCGCTATTACAATTTGATTGTATGTATGCCATGTTTTTACAAACCAACAAATTACACCTAAGTAGGATTAATCAAAAGATAAGTAAAGTTAGTGAACTAATAAAGTCCTTGAACCAAAAGAACACCTTGTAAGCAATTATGGCAAGCCTTTAATGCACCAAAACAAGTTGCAATGCATTAATGACATGGGAAACGGGGGGAGGAGCCGGATTTAGAGAAGGAAGGAACATGGGAAACTCCCTAATGCCTTAACCTTGGAAGTGCTATAAATAGGAGCCTTCTCCTTCATTTAAAACTGACAAATTCATAAGTATTCCAAGCAAAAGATGAGCTTTTATAAGCTTTAACAAGGGTTAGTTGGATAGTTGAAAGCAAGGAAGCAAGAAGCCTAGCATAATCAAAGTTAGTAAAGCAAGCACTTCAAAAGGTCATATAAAGAACATAAACAAGCATAAACAGTAGAAGTGAATCAGATAAGTCTCTACAGCTTACGTTGTATGTACAAGTTTTTTAGTATTTGTTCTGTGCAAATACATGTTGGTTTAACTGTTAATTAAGTTATGAAGTTCATGGATAATGTACGAAATGTATATTAATATTTGACATCATATTGACATAATTATTGAGCTATTATATGTTGAGTTAATGCATGTATCTAGTGAATCAGATATAGTATTTATTGAGCATAAGGTAGGTTATGTGTTATCGTTAAACTTACTGAGTCGTCGTGCTCATTCTTGCGAAACATATTTCATTTGCAATAAAAGAAGAACTATTAGAAGAATATGGCAGTAACGAAATAAAGTTAGATTAGGAAGCATGTATTTATTGTTTTCCTTATTTGTAATAGACTTAAGTCAAAAAACTTATTATAATGGAAATAAATTAAGTTGTAATAACTTTGAGAATATGAATAAAAGATATTTGTTATGGAAATGAGTTGTATACTTTACATTTATTGTTGTGAAATATATGATAGAAAGCTAGTAGATGATAGTTACTTGAAGATAATTTGAACTGGATGTTTAGATTGTTAGAGATTAGTACATTACTAAATAAATCTATACATATGAGCGAGGGTATTGGTACATTGTGTTGGCTTGGTCACACTCCGTTCTTTATTTTCGATGATGACATTATCTTTGTACTAAAATCTTAAAATTGTGTGATAAAATATATGCAGTAGGTTAAAGTGTGAAATACAGCAAAGTGGATCGAAAACTAGATTACTGCACTGGAAAACAACATCCTGGATAGCAAAATTGAATTGTGACATTGGACTGCATTGAATTTAGCATCTTGGATACTAGAACAGTTGTATATATCAATACAACAAGCTGACAAACCAAACTGAATTAACCAAAATAAAGTACTGTCACGCGGCAAGCTGGATAATAGACTGTATTCACTGCATAATTCAAATTGCTGAACAAAAAACTGCTTTGGACGTTTAGGATTAGATGTAAGATCTAAGCTTTATTTATGTCTCAATCAAAACTCTAGGATTGCATTAAATTGCATTGATCATGGTAATAATTATAGAAATAATTAATTGAGCTTTCAAAATTAACATGGTTTAAAAAGGAAATAATATCTTATTTTCTAAAGCTAATTATTAATTTTTTTCATAATTAAATGAGCCAAATTAAATTGATTGAGATTTCCATAATTGATTGAGCTAATTAATATAGATATCTTTCAAATCAATTATGTAGAATAATTGAGATTTATTTATGGGAACAAGATTTGTGGGTTGTTCATTATTTAATCTTTCCATAATATTTTAATCGATTGAGCTTTCCATATATTATTTAATTGATTGAACAATTCAATTTCCATTTTTTCATAATTGATTGGGCATATATATATCGATCAAATCCACTTTGAAAAGTTTTTTAATCTTTTCCATAATTAGAGGAGTTAATTTGAAAATATATTTTAAAGATACTTTCAAAATAAAATCTATTATCATAAATTTTGGATTTTTTTTATTGTTTTGGCTTGAATGATTGGCCTAAACTATTTTCATATCATCATATCAATTAATCATACTAATTGGGTTTTCTATAATAATAATAATGAAAATAGCTAAATGAGTTTTTCAAAATTAACTTGGATTAAAAAGGAAATAATATTTTATTATGAAAAGCTAAATAAGCTAAATTGTAAACATATTTCTTTCGGAAAGGATATGTTTTCTTTATTATGGGAAGAGTTGTTCATTATGATATTTATTCTAAAAAGAATCTATTTTGCAATAGATAGATATATGATTACAAGAAGACTATTAGTAAATCATGATTCTTATTACCTTATTGGATAAAGTAAGCATGGTCATGTGAAATTGATTTGTTAGCTAGGATTTAGTGATTGATAGTATATGATTGGAAATCTAATAGCAAAAGAAGAATTTTTTTTCTTTATTCATTCTGATTTTCAAATCCTGAAGCAAAATCAATTATGCCTTAACTGATTCCTTTCTTACTTTGATTGAATAAAAAGTCAGTTAGTAACTAAGCTTGAACATGAACATGTTTATTGCCTTATATCTCTCCTGTTTTTTTATAGACATGAATATTGTATTTTAGCAAATCAATTGTGGCTTAATATTTCAATAACTATAAAATTAATTAGCTTTCTGATTTGGGAAAAACCTTCTCTTTAATTTATTTCTTTTTTAAAATGGCTACATTACTTTCTGTCATTATAAAAAAGTTCAGTCGTGGTCTGACTACAACACTAGAAAACATAATACAAAGATATATTCATTCTGAAATTCTCTTCTCTTCACATACAATTTGAAAAAGGACTGTTTAAGAGTTTTTTAAATTGTGTTTTTCAAATTGTGAAGTATAAATCAAAGGTTGTTGTACTTCAAGTACTCTGATTTAATTTCAACTGTCATCCTTACGCTTTAATCGGTGATATTTTTCTTTAATTTGATCATTGTGTATAGATTTAGGCTTTGAATTATGATATAAGTATTGCTTTGATCATAATTTATCTTGTGACTATTTTATATCAATCTCAAAATCTTTTCTTACCTAATCCAAACTGGATTAGGGGTTTTTACAATCAAGTTTTAGGTGGGCTTAGGAGCTCAGTGAGTAGAGGTAAACAAGGGGTGCATAGGTTTGCACAAGGTGAGAAAAGGTGCTTAGGAAAGATTGATCCTCAAAGGTTTTGGGAACTTGTGTTATAAATGAGTTTATTTGTAAACCAAGTGATAAATAAAATGAGTCTTCAATACTAGTTAGTATTGGACAGGGATTAGACCACTAGAGTATAGGTCAGGTGTTGAACCACGTAAAAATTCTTAATGTTCATGTGATTGGTTGTTTCATTCATTTTGTTTGCTTAAACTTCTTAATATATAGAAACTCATTTTGTATAATTAAACATTTGTAATAGTTTCAAAATAGTCTCCAATCAGGCTAACTGAATTCACTATATAGCAAGTTGAATCATTAATATAGTATACTGTTATCTTTATCTAGTAGACTAAATCACTAATATAACATACTATTTGCATAATCCAATAGACTGCATTGTTAACTATTTTATTAAATTACAAAAATTGGACATTTTTTACTCCACACTTATTCCTCCACACTTATTCAACCCCCCCCCCCCCCCCCTCTCCTAAGTGTGCCTACTTATATTTTACATTAAAGGTTATGACTAATATATGGGGTTAGGACATCTAATTACTCACCGTTAAGGTGCCATCTTTACCGGAAAGCCCCCTCAGATTTGGGAACATCATAATAATATGGTGATTCATATTATTGTTGTAAGTTCCTGAACTCATAATGTATGGTGTTCACTAGGAGTCTTTAATCTTGAAAGGACTAAAATAATGTCTACAGATCATACTGATTTCTAGTTTTAAAAATATAGAGTAAAATGAATCTTATGATCGAAATCTCGAAAGATCGTAGAGTTAATCAAAAATAGACTCTACGAATCAACCTGATGAACATTGTAAGATTGAAATATACTCTATGAACTCTAAAACCTAAATTTAGTATGACAGCGAAGGAATAGCAAGTCAAAGAGTTTCCTTCAATAGTATAAATTCCTAGTCACACACACATAAACATGTATCATTTTAAATGTTGTAATTATCTTTAATAATTGAAAAACATATTTTCAGAATCAAGTTTTTTTTTTTTATTTCATCTTGGTATTAAGTTCTTCTAGAGAAAATAGAATCCAATAATTGTTCATAGACACAATATGCTTCAAGCAAATGATATCATCACCTATATGTAGCCATTGTTGAAGGGATGCTCAATATTATGATCAATGGTCACCCATGTGTCACAAGATAAATATATTTTGCTGAACAACCAAAGTTAATAAAAGTGATTATGAGAAGGAGTTAGACTCTTCTAAGAATATTAAGTTCTAAGTATTAAAACGAGTTGATGACTACTCTCTTTGCACTAAGAACTCTTCTTACAAATGGGCGTAAAAGAGAACGAAACAAGTCTTAAAGCATGAAGGACAATTCTGACCACTAGGATGTCAGAATGTCATCAACGCTAAATCTGTCAACACTGCCTGCTCTACTCAAAAAATGATTCTCAATCACTATAATTTCAACGATGACACTCCACAATCTTTGGAAATATAGGAAAATCCAATTTTGAATGTTTGCACATATTTGATTATACCTATTCAAATCCTCAACATATAGTAAGAGTTAACCGATCACTTTATCTAAGGCTAAATCAAGACATGATTGGTTAATCATGGAACTTACTAAGTTCAAGGTTGTCAAAGAAATTTGTATAGCAAAATCATTTTAACTGACAATCCTAAGAAGGCTACAAAGCATAATGATTGAAAAATAGGATGATATCACAATCCATTATTCTCTAATTTCAAAGGAAGTGAACTGGCCAAAAAAATTATCGTCATAGCCGATTGTGCACTGCATAACTTTGTATATACATTTTTCCCTATATATATATATATATATATATATATATATATATATATATATGCGTCATATTAAACATACAGCAGGTACATATAGAATACTATATTCTACTTGGAATGATTATGGACTTTAAACTAGTTTGGTTCTCTCAAGCCACCAAGTGTACCAAAAGGTCAAATCTATGATGCAAAAATAAAACATGAATATAACTATTACATTCAAAATCCAGGCTCCAATACAAATAAGTCTTCAATGCTCTTTGCTATTGTTTGCCTATTTTTAACTCAGAATTTCACACGCAAGTATACGCAATCGACTAGCACTATAATGGCAAGTAAGGTATCTTTCCCACAGAGAATTAAAAATAATTAATACCAATTACTAATTTTTATATCAAATTAATTTTATTTAAACAATTGAATTAAATTAAAAAATAAAACTAATTAAAATTAAATACTTCACTAAAATAATAACAAGGAATTAAATCAAATTTTAAAGACTAAAGATTATAATTTCTCCCAATATTTTACTTAAATTTTCTATCTCTTTATTTAATTATACAGTCACGATGAATTGTTAACCTAAGAATTCTTTATAGTACTTATACGTATCTGTCAATGGCATATAAACAAATCATTCCTAAATCCGACACAAGACAACAAAATTGAAAGGAACATCCTAGCTAAATCATTCACTATATTTCTATGAGAATTAATATTAGCAAGGATTTTAAGATCAGGTTCTCAAATTGGTTACACAT
This sequence comes from Hedera helix, assembly GCA_947179155.2. Taxonomy (NCBI): domain Eukaryota; kingdom Viridiplantae; phylum Streptophyta; class Magnoliopsida; order Apiales; family Araliaceae; genus Hedera; species Hedera helix. Next base: position 21,273,638 of record OX359280.1, read on the forward strand.
GGCCTATAGGTATATGTCTATCATATATACGAATTATGTATCTCATCCAATGCAAAATACACAAACACGTGTCATTATATTCATATCTAAATTTATAATCCACATGTCAATTTCATATAAATTATCCCACTAATTATATGCATCTAATTAGTACTTGAACGCACAAAATATAATGAGTCAATTCATATGGTGTCAATCAAATGGGAAAAAATAATTAATTTAAATTATACATTGGGTTCAATTGTAATCTTAATAAAAAAAATTAGCTCATAACTGAAAAAGAAATCAATATCATAAAATAATAATTAATCCACGTCGTAAAGTTACAAAAATAAAATAGAAGAGTTAGAGATAAATATCTATATTTATGCGCGATCTCCAATCTCTGTCTTCAATTCTTGCTCCTTCATGGTGAATTTCTTCTTCAGATCTAATAAAAAATCTTCTACTAATTTATTTTAATACTAAATATGTTAGATCTAAATTAAATCTATGTTAATAATCTGTTAATTCTATGTTAATTGTAATGACCGCAAATATTACGACCTATTTCAATTATAATCGATGACGTATTAATCAAGGAAATGAAATTAAAAGAAAAAAAAATTATTTTATTGTGCATTCATGAATAATCATATCAATGAGTATGAGATTGGAATTAAAGGGAAGCTCACTCGGTGAAATTGTTAAACCAAGTGACTAACTTAGAAATAATAATATCAATAACAATAAGATTGAAACCCTAAACCGATGACCTAATTAAAAGCGTTAAGGTTTATAATTAAACTGATGTATAGTAGATCGAATAAATTTTAAATGAGTCTAATATGATAAATTAATTAATCCAAGAAGGTCATTTGATACCTATAAACCATAATCTATGGAGTGATAACAATTAAACATGCTAGGGTTAATTTTGAACACTAATTAACATTATATGTTTAATGGTAACAATTAATGCCTAACTTATTAGAATTAATTTACTAACCCATGAAATTAATGATGGGAGCCCAAATGAATTTAATTGGGAGTCCAAGTGAATTTAATTGTTAGCCCAAATAATAGCCCAACACAAGTCAAAATTGGTCAAAGCATTCAAGTTGATTGATATGTATATATATGTATATATATATATGACCAACTAAAACATTAAAAGAAAAGCAAAAATCATGGGGAAGAGGGGGCTGACTTCTGTGGCTATGGGAGGCTCCCAAGGGGGGGAGTTGCAATGCTCAAGATGGTTGGGAAGTCAAGAGCTATTAGGCCTATGGCATTGGGTGTTGTAGTTAATGTGTATGCTTACAAATTTTGTAAGCATACATATCATCCAACACTATAAACTCTCCAACTTTTCCTTCTCTCATCCCTTAGTCATTCATTTTCACCAAGAGTTAGAGAGAAGTTGGAGAGCAAAAGAGAAAAGCTAGAGAAGGTTAGAGAGAGAAGTAAGAACACTTAGAAGTTCTTAAGAGATAACCAAATAAAATACCAAGAGGGCTTAAGGGGGAAGGTCTCGGCAACTAGGAGGAGCCTAGTGGATGTCATCAACCTTCATCAACTACTTTGGAAAGCAACGAAAACAAGCTATTAGGAGCAAGAGGTATAACATCGCTCAAAACTCTAGTTTAATATTTCTCTTGGTATATTATGTGATTCTATGGTAGAAAACTAATTTTCAAAGTCTAAATGAATAGATCCATACTAGATTGGTAGATCTAGGGTTACATGGGTTTAACAGGGGTTTTTATATGTGTTTATGTTGAAAAACTTCATCAAACTCGTTCAATAAATTTTTACCAACGAAAACGATTTCACCTAATGCATGGCAGCCCCTTACTGGAATTACTGTTCATGATCCGTAAGTCGGATTCATGATCCGTCAATTTTGGGTGATAGATCCATGAAATAGGAAGAGTCTCCAAGTTGAATAACTAAAATCCGATTTAAAATGAGAAAGATATGGATTTTGTACCAAAACACCCCACTGATTTTAGGGTTGTGCATAATAGTCCGGTTTAAAGCTATTTTCAGTAATCAAAACTGTGAGGATCTGAATTTTCAAAATTATTTAATAAAATTAAATAAGAATTTAATTGATACAATTTTCAAGGTTGTGTAAAGAAATGGTTATTTTATGTGTGAATAAAAGTACGTGATGAGATTTAATTAGTAAATTAAATCTGTGCGGAGATCAAGATAAAGTATGTTGAATTAAAATAATTGAAAAGTAAATAAATTGTTAAAAATAATTTATTAATAATAAAAGAAATTTCATGTAAATGTACAATAAATTGTAGAGTTAAATTATGGTGAAAATGAAGAAATTGTGTTTATTTGAGGTTATGTGGTAATGTGAGATATAGAAATTGGATATGTATATATATACATGTGTGTGTGTGTATATATATATATATAAATTTGCATGTTTAATTAATATTTATAAATTCCATTAATTATGGAAATTAAGGGATTAATAATTAAATTAATCCGCAAAATTTATGAAAGGGAGTTAGTAAAATTGTAATTATTGATTTTAGATTTAATTAAGAATTATGGTGGAAATTTAGAAATTATTGAGAAGAAATGTAATTATATAAATTATATAATAATAAATTATATAATTTATATAAGAAAATTAAAATGATGTTTAAAGGAAATTATAATTATATAATTTATATAAGAAAATTAAAATAATGAGAGAGTTAATAAATGTGAAATTATTGATTAATTGATAATTATGGAAGAATTTAAGAAATTATTTAAGAAAGGAAAATGTAAATATATAAATTATATAATATTAAATTATATAATTTATATATAAAGAAGTTATTGTAAATATTAAAGAAATTAAATAATAAATAAGAAAAAAGAATGTTTTAAGTTATTAAAAATCATATTTATGTATAATGGAATTATTATGACTTTTATGAAGTATAATATTTCGGAAATGAGAACATGTTAATGTAACATGTTGTCCAAGTAATGAAGTGAAAAATTATGAAAAATAATTTTTATAAGTTATATGAATTGTTTTATGATTTTTGGAGGTATAAATTACCTTAGATAACTACATGCATGTCATTATGCGTGTACAAAATTTGTCAAATAAAATACCGAAAAAGGTATTAATATTACTCATAAATCATGTTATGATTTTTAATGAATTAAAATAAATATTTTATGTATATTACATAAAATATTTATTACACGTAATAATTACGTAATGTATTTAAATTAAACATTTGCAAGCAATTTTCTTGAAAAATCCAGAAATTTCATGGCTGCGTGAGAGAGTCGGTGGAATTGTGTGATGGTTTTAAAATAGTTAATTCTTGTAAGTATAAAAGAAAAGAAAAGGAAGATAAGAAAGGAAAATAAAAAGCAAAAAAACATGATTGTGTTCTTTCTTCTTCTTCCACCAACCGAGCACCATCACCGTGCCACCATCTCCGACCATGCATGCCATAGCCACCAAGAGAGGAGCATAACAAGCTTCATGGAAAGATTTTCAAGCACTTAGAAGGTATAAATCAAATTAATTTGATTTATTTTGGTATTTATGGTATTAAATAAATTTTGTGAAAAATTAGGAAATAATTAGAATAATTATTCCAAATAATTTTTGGAGGAATATCTACGAATTTTTATCATGTTTAGAATAATTTTGTGGAAGAAATTGGGAACAAAATTGGATAATTTGTTCTTGGGTTGGTTACTGCCGGAAAAATTGGGAACAAAATTGGATAATTTGTTCTTGGGTTGGATAATTTGTTCTTGGGTTGGTTGGTTGCAAACGCGGGGGTGAAACGGCGTCGTTTTGGGGGGCGCGCGGAAGAAGCAGCTGCGCAATGCGCGGAGGCTGCTGGAAACGACGCCGTTTTGGCGTCGGAAGCGAAGGGCCGCGCGCAATGCGCGGCCGACGACACGCTGGAAATTACCAACATGCCCCTGCCCTTTTTGGTTAATACCGGTCGTGTCCTTTGACCACGAAAATTACGGTAATGCCCCTGGACTTTCCGGGAAATCCCGGTTGTGTCCCTAACGTTGCTGAAGTTACGAAAATGCCCCTGGGCTTTCCGAGAAATATCGAATATGTCCTTAAGGGCGCAAAAATTATCAAAATGCCCCCAAAAATGATTTTTAATGAAATAAATGTTTAAAAATTGTTTAAAAATCATAGAAAGTTATAGAAAAATACTAGAAATATAGAAATGATGTTTGGGCATTAAATTTAATATTTTTGTAAAAATATTAAATATTGAGGATTAATATTTAAATATTTAAATATTAATCTAATAAGGTTAAAGTTAGAAAAATGGTTAAAATAAAATTTTTGGACAACCAGATAGGCTAAAATTTACCCGATGAGCTGGGTTGTCCGTAGTGAATATGTTTGATATTAAGTTATATGAAAATATTAGGGAACGGAGTTAATTTAATTAACCATATTATTTAATAAATGGTCCAGAGATTATATTAATTAATTAAATTAATATCATAAGAGGATAAATAATTATTATTTGATCATTTTATGATCATAGGTTGATCGAGTTAAGGGTTTGAGCTAACAATTTAAATAACTGGACGCCAGACAAGTTCTACAGTCCCTAAAATGTTAAATGTTGACTGTTATATACTTGTTTTAAATGCATACAAATTATGTGTTATGTGATACGTGATTAATATGACAATAATGTGTGACTTGTGCAACGACATGAAAATGTATGAGATATATTGCTCAAGTAGAATCACAACACGTGATGTATGACAAACACCAAACATGATAAGGTATGTGCTACGTGACGCATAAACTGTTGAACTTGCTGAGCCGTTGTGCTCATTACTTGCTTAATAAATATTTTTGCAGGGAAAGATATAAATTTCAAGAATATCGGACTATGATAGGGATAAATTACCTAGAAGGTTGGAAACGTAATTGGTATATTTTCAACATTACAATTCAATTTGAGAAATTTGTTAATTTTACTGTGATGAGCTGTATGTATATATAAGTTGAATTCGGACATGATAGAAGTTCAATTATGAACTGTGATTGATCAGGATAATTGTTACGATAGAAATTATTATATGTTTGACTACGAATGACGCAACAAGGAATATTTGTATGAAAATAAATAACAGTAAATTTTAAATGATGAGTTTATGATGTGTGTAAAAGAAAGAAAAAGTTAAGGTTGCGATCCAGGGACTAGGATCCAGAATGTAAAGATTTTAACTATCCAAATATTTTAATACAACGATTGAATTGAGAAAAAGAAAAAAAATTATAACGAAAAATTCGGTAATTAATAATTTAAAGTCAATTTAAAGCATTAAAGAAGGTGATTAAAGATTATTAACGGACCGAAATTTGGACGTAAGGAAAATAATGTTTAATAAATATGAAATTTAAGGTAATAGAGTTTGTCGAATTTCGGGGTCGTTACAAAAACAAATCCAAATTTGATGTTTGATAAATGAATCATGTAGTTCGAGAAGACACAAATCCATCGATATCTAATGGACCTCAATCGGACTTGTAGATTTCATTTTATTCAAGTTTTCGCCGGAGACCGCAAGTCTGAAAACTAGCCAAAACATTCTGCCTATTTTTCAAAAAAAAACCGACCGGTTCAAAAAATTTCCCGTTTTTCAATTAACTTGGTGGGGTCGGTTCGGGAATTTTTAGGCAGGTTCTTGGGATGATTCCAAAAGAGAAAATGCTTGTAATTTTATAAAGAATATTATAAAATTTTAAAATCTGAAAGTTTATGCTATTTGGTATTTATTAGAATTAACAGTGGATTAAAACTTACCAAATTAATGATAATTATAAAAAGATTATTATTAATTACAAAAAAAATGATATTTGAACTCTTGACATATTATTTAAGTGAGATAAAATAATATGTGGAGAAAATTGGGTAATTCATTATCATTTATCTATTTATTAGTGTGTATTTAAGTTAATAAAGTAATTATTTATTATTTAATTAATATTAAATAATACGTAAAGTTAAAGAATTAATTAATTATTATTTATTCAATATTAAATAATAATTAAAGGACATTAAAGTTAATTAAGTATTTATTATACTAATTAAAGTAAAGTATATTAAATAATAATCAAAAGATATTAAAGTTAGTAAACTAATTATTTATTATTTAATTAATATTAAATAATAAGTAAGGTTAAATAAATAATTAATTATTATGGTTAAATAAATAATTAATTATTATTTAATATTAAATAATAATTAAAGGATATTAAAGTTAATAATTTAATTATTTAATTAATGTTAAATAATAGGTAAAGTTAATCAATTTATTAATCATTATTTAATTAATATTAAATAATGATTAAATTATATTAGGGTTAAATGAAGTAATTATTCATTATTTGATTTATAATGAGTAAAGTTAATCAATCAGCTAATTTATTATTATTCAATTACATATTAAATAATAATTAAAGAATACACCAACACTTAAAATATTATTAAATGATTACTAATATTAATAAACACTTAAAATATTATTAAACGATTAATAATATTAGGAATTCATTAAAGTGTTACTAAGTGATTAATAATTCTAATAAGCAATTAGAGAGATATTCAAATGTATTAATATTATCTTGGAAATTATGTGTTATTGATTAGGGAGTTAATGTGCTTAAGTGGTAACTTAACTAAGACTTAACATGAATCCCTATGTGTTGTACTAATTGTTAGACCGACGTTGTTAATATTAGGTCTTTCAAAGGGAATCTAATTAATCTGAATTAGCAGTACGTTGCGAAACAGACAAGTTCCTTATCTCTAAACTCATTTCATTGAGCAAGTTATTTATTTAAGCTTGAACTGTAATTCCAAGCATTCTTTGAGTGGTTTAATTACTTTATAATTATTCCACATCGATATTATTGTTATTCGCACTTGGTGCATTTAAGCTTGTACAGTCTTTGACTTGTACCTTATTTAAGTTCTATTGGTTAAAGAATTATTCAAAGTTAGATCTAAGCCATTGTTCGGCTAGACATTTATGTTAAATATTTTAAAAGCTATTCAAACCATTGGAGGTGCGGATTCTTGGACTATATGAACAACCCTTCACTATAGGGGAGTAACCCCCGTATCTAATATCAGGTACAAAACACGAAAATTAAATGTTATGCATACACATAGTGTACGAGAGACTGATCCCCTCAAGTACGTATTTCTGGTAGTAACTATTGGGTCAACCAGCTATTGACTCCAGTGAAAGTTTATAGTTCATAGTCTACTTGACTATCTTGATTTTAAAAGCAAATCATTATTTCTGCTTATGTTATTCATATTATTGAATTGTTTCAGCTATTCCTTCCATTCATGATATATTGTCTCTTGTTGTTATTTAAACTTGTTGAGCAAACTAATTGCTCACCCTTGCTATATCATGAACCTTATTACAGTGAAACCCGAGACTTCTGGGAAGGATAAGGGTAAGGGAAAGATGAAGTGATAGACTTCAGATACAGCCTTTTAGTTAGCTAAATTACTTATTATGTAATGTAAACTCTAAGTACTTTATTAAGGGTATTTGTGTACTTTTGTTGTAAGGTTACCGTATCTTGGGACTAGTAACACCTTTTGCATAAACAACATATGTTTATTATTCTGCGTTTAGTTATTGCATATTGTTTAGTGGTGGATGTTTGTATTGGATCAAGATTACTGGATTTAGGTTATTAGGACTCGAATTTGGGGGCATCACATTAATCATCTGAAAATATCTCTCTCATAGTGTATTTATAGGAGTACATAGCAAATCTATAGCATAAAAGGAATTAAAATCCAATTCAGAATCAAAAAGAATTAAAAATCTCATTTATGTTATTCTGCTAAAACCAAATGAGGCCTTATGCGCTTTGACCAAGTCAACCAGTCAAAACCACTTAAATTGCTCCCGCACGTTGCGCCTTAATCCCTTTACGTGACTGCTTCCAAAACCCGGGCATAGCACCTCTTGTGTTGCCTAATCATGCACCGCGCATGGCTCAAAAGCCCCTTTCCTGTCTAAATGCCAAACGATGTCGTATGACTTTGCAGCTTATCAAATCCCTTAACGTGCAAGGCGCGCCCAACTACTTGCTGATGAAATTACATAAATGCCATCCAAGTCACATTATTTACAGAATTGTCATTCCACTTTAATTTACCTACAAAATGAAATTAAAATTAATATAAAAATAATAAAATAATAATGCATAAAATTAAATAAATTACCTAAAATGCTAAAAATACTTAAAAACTCATAAATTATTAAGCCCAAAAATATTCAATAAATATGAATGAAATCCACTTATCAATTATTCAGCTCTAATTCTTCTAATAATTATATCAAATCATGTTATAATCTATTTTCATAAAACAATAGCCTTGATCAGCAGTCAAGAGAAAGTACATAAGAGAGAGGTAAAATTTACACAAGAAAAATTAGATAGGCAAGGTACACAAACCTCATTTATTAAAACTCATTCATTCAAGCATCCAACAAATATAAATCCAATCTCATTGGTCCATAATCAACCCCTTTATTATCATACATGTCATTACATGTATCAATAAATCATTCATCACATTAACTAAAATCATTTCATATATATATATATATATATATATATATATATATATATATATATATATATATATATAATTATCAGAAAATGTTGACTTATAGATTTCTTTAGGTGAAATATTTGGTATATTCCAGTTACCAAAATCTTAACTTATGTTAAAACTGTAGAAAATGTTTATGCAATTAATAAAGAACATGAAAATTGTTTCTTATTAACAAATGAAGTAATTAAAAAATATAGACTTAAGGGATATAATTTTATCCATATAGGTCTAATTCAAGTTGCCGTAAAACTTTTAAGTATTAAAGGAATTAACTCAAGTATATTATTGTGTCTTCAGGATACACGCTATTTAAATTATATACCCAGCATTTTAGGCATAATGGAGTCAAGTCTGCATAATGGACCCGTCCATTTTAATTGTTTTCCTGACTTTACATTAAGTCTAAGTGACCCACATTTATTAAAATTATTAACTTTAAATATCAAGACAGTTGGAGAAATCACTCAAATGATTGAGAGATCCCAAGCTCTTGCTTTGATATTTAAAATTTATTATAAAACAATGAAAATAATTTTAAATGTTAAAGCACTTAACAAAAGTCCTAAAGATAAGACTGTTTTAATTCAAAGCAATACAAGTGATACCAATATCCAGGTCCCAAAGACTATTCTTTGGAGAGATATAAATCTCCCGAGACAATAGATATTAAAAATGAAATGCCCCAAAGGCCAATTAATAGTAACATAATGAACCTAGAAAATATTAAACAATACCTAGATGGTACAGTCAGAATAAATTTTGATGATTCAAGACTTAGAAGATATTTAGTAATAGAAGATGTTGCTAGTACTGTTGCATTGTCTAGAAAAGATTCAGAATTACTAAGTAAAACTACACTTCAGAATATCAAGTTAAAAGGAATTATTAATGAAAGTCAAACCAGTCAACCCTGCTATAATAATGAATCTGTCAGTTAAGATGAAGATGATGAACAACAATTATCACCTACTCAGTCAGATTTTGAGACAAAATCAGTTCACCACCAACTTAGAGTAATACAGAAAGATTTTAAAGTTAAATGGAAAAAATTAACTAATGATTTTAATTTAAAAGAAAATCAAAGTAAAGGACATCAATTCCGTGAAAATCATAATGAAATTGATAGAGAAGATATAGTTAAAAGTGAAAAAAAATTATGATAAAAAAAAGGTGAATATTACTTTTTATACTTGGTATGCAAAATATTATGGTAAATGTTATGTAATTACTAAAAGCCAATGGATAAAAGAAGATAAGTCAAAAATATCTTCTAGTCATCCTCCTTTAGAAACAGTTATTTTTACCAATTAAAAACAAATATGTTATTGCTAGCCTTTTTAAAATTACAGATGGTAATAATGATGATAAAAAAAATTATTGAATAAAATAATTTTACTAACCAGTACCTAGCAACTTTAGGAAAACAGTTAGATAAAATTGAAGAGAAAATTGAAGATAGACTTCAAAATAGTCAAGCTAATAAAATTGAAAAACCTTTGTTAAACCTGCCTCAAAATAGACAAGGTTTAGGTTTACTTACTAAAGATCAAGAAATTACTATAACTCTTGATAAATTATTTAAAACACTAGGAGAACCAGAATCTAGTAAAACTTTAACAGTCATTGACCAAAATAAATGCCAAGAGAATAATGGTTCAGATACCAAAACTGAAACCACAGTTCAAGATGATTCAAAAACTGATACTACAGTTCAAAAAATTAAAAACCAATTTAAAAAATTAACTTTTAAAAATTCAAATATCAACAGTCAAACAAAAAATTGGTATTCTAGACCAACCCCTCCAGACTTACAGTTTGAAGAAAAGAATTTAGATAATCAATTTTCTGTTTCAGCAAATAAAATTTATGAATGGAATATTGATGGATTAAGTGAACAAGAATTATTAAACAAGTTAAATCATATGTCAATGATAGTTAATAGTTACCTAACAAATTATAATAATTTAAGACAATTAGATATTGTTGAGTTATTGGTTAGTGAATTTACTGGTGTTCTTAGATCTTGGTGGAAAAAATATCTCACTGAAGATTCTAGATATAGTATAATTCACACTATTCAAAGAGATAACGAAGGAATGCCTATTTTTTATGAAGAATTAGGATTAGGTCCTCTTGATGGAGTTAATACATTAATATATACAATAATTAAACATTTTATTGGAACACCTAATAATATAACAGATATGATTCATGATCAGTTAACTAATTTATCATGTCCTACTTTAAGTGATTTTAGATGGTATAAAGACGTTTTTACCTCTACAGTTATGATGAGGAATGATAGTGATAAGCCATTTTGGAAAGAAAAATTTGTCAATGGTTTATCAAATTTGTTTGCCCATAAAATTCGTGAGGAATTAAGTAAAGACCTAGGTTTTATTAATTATAATAATCTAACCTATGGAGATATAATCAGTCAAATAAAGAAAATAGGTCTTAAAATGTGTATTAATTTTAAGATTAGTAAACAAGCTAGTAAAGATAAAAAGAAAGCTAAATATGAATTAGGAACTTTTTGTGAGCAATATGGTTTACCCCTTGTTGCTCCATCCAAAAGAAAACATAAACATAAAATCAATAAAAAGGAAAAATTTAAGAAATATAAACGACACTATTCTAAAGATAATTATTATAAGAAATCACAAAAACAATCAGCCTATAAAAAACCTTATAAGAAAAAGACTTCTAAGAGGTTTGATAAAAGTAAAGTTATTTGTCATAATTGCGGCAAACTAGACCATTATAAAAATGAATGTAAAATTAAAGAAAAATTAAAACAGTTAAAAATATCTGAAGAAGATACAAATCAAATCTTTGAATTAATGAGAATTGAAAATGATTCTACTAATAATGAATATGAAGATTTTAATTATTCTAGTACTTCAGAAACTGGGTCTAGTAGTAAATCTAGTCAGAGTTCTAAAATTACTCTAGGATGTACTGATACTTGCTATAATAAAAGACTAAATATTTTAAATAAAAATACTGAAGAAAAAAATTTACTAATTAATTTAATAAGTAAAATCTCATACCCTCAGTTAAAATCTCATTATACTAAACAATTAAAAGATTTATTTAACAAAGATAGCTCATCTAGTAAAATAAATAAGATTAAAGAAAAACCAATTTTTAGTCTTAACAAGATTTTAGAAAGATTTAAAAATTCAACTAAAGAAATAACTTTACCAGAATTAAACTAAGAAGTTAATAACCTTAAAAAAGAAATTTCTAAATTAAAACAAGAAATTCCTAAGCTAAGAGAAGAAATTAGTAAAATTGGAAAAAGAGATGAATTGTCAATACATGATTCTTCTGATAGTGAAGATATGGAAGAACCTGAAACTTCAAGAATTAATAACCCAGATAGTGAGAATGAAACATTTAGTCAACAAGGATTATCATTAAAAATATTAAAAACTATTACCATTCAGAAATGGTACATTAATGTAACTATAATTATTAACAAGTCATTCACTTTAGAAATTCCAGCATTAGTAGACACTGGTGCTGATTTAAATTGTATTCAGGAGGGATTATTCCCTACTAAGTACTATGCAAAAACTAGTGAAAATGAAATAAAATATAAATTGCCTAAAACACATCTGTCAAAATAATGTTTGTTTTGAAATATCTTTTGCTTTAATAAAAAACATGACAGATAAGATTATTTTAGGATTACTATTTATATATTTATTGTACCCTTTTTACTACTAATAAAAATGGTTTAACAAGTAAACACTTAGGTTAAGAAGTAACCTTTAGTTTTATTTAAAAACCTAAAAATAAAGATCTTAGGATTATTCAAGAATGATCAATTTCAAAAAACTTAAATATACTTAATAACAAAAAAAATCATTTAAAATACCTAAAAGATGAAATTAGGTATAAGAAAATTGAAGGTCAATTAAAAGCTAATAATCTTCAGGATAAAATAAAATAATTTTATAATTTATTAAGTAAAAATATTTATTCAGATTTACCCCATTCTTTTTTACATAGAAAAAAAACATATAGTTAGGCTACCTTATGCTAAGAAATTTAAAGAGCATTTAATTCCTACTAAGGCTAGACCTATTCAAATGAATCATAAACAAATGAATTATTATAAAAATAAAATTGACGATTTACTAAGAAAATGATTAATTAGAAAAAGTAAATCTCCCTGGTCTTGCCCAGCTTTTTATATCAATAAAAATGCTGAAATAGAAAGAGGAACCCCTCGCTTAGTTATTAATTATAAACCATTAAACAAAGTCCTAGAATGGATTAAGTATCCATTACCTAATAAGAAGGATTTAATTAACAGATTAGATCAAGCAGTTGTCTTTAGTAAATTTGACTTTAAGAGTGCATTCTGACAAATTCAGATCCATAAGGAGGATATGTATAAGATAGCCTTCACTACACCCTTTGGTCATTATGACTGGAATGTAATGTCATTCAGATTAAAAAATATCCCTAGTGAATTTTAAAATATTATGAATGATATTCTAAATCATTTTAGTCATTTTGTCATTGTTTATATTGATGATGTTCTTATTTTTTTTAAATTCTATTGAAGAACATTAGAAGCATTTAAATTCATTATTTAGAACTGTTCAATCTAATGGATTAGTTCTTTTTCAGTCAAAATACTGTTTATTTCAAACAAAAATTAAATTCCTTGGTCATATTATTCAGTATGATCAAATTCAGCCAGTTGCTAGAGCTATAGAGTTTGCTAGTAAATTTTCAGACAAAATTATTGATAAAACCCAGCTTCAAAGATTTCTAGGTTCCCTCAACTACATAGGAGAATTCTATAAATATTTGAGAAGAATTTGTAAGTCATTGTTTGAACGCTAGCAAAGTAATCCTCCACCTTGGACTGATGTTCATACTTCTATAGTCCAAGAAATCAAATTGCATGTTAAGATACTTCCATGTCTTGGCATATCTAATTCTGATGCATTCAAACTTGTTGAAAATGATGCCTCTGAAATTGGATTATGAGGTATTCTAAAACAAAAGTTAATTCCTAATTCACCTGAACAAATTGTCTCTTTTTATTCTCGTGTATGGGATAATACACAAGTAAATTATTCTACTATCAAAAAAGAGATTTTATCTCTTGTTTCATGCATTAATAAATTTTAAAATAATTTATTAAACAAAAGGTTTTTAGTAAGAATAGATTGTAAATCTACAAAATATGTTTTAGAAAAAGATGTACAAAATATAGCTTCTAAACAGACTTTTGCTAGGTGGCAAGCTATTTTATCTATTTTTGATTTTGATATTGAATATATTAAAGGTAATCAAAATTCAATTCCCGATTTTCTCACCAGAAAGTTTCTTCAAACAGGTACACTAAAATGAGTGAAAGAGATGACCCAAGTGGTCATGGTCGAGGTAAATCCCCTATTGTTAGTCAATCCAATAAAAATAAAGGAATAATGATTCCTCATCCAGTTAACCCAGTCCCTTTTATGGACTTAATCAATAGGTATCAAATTTTTGGTACAATCCCAAAACCCTATAATACTGTTTTGGCTAGTAAGCCTAAACCTATTGATCCCTTTTGGAGTCCCTCACAGGCTTCAAACCCTAGTTAACCAAAATCTTCACAGTTTTCACCAAACTATGAAGTTAACATTTTTCATATTGAGCCTCATATGATGCCCAAAGATAATCCAGTCATCCTTGCTTCTCAGTTCTTCCTAACTAGTCGGCACTTTGTTCCATTTGCCCCTTATAAATCATTAACGTTTTATAGGGAAGTCCTTCTTAATACCAAGTCAATTTTTATTAAGCCCATTTATGATAAAAATGATGGCTCAAAGTTTATTTTTCACTCACTCTATATTAAGAAAATTGTTTCCATTCTTGAGTGGGAAAAACACCCTTCTAATCTTTGTCCTCTTACAGAAGGAAAATGACCTTCTCTCTGTAATTATTTTTTTTATTATGATTATATTAAAGCCTGACAAAAGGTTTTCCTATACCAAAATCAGTCAATGAGTCGTTCTTGGTTTATTCAATTTGATCATAAATTTAAGAGTCAAATCCCATTTTGGTTAATTCTTTGGTGGTCAAGATATGGACCTTCCGTTGATATCATCCCCGAGTCACTTCAGTCACAAGTTCACCACAACAAAAACCATGTTATTCATAACCCTAGGTATGATGGCATTCCTATGTTACTTCAGTTTATGAGTAAATACAAAATTTTATGGATTCTCAAATGGCAGTATAATATTCATACGCCAGTTGTGGAACATATTTTTCATTCACCATCTTAGAAAACTGTTGTTAATGAAATCAATCAAGTAGCCATGGTAACCCGTATGTTTTTTGTTAAATGGTGGGATAAATTTAATGTCGAAAGAATAATTGGTCAAGTCTAAAAGGAATTTTCTCTTATTCTAATTTCTCCCATTAAATCTGTTCCTGCCGAAGGTTCTTCCAGTAAATCTAAGTCAAAAATGAAATGATCTAATCCTAATCCTTCTGTTTCTGGTTCTATTGATGTTTCAGATGTTAAGAATTATTTCCGGACTGAGTTAAAACTTTTAGCTCAGGTTATTCAAGAAAGAGTCAGCAAACTCCATGAAGAAGGCAGTGATAGTTCGTCATATTCTTCAAGGTCTTCCCAAAAGTCATCCTCTAGCATTAATAAGGATCTTTACGGCAGCATCAACCTTCAGGATGCTCAAGATCCTTTTGCATAATCAACTCCCGTGAGTCCTTCTCAGCTCCCATGAGCCCTAGTCACTTCTGGTCCGAACCAGTACCTTATTTGGGCTAACCAAGACGTTCAATGTTTTGTAGCCCCCAGTAATCCAGTACTCCAGATCCAGTCAAGTATCCAATGTTGTTAGTCCCTACTTCAAATGCACCCAATGTGTTCCTAGTCAAAAGTTGCTAAACGCCAAGTCAGAAGATGCTACTTTTCCAACGAAAGTAGAGATAAATAGTAAAAAGTAACTATTCATAAATAGTAAAATATATGTAATCATTTACTTTTTGTAATAGTATCTTGTAATAGTATTTTTCTTATTTTATAAAAGGAACGCTAAGTCATTTGAGGGAGGTAGATTGGTTTTGACATCTTATTCTCTCTCTCTTCTCTCCCCTCTAGAACCCAATGAACTTGTAAACCATAGTAAGTCTATTTTCAGTTTAAAGTTTTCAGATTCAATAAATAAGTTTTATTTAATCTGTTTTAATTTTATTAAACTGTTGCCTGCTACTATTAGGTTGTTGGTATATATATATATATATATATATATATATATATATATATATATATAATAATAATAATAATAATAATAATAATAATAATAGTAGTAGTAGTAGTAGTAGTAGTAGTAGTAGTAGTAGTAATAATAATAATAATAATAATAATAATAATAATAATAATAATAATAATAATAATAATAATAATTACATATAAACAACTTGGGTCACCCTTTTAGCATTGACGCCCTTTTCTTGTTTTTCGGGTATTGCGGTCATTTTATTATTAATAATAGTAGTAGTAGTAGTAGTAGTAGTAGTAGTAGTAGTAGTAGTAATACTAATAATAAATAATAATAATAATAATAATAATAATAATAATAATAATAATAATAATAATTACATATAAACAACTTGGGTCACCCTTTTAGCATTGACGCCATTTTCCTGTTTTTCGGGTATTGCGGTCATTATGTTTCCTCATGAAATTGATTTAGGTGGAAAATCACAGGGACGGTTTAGATTTATTCTAATTGATTTGTAAGTTATTTTAGGATGCAAAGAGTCTTTAGATAATAGAGTATTTTTGGAATTTTAATCTTCGTCGTACCTTTAGGGACGGACAATTACGTGTCATCTCTTTGGTGTTTTTGCGGATTATATCGAGAGCAACTATTGTACTAGGCTCTAACTTATTGTATGATAATCTTTTGTTCAATTTCTAAAAAAAATATAAAGGAAAAAATGTTATGGTGATGCGATTTAGTTGGTGTTATGACAATACTTTTTTGTTTGGACTTAGATGACTCATTTATACTTTTGGGTATATGCAAAAATATTTCTTTTGAATTTTTACATCTTTTTTTTTCTCATTGGATCCTACCAAATGGCTTGCAGTATTACCCTTTTTTTCTCAAAAAATACTATTTATGGATCATATTGATCGATGGTTAGAGATACCGGAGGCAAATAAATGATGACAAACTTCTCATTCTATTTTGTCAATAAATAAAATATGTGTAAAATATCTGAAAACAATATATTACATAAATTTGAGTCCGCTATCGTCAATCAATTAATTGTTTAAACATGCCAAAAACTAATTTTCAGTTGAGAATGAGTAGCACACTAGTTTTTACCTAAAAAAGAAACTATAACAGAATTGAGTATCAATCTTTTTGTATTAATAGTTAGACTCTCAGTTCTATTATGGAACTAAGAATCCACAACAGTTTTAGATTTTTCAATCTAAAAATATTAGATACAGTACTCAGCTGTTATATTAATTACATCGTGTTTTCAGATACAGGTTATCTCTAGTTCTGATATAAAATGATAGTAAAAGAGAATTTATGTCATAAAGTTTATAAAGAGAATCCAGACCATAAGGAAGACAACTATAATTACCCCACCAAAACCGTGTTCAATTTAACCATACTCCTAGAAGATATAACTAAAGTAGTTACTAATCTTGGAAACTAACCTAATCATATACAAAATATTACCAAGAACAAAACCCATACAAATTCAGGACAAAACTAAGTAACACGCCAACTTATATCAAAAAAAGTATTTTGTTTTTATCATAAGCAACTTATATCAGCAAAATACACTAACCAATCAAAAACCCAAACAGTAAAAAGAGTTACAAAAATTGTTTTAGTGATTGATTATGTAAAAAAAAAAGATCTTAGTTTAATGGGTGTCGACGCCGGGAAAATCGTCTCCTATTAATAATTACCCTTTTCAATTTTAGTCTTTTGATTACGATGTGATTTTTTGGAAAAGATCGGCACAAGTGTCGACGAGATTTGAAAGATCGATTTTATGATGAGTCAATTGACCAGAGTCGCCAGTTTGTATATTTGAAATGGATGTACCAACTCATCCGATTTTTAGTTTTCGTAATCGTAATGGCTCATATGTGACTCCTAATTAATTGGTCTGCGAACCGAGATTCATAGAGTTCGGGGGCTTGCTTAAGCGAGGGAAAGGTGTTAGGCACCCCCCGACTTCCGTAAAAACACAGTTACCGCAATTTTGATGTTTTCCTATCCTTTTAAAATCTTAAAATGTGTGTGTATGTGCGTGTGTGCTTAAATGAATGTTGTGGTGAATTTTGCATGAAAAAATCGCTTTGATTTTTCCTGTAGAAAACATGCTTCATCTAGAAAGTGTTTTAGAACGTCTTTTGACCCATATGCAAAAGTTTTGCTTTATAATAGATATAGATTTTAATTTCGAAAGTGATGAGATTTTTTATTAGGTGTCGTTTTAGAAAATAAGGATTTTTTAAACTTTCGTCAAATAAGAATCGAGACTATACATTGCCTTTTAACAGTGGAGTAAAATAAAAAATAAAATGAAGGCAACTTCTAGGAGCTCTTTAACCCTATACACCAAAGCTTAATGAAAAGACGTTTATCTATGTTTACAAAATAGATATCTTATGATATTTAAAAAAACTTTTGCAGCCTTTTCGTTAAATAGGAATTGACGTTCATTAAAACTCTCGATTTTTTAGCCTTGTGATTCTAATACCCTAATTTGATTTACTTTTAGAAAATCTTTCTCGTTTTGCTTTTTTCCTTTTGAAACCGCTTTCCATGTCGCAAATCAAATCAAGCATTCACAAAAATGTGTCGTGATTATTCACGGGCATATGAGCCATTCAAATAACCCAAACACCCACAATCACATATTTCACTATTACGGGGCCTTAACCCAATTTTCGGCCCAAAATTTGCATATTTACAATAAAGGCCCCATCGCCGTGACTACATATACCAAAATGTCCATCTTCATAATTTGATCACAATGATCTCATTCCTAGGCTCACAAATCCCAAATTCACCACACAACCACATAAGGGAAAACTCAATAACACTAGATTTACTACAATACCACAATAACCTAAAATCGCAAGTTAAACATTATGAACTACACATTAACACAATGAACTATATATCACCACCTGGATATCATCGGGACATTAGGAGGAAATTTCGTTCTGATGGAACCCTCACTAATCATTCCTAATCCTTGGATCATCACTAATATAACAAAGATACTACATCCAAGCAATCTAACAACAAGAAATCACAAGAAAAATATAAGATAAAACTTTAAGAAACGTCATTTTTCACCTTGCAATACTTCAAAAAACCTCTTCATACCTCACAACCAAGTGTATAACACAAGATGGGATAAATATGGAAGCTACAAGGAGACAAACCCTCCTTTTTTTGGCCAACCCGCGGGTTTCTCTCTCTATATCTCGCATTCTCTCTCTAGATTTTCCTATTTTTTCTTCCTCTTTTTTCTCGAATGAAAACTGAACGCTGTATAGGTCTTTGGAGGCAGCCGCAGGTGCATCTGCGGCTGCCTGCTGTCGCCGTCGCCTCGGCTGCCGTGTGTTTTCTCGAGCCACAAAAACGCTCAAAAGTCATTGGTCGCAGATGCATCTTCGGCCGCCCTGCTTCCTTTTCTCGATTATCGTGCCACTGATGTCGGTCGTTCGTTTCTCGCTAGAAGGCTTGTACTTTGTAATTCGGGAATCGCTAGGAGACGTGTTGTATATTTCTGGGAGGCTTGCTCGGAAGGCTGTGACTTGATATAAAAATTGCTCTTTGTGCTTGGCTCCCAGGGGACGCTGCCCCCTTACACCTCCGCCAACTCACCTGCGAGTTGGGCAGCCGCTCGCTCACCGGGGAGCGAGACCCCCGACTACCGTAAGCATAGTGGTCATTCGCCGTCTTTGGTGATCAAATCAGGTTTCTCTGGATCAGCTGTTTGCCTTGCCTTAAGTAATCTGATGCTCATTGTTTGTTGTGGCAGCTTTAACCGTAAGTCGTTGTGGGGGCTTTGTGTTGGGGTCCACCCTCCTTTTCGTATGTTGGGTCAGGGTTAGTGTAAAAATGCAAAATTTGGGTGTCTACAATGGGCAAATATGCATTTAAACCAGTTGGTACACTGGTTAAGTTCACTTATGAAGAACCAAAAGATCTTGGAATCAAATCTTGACAAAGCTAAGGTTGTTAAATTCTGCTCAACATAGCAAAGAAAATTAAAAAAAAAATTAAAAAAATGTGCATTTAACCTATGTTAAGTTTAAGATTGGTATTTTTTTTGTGTTTGTTAAGTATAAGTTAAATAAGTATAAGTGCATAACATTCAAATACAATATTTAAATATTATATTCATTTTAATTATTAAAAAATGGTGTATGACATTAAAATCTGTACCATATCCTATTTTTTAATAATTAAAATAGATGTATTATTTGATTTTATGTTTAGAAGTTGTGTATATAGACTTATCGGTTAAAGTTTGGTGCTTTGTTGGTATTTAAGTGTAAGTTTAGTAATTTAATTTGTATATTCTAAAACCCATATTTGTTGGAAATGTCGCCTTGCATTTATTAAATGGGTCTCATGTATGAAATAAGAAGTGAACACACACGTCAAAAAAGTGTACAAAGCTTAAAGACATTGGAAATGAAAATGTATGCGGTGTGCATGCGCAAAATTTAACTTGTGTGCTGCAAATTTTGATACTCGACCTTGTCCCATAATTTAAGGAATAATGCTCCCTCTCATTCATATATTAATAGAGCATTCATCTTGCTTGAATGATACACCAAGCGACTTAGAAAAAAGCTCGGTTAGAGCAAATATGGAAAGTGAGAGCACAGCGAAAAAAATAAACAGTGAGTTTATTTTTTATATAGCAAAGCTTTCTCAGTTAGATTTTCTACATAAAATTTTGTCATTAATTTATATCTTCTACAGTATTGTGCGTGTGTTATCTTAATGTGTTTTTTGTGCGCCTAACTTCACAACAATATTAATGTAGCTTAAGATTGTTTGGAAAATGATAGATTTGTTTAAAATATAAACAAGGGGTAGACATGTCAATTGTAATGTGGTTTTAACGTCGTTAGGCAACATTAGGTCTCAGGTAGGAATAGGAGTGTTTAAGAAAATCGATTCAACCGATTTTTTGTGTATACCAAACTGGTCCGAATCGGACGGTTCGGTATAAATAGTAACCGGTTCGGTATATCGGCATAACCGGTTCGACACTTTGGTGGTTCGGTAAATATCAGACTGTACCGATTATCCTATTTTTTTAAAATATTATTTTCAGTTAAAAACCAATACCGAACCGGTTTAATCGGTAAACAAGTTCGGTAAATCGGTTCAACTGGTACTAATTTTGGTACCAAGTTTTACATAAATTCAGTACTAGTTCGATACCGGTTCGGTCCAATTTAAACCGGTTGAACACCCCTAGGCGAGAGTGTACAACTTTTCTAATATTATAGGTGGTTAATTGACAACTTTTTTACCACAAGTATGTAAGTGTAAAAACGTGTAAACCACATATAATAAATTATACTTTATTCAAATAATAAATCATCTACTAATAATATTTTTTAAATAATTTTTGATATTCATAATTTAAAAGTTTAAAAATATTTTAAATTAACTTTTAGAATATCAATATTAATCTTATAATTTAAAACATTAAAAATATTTTAAATTAACTTTTAGAATATCAATATTAATTTTATAATTTAAAACAAATAGAGTATGAGAAAATGTAGATTCCGTATTAATACTATTTTTTTAGTCATGGATTGCTAAACCCTGTAGAACCTTTATGTATTAAATTTTTTAGTACTTTTAACAAAAGTGAAATGTTTTTCAAGCTATTGCATCCACTAGATTTCACTTTGTTTACATATTATCAATGTTTAGTTTTATTACAAGTCCTTGAAAACTAAAGAAACACTCCTGCAGAAATATTACACGAACAAATCTTGTACCCATTCAAATACTGAATTATGAACTTTATAAGAGTTACGATTTCGACTGAAGAAAGGTATTATATATACATAGGTGTTCATGTGACACTCAGGAGCAAAACCTAGCAAACCCCACTGTACAAAGGACATATATGGTCGTCCTTAAGCAGCAGCAGCAATACACACATTGATTCCATTAATACTAATAAGTTTCTCCAAAGGCCTTCATCTCTTTCCTATTATATCTTCCCTATCCTGTTTCGGTTCTTTCTTGCTCTTTTCGTGTTTCATTTTTCTTCCGGAGTTCATATGCAAAATCCATTTTCAAGTAAACATGATATCCCAACTCACCAATCACATTTGAGGGAACAGATGTTAAGGTGTAGAATTCACTAATATCTCTTGTGGCAAAGGTGAGGTTGGCTGGTCAGTATGTGGAGGCATGGACAACCTCTGCAATGGCTTCAGAGCAACTGTAAGCTGCGCAAATGAAGGTCGCAAGTTTGGATCGCTGGAAATGACAAGAAGATTGATAGGAATTAGCCAGAGCAAACTACTTTCGAAATATGTGTTATTGTCATGCTGTAACTTTTTCAAAAAGAAATGAAATGATAACTTACTTCTGCCAGCATTCCCAAATTATCCTTGCGACCAAGGGATCAAGATTATTGGGGATTTCAAGGCGTCGATTTTGGAAACCTACTGCACCCACAACTTGCATTGGGTTCATTCCTTTCCAAGGCAATCTTAGAGTTGCAAGCTCCCACAGTATGACTCCAAAACTATAAACATCGCACCTGTATATCCAGTATAAAACATAGAAAAGTAAATATACAAAACTTCTTTGAAAAAAGAGCATATAAGGGGCCTGCCAGTATAGTTTGTATAAGCAGGTGCAATGGATTGGTTCAGAAAACAAACAAACAAAAGGGAATGAAGTTTTTTGAAATAGTAATACCATTACGAGTCTCGTGCAATTTTTTCACAACCGGACCGGTCATCGAACAGAAAAGGGTACCGGGTGGATGTATCACTGGTTGATCGAACCGTTATTGAACCAGTGACATCATAAATATATAAAAATATATATTATTAATAATTAATAAAAATTTAAAACATCTAATTTTTTGTAAGCTAAAATATAGTGAAATTATCTTATAATATTACTAAAAAAAGTTTTGCAAAAATAAATAAAATTAAAAACACTTTAAAACCGGTTGAACCAGGCCAACTAACCTGTTTTATTGGTCGAACCGGTGGTCAACCATTTCTACCGGTTTTGACCAAATTAATTAAATCGGTCCAAACCGGACCGGACATTGGACCGGTTTCCGGTTCAACTGGTCGAACCGGTCAATCCGGTCCGGGTTTGATAACATTGGTCTCGTGTCTTGGATGAAACATGTTAATTTTTCAGACTACAGATCAGAAACTAGAAATTCAATAGATACGTGCTGCATCATGCTCCAAGAAAATATCAGAGGATTTATTGTTTAAACCAAAACGGGAAAGATCCGCAGATGTAAATCTGGTCATGACCCAGATAATAAAGAAAATAATTATTCCTAAAATAACTTTTATTGTTGCAGACTTGATTGCTTGAGAGCCTACTCTTGAGCTGAGCATCATATTTTATAGAGGATATAGAGGAAAAACTAATTCAAATAAGATACATATGCTATAACATATATGCATACATCTGCATATTAAGATTAAATAATTTAGGTATCTGGATCCACCAGAGATTTTGCTTCATGATACAGCACAAATAATTTTTTTTCCAAATAAGCCAAAATACATTCAACGGAGGATAATGCTCAAAGTAGCAGCTTTATGACATATGAATAGCATTCTAAGTCAACCAACATGGCTATAAGAAAAGAAAATCACAACTTAAATTGAAATGTTCTTTTTCTTCTAATTTTTTATTTATTTTTTATTTTTTGAAGTTTTCCAACTATGTGATTTTTCACATACAGAGTGAATGAAGAGGAGTGAAGTTATCATGCAACAGAACCACTGTAAAAGATAAGCAGTTATAAGGAGCAAATTAGGGCCCACAAATTTTAAACAAGACAGGAAAGCTGATATATCCTAATCATCAACACATCAACAAATAATATTTACCCGTATAATCTTAAAAACAAAAAACAACATTGCATGATTTAACTTACTTCTCGTTTGAATTTTCATTGCGGAGAACTTCCGGCGCCATCCACTCAGGCTAAGTCATCAAATAAAACCTTATCAGCAAGAAACTCAATTGGGTATAAAAGTTAAAAATGATGGAAATTCTGTATTCAGTTGAACCATTGAACAAAATCCTTTAATGTGCTCCGCGCTGTCCTTAGAGAAAGAGCATCATCTCATTGTATTTA
This sequence comes from Hedera helix, assembly GCA_947179155.2. Lineage (NCBI taxonomy): Eukaryota > Viridiplantae > Streptophyta > Magnoliopsida > Apiales > Araliaceae > Hedera > Hedera helix. Next base: position 21,297,727 of record OX359280.1, read on the forward strand.
CAAAGAAAATAGTACTCCTTTTCGGAACAGAGGATGTATAATTGGATATTAATTTAGACTCACCGTTCCAGCTGTTGATTTCGAAGACAAAAATGTGTTATGCTTCAAACGTGACAACCCAAAATCGCATACCTGAAGGGTTAAGACTCGTGATTTTGTAAAGATATGTAACAAATTGAGCATTTATACTATAATAAATCAAATTCTAGTATTTTATCCAACTTATTCTGAATTTCATTTTCGTATCTTTCAAGTTTAGGTATTTCATTTGTTAAAGTTTCTGAAAACTCTCCACACCCAGTAAGGAAAACAAACAAGCTACTAACTGGACAGCACAATTTCAAATCACAACCCAGTTCATTCAAGATGTAACTTCTTAAAGGGTAAATTTGATCTTGAGCATGGGAGGTAATGCATGGGAAGGCAAAAAAAATGTAAGCAGTAGCAGGGGAGGAAACGAATAAAGCCACACCTTAACATTCCAGTTCTTATCAACCAGCAAATTTGGCGACTTCAAATCACGATGAACAATAGTTGGTATGCTGCCATGCAAGCAAGTCATACCCTTTGCCTGTAAAATAGCACATTTAGAAAAATAGCAAAGCAATATAAATTGCTAGTTGAAAGAAATATACACAATCTTTATTCTCTCACCACGTCAAGAGCCATTTTGATTCTACTCTTTTCATCAATTTGAGAATGAGGACGATGGATAAGTCGATATAAGCTTCCCCTAGAAAACCAAAAACACATATGTCAAACATGGAGCAAGTAAGAAAAAGCAAATATATATACATACTGGTACAATGTTTTTGTTGCAAGTACAGTAACAATGGTAAGAATATATAACTAACTTCACTGAGGTCTAAACACAAGTAGGGGTGTAAAAGAGCTGAGTAAAGTCGAGCTTTGCTTATTCAAACTTGAGCTCATTTAGTTTTCACAAGCACGAGCTTTAAAGGAGCTCGAGCTTACTTTCAAAAGCTTGCTCAAGCTTGGCTCAAATTTTTTCGCGAGCTGCTTGTGAAGATCGTTCAAGATCCTATAAGAGTTCGATCTAGAGTTAAGCAATCGAGTGTCGCGAGCCAATAAACGAACTTGTTCATGAACAATATTCATGATATTAAAAAATTTCTAAATGTAATAAGTTTTAGAGGTTGTATTAACCATCTCATAACAATTTTAATTATCTCATCTCATAGAAAAAGAGAGTTTGGGTCAAGAAAAAGAAAAATAAAAGAGATGGAGAGTAATTTTTTACTATGTAGATTGAATATTGATCAAAAATTAAGAAAATAAAAATATAACTTTATTTCGTATGATACAATTATTAAAAGTTAAATATAATTTCATTTGTCCCAGTATAAGTGATCAGATTTCTTTTGTTAGGGTACTTGTTAATGTACTAAGAGAGTGATAAATGGGGTAGATTTAATATTATGAATGCATATTTTACATATTAATTATTCTGTACATGTGTTTTATTGTTTATGTAACTCACACGTGATTTTATGATGCACCTGTGACAATTTATATATATATATATATATACACACACATAGAAAAATACTGACAAACGCATAATATGCACACACATGATACAGGGAAGAGTTAGAGAATGGGAGAAACAAAAATTCTGAGACTTGGAGAGCGACACTTGACTCATTTTTCTTTTTGAAGTCAATTAAATATATTTTAAACTAAAATTGAATTCATTTAGTATTAGTTACATCATAAATTATGGATATTACTCTCTCTAAGATCAATATTGAGTCACTGATTAAGAGTTAATATTCATATGTTAAGAACATATGAATTTAGAACATTTTCAAATTCAAAATATTAAATATGAATTCATTTGACTTTTGTCAATCAATTATTAATATTGTAAATGAGTAGATTCAAATCTTATATTGATCATGTAAATTCTAAAATTGAAAGGGTCAAATTGAAATTGGATGGCAACTTGGAGGGGTACTTTTGTAATTCCGCCAAGTAGAAATGTCTCTAATTAATTTTTCAAACTTCCTCATGTCCCTGTGAAAAACCAATTTGATGATTTTTTTACAAAATCCCAGCCTACAAAGCGACACAATTATCACATTAGCAAACTCTTGGTCAACATTTGAGGGGAAGTGTTAGCAGAATCTAGAAGATTCTATCATAATTTCAGGATATCACAATCCCTGATTCAGTAAGATTTGTCTACATAATTCATATTGTAATTAGCTTTATTTTCTCGCCTTAATTTAAGCTGTAATTAGAGTCCTTAATTTAGGCTATAAATTTTGTTGTACTTAGGCTTGATTTACTCTACCTTGGAACTATAAAGAGGGGTTTCATTTCCCAATAGTAATACACAGAAATTTACAAGCTCTTTAACAAAAGTAATACTAATTATAAGCTTGATTGTTTTCAAAACTTCAAATGAATTGCATCGACTTTGAATTTAGAAAATAAAAAGTCAGAACAAATCTTATAATTTGAAACGAAGAAAGTATTAGAGTTCTAAGAGAATACGAATGTAATAATAACACTTAACTAAATATTTATAGCAACAAGGTTAGGGAAGCATGTAATTTCGTCTGGTGTGGACACGTAACCCACCCTCCATGGGGCGTGCTCTATGAATCGTGTTGAAAGAACCTCTTTCTGCGTCAATGAGCTCTCTTTATGATTCACTGTAGGGTTGCAAACGAACCGAACTATTCGTGAGCATGTTCGGTTTGGTTCGAGTTTGATTTGATAAGGTTAGGTTCGACTTAGTTATTGAGTCAAGTTCGCATAAGGTTGCAAGTTCAATTGATCGATCGAACATGTTCGCGAACAATTTGGTTCAGTTTGACAAAGTTTGCTAGAAGTTCGAGATCGATTCGGTTTGCAAACTGTCCGTAAACCATTCGAGTTTAAATAATTTTTTTACATGTACTTTTTATTCTATTTTAAAAACCTCTCCATGTTGATTTTAAATGAGTTATGTAGTATGTATTCAATTTCAGAGTTTTACTATCAATCATTTTTAAATTTGTAAAAACATTGATTTTTCACTTCTTAAATATCATTTGTTATTTACAAGTGATTATGATAAATAAATATACATTAATAAATAAAAATATACACTTCCCAACCCTAACTTAATATATTTGTTAAGAAAATAATTCATTATTTTGAGCTGAAGAGTAAAAAATTTAAATTTATAATTTCAAATTTTATTTTAACTATAAAAAGTACTCCCTCCGAACAACTTTACTCGTCCTAAATTTGAAAATACACGCCTATGAAGAAAACAAATTTATCTCTAAATTACCCGTCTTAGTTACTCTTTTCATCATTTTTTAGTTACTTAATCTCACAACTCTTTCTTAGAACAATAAATAAAATAGAGAAAAAAGAGGTAAAAAAAGGAGTGGGTAAGGGCAAGGCTTCTAAGCAATCTCATGTTGTTTTCAATGATTTTTTTTTAAAGTTAAATGAGAGTATTATTGAAAAAGTGAGGTTAAAATTAGTATTAAAAAGCAAAGAGGACAATTAGATTTGGACAAACCAAAAACAAAATTAGAACAAATAAACATGGAAAGTAATAGTGTTGAAAAACTATATAATAATTTAATTTTATGATATTATAATCATTTTGTGTCTTGTATAAAGTTATAGTAGTAATTGTTATTGAGATACGTATAATTTAATATGATATTAAACAAATGATATAATCATTTACATGAGTTACTAAAATCTTCAAATTCAGATAGAGATTACCAGATACTTTCGCTAATAGTCTTTATATATATATATATATAAAGAGAGAGAGATAGAGAAGAATGATCCGTAGCAAGTTGTTGTTATAGAGTAAAAATTGACATATACCATCTATACCATTGAAAATAAGAAGGAACGACCAAAATTGATGGACGTCCGCTACTATTAATAGTAACGGACGTTTAATTTTTTTTTAAACATCTACTACTACTAGTAGCCGACATCGATTTGAAAGTCAAACCCTAAATATTATATCAAAGCGCGTCTGTTACTATTAGTAGCAGATGTTTAAAAAAAAATTAAATGTCCACTATAAATAATAACGGACGTCGATTTTTAGTTTCTAATCTTGGTCGTTCTTTCTTGTTTTCAATGGTATAGATGGTGTATGCCAGCTTTTTAGTCCATAGCAACTACTTGCTATGGACCACTCCCCATATATATTTATTAATTAAGTGAATTTTAAATGTTGTGGTATTTTTTTTTTGAATAAGAATAATACTTTTTATGTTCTTGAATGCGCTATATTTGTGATTTAAATATGCTCATGATCATGTTCGCGGACTTGATCAAGTTCGAATTTGTTCGCGAGCATGTTGATGTTCGTGAACATGTTTGATGTTCGCGAACATGAAGGAGTTCGAGTATGTTCGAGAACTGTTCATGAAAACCTAATGAAATGAACGTGTACAAGTGTTCTGCTTCGATTGTGTTACACGAACATATTCATGTTCGAGTTCGACTCTTAATGTTCGAATTCGGGTCGAGTTCGTCAAAGTTTGATTCGGTTCTGTTCGGAAAGTTTGCAACCCTAATTGATTGTGCTATCAAAGAGATTGCATAAAAGCCCTGCCCTTGCCCCAAAACAATTTACCCAATCTTCATCCCATTAGGGTACGAAAGGTAGAATAATGGCATTTTATTTTCATCCCTAACACTCCTCCATCCCTTTTAGCTAGATGTCCCCATTGTCTTTCAAGATGCCTCAAAACCTTGTTAAAACTTGGTTTTTTACTTGCACTAACACTACAATTTTTCTCTTTTTTTATACCAAGCAATATTAACATTGAATATACAACCTAAATGGTCCTTCGGCGGCCAAGGTCAGCCTACAAATTGTTATATTAAAGTCATGAGCATCATAATATAGATAAATACAACAATTAATTTCCCTCTACTGCCTAAGTCCACCTACCAAATTTTTTTATTTTCTACAGCATCATAAGTTCATAACTATTAAGTGAACAATAAAATCTGAAAATTGGTTTCCCAAAAAACTACTATCCAGAAAGTTATTGACAGATTTAAGAATAAGAAATTTCACAAGTTGTAAGTGATGTGTGTGTGTGTGTGTTCTGTGGAAATACAATGGCCAACAGTCAAAAGTCCAGTCAGTCAACACTTTAGGCTTTTTATGCTTCCTGCAAATTTGAAGGGAAAACTTACAATACAAGTATTCGTTCTAAATTCCATTGTATAATTGAACCACGAAGACTTTTTTATTCTAATAACTATAGGCACACAACTGAATACTGCAGCATCTAAGTACTTGGTTATTGAGGCCATAAACAAATAAAGAGCAAAATTGTGGTCATAATTGTGAAATCATATATATGCAAAATGATGACTCTTATCTGATTCAGGTACCAATTAATAAAAATAGTAGAGGGGACAGAAGGTGACACAGTTGCTAACTGATTCATATAATAAACGTATATTTGTAGTTTCCATCTACTGGAATCCTAATTGGTAGCAGCTTAAAGACAACATAGAGCTTACCAATTTTTATCAAACCCTAGATAATTTTGGATACCATAGAACAATTGAAACCCAAATAAACCCAATGGAAGCAACAAGAAGAAATATATAGAAGAGAAGAAAGCAACCATGGGAGATATATTATGTCATTCCAACTTTATGGTTACTTCAGCGCCACAATTCAGTCCATGAATTAAAATTTACAGCATAATGAACTTATTCTACACTAAAAAAATACATTAACAATTTGATGTACGACAGAGAACGAAAAACAGATTGAGTTTAGAAAAATATTAATTAGCATTCGCGAGAATACTACAATGCAAGTGCACATAGAAAACTGCACAGAGCCTAAAGTACATAACTCTCTTACTCAAAGCATTAATTTTTTCAACTCTATAAAAGTGTACCTAGAAGACTTGAACCATGACTAATTAATCAAAATTACAAATTATTCAAATAAAATCTAGGGTTCATACTCCATTTCAAGCACTTGTTTTTCTTCCCATTTCTCATTTAATTTCTATATGATACCAAGTGTAAATTCCTAAAGTCATATTGACAGTACTACTTCTATGTTGTTTATCACATCATAAAACTCTGGACATTTGTAAGAAACATTCTCGTGCTTTCTTTGCAAGGAAAATTGCCAACTATAAACAGACAAAATGTCAAAGAAAAAGAATCTATATACCTTGGGAGATACTCGGTGATGATGGAAAGGTTGGGTGGGCGAGTCACAGCCCCCATAAAAAGAACAACATTTGGATGGCGTAATCCACGCATTATGCGCACCTGACATGAAGAACCACTAAATGCTTGGTCACAGTACTTCGCCTTAATATAAGCAATATAAGCATTCTTCCAAAAATAATGCTGCTAACCTCAGTTTGGTTGTAACCAAACAGGGGATAAGAAACATTATTAATGAATTTTGGTAATGTGTTGAACATAATCACCCACCAAATCTTTTACAGTTCCAAAGGTATTGCCCCAAAAAAAACTCTAATCTATTTTGACTTTCATGATTTCCCTCTTTGGAAAACCGAAAAATTAGTTTCAAGATTAAAGTATTGTGAGAGAAGAAGCATGTGGACTCTACCATGTAATGTGATAGATACCTGGGAAAAGCTTTCACTAAATATGTATCGTGCTGACCATGATACTCAAATTGGGTCGAAGTTTACTACATTACTAATTGACAAGCCATGTTTTACTTAAAATCCAAGAGACAAGGGAAGTATGGACATTTCAAAATAAGTGAATCAAGTGATGTGTCTAATTGTTGGATATGTACCCATAACTTTCTACGGTGTATCCATAAATATAATATTTTTCAAACTGGACATGTTTCCAACGCTTCTGAGGAACTCTCCAAAGATAGTGGACAGATCTAAAATAATGCAATGTGACTTTGTTGTATAAAAAGGCATATATAGTTGCAAAGAAATACTCCCACCATCCTGAAATATAAGATAAATTTTTGAGCTGCACAAAGTTTTATAATATGGCATTTGAAGTACTAAAAAAATTTAACTTTTAAACATTGCCCATGTTAAATTTAGAGTATTTAACATGTGCAATTGTGCAAGTGAAATAACATATGAATATCGTAATCATATTTCTTAGGAAACTATGTGAGGGATCCATTAACAAGAAATTGGCAGAAGCAGAATCACCTTTTTTTATCTATACCACAGTAATGCAAATACTCTAAATTGAGCTTTGCAGCTACCAGATAGTACCAACAAGCATCGGAAAGAGGATGGATTCACCACAAGACAAATATATATATATATATATATATATATATATTCAGTTCTGACTGAGATCTAAAAGAGGAAAAGGTCACTGCCAGCACCGTACTCTTTCTTGATCATATGTGGTATTCTCCAATATCTTGGTCATCTAACCAAGGAGCATCACATTGGCTTTGAAGCAGCAGCATGGTACTTCCATTTCGTAGGTGTGGTTTGGTAATTCCCATTTGTCTCTATCTATTGGTGAGGAGGTGTACGAAGGAACAAATACAAAACAAAACACCACCACAATACATACCATCATGTTGCAATTTCTTCTTACCTTGTACTGGTTGTAAGCCATAGATAGGGATCAAAGATGCAAAAGGGATGTAGTATACCATTGACAGTTTAACAAGAGTAGTTTACTGTTGAGAAATTTTATCCCATGGCTTCAAATGATTAATTTGATTTTCTTTTTCTTCTGCTTTTTGAAAACCCAATGAAACAAAGAATGAATATGTATCACTGAATAATTTCACTACTTACTTCTCTTTTAAACTCGGCCAAAGCAGCCCCTGAAAAATCCTGGTCAAGGAACTTCTTCACAGCAACTTCCTGAACAGGCCATAAACCAGAGTATTAGATTAAGAAAACCTTTTTCAGGTGGATATGATACAGTAAAGAGTATATTCATGCCCTACAACAATTCTTAAAAGTGCTATTTGGTGCTTATGTAGCAAATGAGTACCTATCCAAAAATAATAATGTGGCATACATGTCCAACATGTAATAAACAATAGTACCAACACTTCTGGGTGATGTTACCATGTTCACCAACCTTGAATTCAAATTTTTTTGTTATTTTATAATGGAAAGTGCAAATTTTTTTATAAAGAAAAATCATACTAAAAGTGAAAATCTGGGTAATTGTTTACATCATCTTTTTCTTGGACAAAATGTTTATACTAGATGTCAATATATAGAAAAGCCAATTTTAACAAATAACATATCAGATGGCTTGGAAGAAGAGGTCTCCTCATATTAAGAACAACTACCTCCTTCATCCTCATAAGAATGACTGAAGTAGGGACCAAAAAAAATTTAAAATTGTCCTCAAAAGAATGGTTGAAGTACACAAGTTATGTGGAACCCATGTAAAACTAATTTATCTCATTAAATAATCAAATATACATTTTTTGGGGTCCACTATTAGAGAAAGAGTATTAATATTGATATTGTACTTATTTTGAGCCCAAAGAGCATTGGTTTGCATAAAAATTGTACTTATGATGTATTCTGCTTTTGTCCAGGTACTACTTTTAGACTATCCTGTATAAATGTTTGTGATCTTATTACTGGCCACGCTTCATAGGCATTGCTCAAACAAAATAAAAACAGAATATTACTATTTTCTACTTATTGGAAGAAAGGAAGAGAAAACTCACAATGCCATTCCAATCTGCATGGTATACCTCTCCATATGAGCCTACATATTAATAGGTAAGGAAATTGCATTAAGAATTTAAGACGCATTTAACTAATGGACACCATAAGACTTCCTAGATGACAATAACAGTATAACAGTGAAACAAATAATGATACAGAGGATAATGACAATAAAGAGATCGTCACGATCCGTCTAGACTATTGGGGTGAGAGATTGGTCAAAATATGGACATATCCAAAGCAGGAGCTTATAATATTACAAGCTAGGCTTATGAAGAGATCTTTTACTTATTCCCCAAAAAACAAAAAAATAAAAATAAATAAAAGAAGTCCTTTGGAAAGCCAAGTTTCTAAAAGTCATGGTTTCTAAATCTGTCACTAAAATTATGTGTTCTAACTATGTACATATGATGATCTATACTAATGGTAAAAGGATGTGGAAATATATTTTTTTTCCTTCCTAAATTTGACCCAACCAATATGGTCTTTTCGTTTGGAGGGACTAATTCATTAAAGTAGATACTAGCATTAGCTCGAACCATGAACTTCCAGAAAATCAACTTCAGATAGAAGTATAAAACAAAATTAAAGAATGTAGGCAATTTATTTTTACCAATTCCAATCCGTTCACCAAGTACTAGATCTTCCCATGGAATTTCACACTCCCCGACATCATATATCTCTGGACCAACCTTACTTCTAGTATAATCAACTTTTGAACTTGGACTCGCTCCATTTTTCAGATTTAAATTGTATGTTGCAAGTCTATCATCATTTTGGCTAATGACGATCTCTGAATGCTCTTTTGCTATGTCTAACTCTTCACTTTGACGGTCCTCCCCAGCCCTATGATATTGTTCTTTATAGTTAGGCATCACACCCTCCTCCAAGGACAATCCACTGAACTGTCTTTCAGCCAATGAAATGGGTGAGTTACTACCAGCAGAACAATCCCTTTTACCATAATCAATGTGAGCAGAACCTAAATCAGTACGTATTAAATTAGCAGATTGAACATTTTCCAGTGGAGAAGAGCTGTTTGAAGCTAATGACATTTTATAACCAGTAGCTTCATGGTTATTTTTAGGAAAGAGGCCCTCCACAAAATCATGTTTTTTTACCCTTGAATCTTCATTGTAGGCATAAGTATTTTTCCACTTTAATGGCACAGCAGGTCGACCAGAGGCTATATTATTTTTCGGCCTTTGAAAGTCATCAACTTTATTCTCAGGGGGATTGTTTCGTGTTGAAGCCTTTCCAGATCCTTTTATCTGGAATGGATTCAGATCTGCAAAAAGATTTTTAGTGTCCTCTGCGCCATTCTGGGTATATGGAATTACATTAACATTCATCCTCAAGCCATCACCCACAGCATTGAGCCCACGACCACCTTTATACAGAGAAGATCCAATTGTCAATGAAGGGACATGATCCAACTGATTATTAGAAGTCCCTCTCTTTGCAAATCCAGAAGAACCTGCCCCAATATCTCCATCTACTCTCTGTACTGAAGGTATGGATTCTTTTTTCTTAGAACCTGATTTTCTATCAAGGACTAAACTATTTTCAGCAGCATTTTGACTACTAAATTCACCACCTAAGGTCGGTCTAGAGTTAACGACTCCAGAGTCATTAGTTGTCTGGAGACTTGGGAGTTCGCACAACTTTGTATTGGGTGACTTGAAGGAGGTATCCTTGGTACTCAAAATATCCACCGGTAAAAGTGTCCCAGGGGCTCCCATGAGATCGACCAAAAATTCACTGTAAGCCAAAAATATATATGTAAATATTTAGACACAGAAAGATAAAAATATGCTGCACATCAATGCATGATGATATTTCAAAAAGTTTCCAGTAAAATAATGAATCCAATTGGGCATTTCCCATATACATGTATCGTGTAATGTAAATGGAAGTTTTAAAACAACCGTAAGAGCAGAAGTCACTGATCTGCTGCTAAGAAACCTGGAAAACTCAGGTATAAAGGTGGTATAGTTAGTACTTAGTAGTTACTTCTTTTTTATTTATTTTCCTTTGGTTTTTGGTGGCCTAATTTCAAATTACACTTGCCCGCCAGCTCCATGGAAATGAGATTCAAAAATGCTGTTTTAAATTACAAGACAGAAAGTTATTGAAAGATATCGCCAATTTATTTAATAAGAATCATTAATATTTTATGAATTTGAAGACATGCAAAAAATAGATATTTTTTTATTTGTCCAAATACGTATTTAGCAAATATTTTTGTTTTTGTGTGTCTATATATATATATGCTAAATATATGGATTTGAAGACATGCAGAAAACGTGATGTTTTTTTATTTGTCCAAATATATATTTAGCATATATATATATATATATACACACACCAAAAAAACTCAATTGTCAATATACATTTCAGTAGTTTTAGCTTTCTTTTATTTTCCAATAATTTTCAGAGTAATTCATCTCCTAAATTTGTCCTACATCAAGGAACATTTGAGAGAAAGTGTAGAAAGAAGAAACAAGTTAAAGTTATAAATGAAATTTAAAAGAGAAAAACTGCGTCTGTTTTGAAACAACTGATAATATGAGAAACTTGGGGAGCATTTGATAACCCTTAATGATCACTTACTTGGAACAAAACTTATTCAGTCTGATAGGTGTAGTGTTAACAAACTTTAACACACTGAACCAAACCAAAAATGCTTATTCAGTCAGTGTAGTGTTTCTAGCTTTTTAATTTAATTTTTTAACTTATTGTCTTACTTAATTTAAAATAGTACTCCTTCTGTTATACAAAATAATATTATTTATAAGTTTTTTTGTTCCACAAAAAGTGTCAACCTTGGAATAACAACAGTTGTATAAAGGAACATAATATTTTCAAGTTTGTCATTTTATTTAAATATTAGATCATTCTATTAAACTAATAAATATTTTTTTAAAAGTATACATAAAAAAAAATATATCCTTAATATTCACAAATTTACAAATGATTCTCTTTTTGTGAAACAGAAAGAATAAGTACATATATTTTTTTACTTAACATCTTTTTTACTATGAATGTAATTTGGATATTAATTACTATATGTTTGAAGTTGATAAAAATTGATGTTCATATTATTACGTTTGAAATAAATATAGTTTAGATAATCTTTGTTACATTTAAAACTAATTTACTTTAGATAATTAAAATGTTATATTCATAAATTTTTAGAAGTCCATTCAATAATTATAAATTATCAACAAAACTTTTAAAAGTAATTTAGATGGTTAAAAATGAAAAATCCTGTCATTCAAATGTTTAGATAAGTTATTTTTCAAACAGCTACTTTTATTCAGTGCTCAGTTTGAAACCGAGGGCCTATTCTATTCAGCTCATTCAGTATCAGAACTTTTTATTTAGTTTTATCAAACAGCCCTTAGTATTTATGAATATAAGAGAGGAGAATTATAGAATCACGTGTTACTATTTTAAAAGAAAATAGCCTGCTTGAGACCAGAATATTATAAATGTCAAATGTTTGGTAGCACCATCAAATGGTCATAATGTATAATTACAATCATTCTATTAATAAGAAACTGTTACCTCTCTAAAATAAAAGAAAATTTTAAAAATAAAAAGAAAGAAAAAAAACAAAGGACAAATAAATAGAAACAAAAATTATGTGAAACCTGCAAAGGGAATAAAGTTTTACCTTTCATTTGCCAATTTTATAACGTTGACAGCATCATCTTCAACACCAGTGTAATGACTACCTTTAACCAGTCTACAGATTATTCCAACATTATCAGCTAATACCTACAATTGAGATAAACAAATATTAGTAACAAAATTAAGGTTTTATTCTGAATGGATATAATATATGAAATTTGATTAGGGTATCAACAAACTGTGAACACCGTCAATATAAAACATGAAAAAAAATTATTCTCAGAACGAATTGCAGGAAATTATTTTAACTAAAGGGGGCAAAGAAAACAATTAGCAGAAAGTTTTGATTAAGCGAGAAACACTTGGAAAACAATAATATATAGTTGACAAATAGAGATCAATAAAACTTCTCAACAGGTACAAATATTATTGACTAACCAAGGACAAGGCCTAAGCCCCAGGACAACCTTTATGCCTCAACAGTAAGCCTTTTGCATTAAATAACGATGTTATCAATAAGCTGTTATATCGCCCAATAATTGAATAGAGTTGACTATTTAGTATTTTAGGTAGTATGATTTACTGCAAGAATGCATTGCCCTTTTTCTCTCAGACAAGACACATTCTTAGTATAATACTTTCGTAATCTCTTGCAATGGTGCTACAATACTTCACAAATTTTCTCTCAAACTGCTCAGACAAAGAATTGAAACAACAGTGCTAGGATGATGTAGAGCTTGGAAACTCTCGATATAATATTGTAACTGATGTTGTATAACCAAGAAAGAGCACATGAGAATTTCATAGCTCACCTTGAACAGCAAAGCACGATGACGTGACAACCCAATCTTTAAGGATCCCACAGGCAACACACTGGTGTGAAGAGATGTTCTTAACTTTGTGCTTCTTTCCATCCATTTTGCTAATATAATATTAGCATCTCGCACTGGTCCGCCCATGTGTTCAGTGACAAGTTCAGCAAGCCTCTGCACCAGAAGACGAACCTCAGCAGCTGGACAGTCTAAGGCAAAACAATGCGCTATCTGCACCAACTCTTCAAGTGCAGGGTCAATTGTTCGGTTAACAATAACAACTTCAAAGCCAGAAGTATCTGGATTTGTCTCAAGTTCTGTGATGGATGGCATTTTCCCCTGGCTTGCTGAAACTGTAGCAAGGCCATATACATCATAGAAACCATCCACCACTTTCTCCTCGTAGTCAAGCACACCATAATCCTGGCGGAACCAATAAACACCCCATTAGCCAGAGAATGAAGAGGTAATGTGTATTTTACTTTTTCAAGAAAGGTGTACAGGTGTTGACAAAAGAAAACTATTATCACCAGAAATATCAATACAAAGACTATAAATCTTCAGCACTCTAGTTGCATTTTAAATTTTACACAACAAATCCAGTCATAAAGAAAGGCAGAGGGAAACATATAATGAAACAATGGTATGGCCAAATATGTGAATGTACTTTCATAAATATGCTTTGACCTAGCAATCAGGATAACAGAATAATGCCTATCATGATTCATTACAAGAAAAGAATAAAAACGAAAAGCAAGTCCAACAGTGCAAATATTTATATTTATTAATCACCCCTTAAAGCCAATTATATGATGCACATATTCAGAAACCACATAGAAATAAAAATCTAAAGACTATACATTTACTCCTATTGAGATACTTCATCCATTAAATTAGAAGACGTAATAATGCAAAATAAATTAACTTTTAAAAAGAGCTTCAAAACCTTTACTATGCATTAGGTAGAGTTAAAATAGAAGGATACATGACGGAGGGGAAGTGGCTTACCCATCCAGGGTAATGACCAAGAAATTTGTAAAGAATATTATATTAATGAAAATGAAGAATTATTTGAAACTCTATTATGTGCACTTATGTATGTATGTGTGATTATGAAAGGATATGAAGCTAGCTAATTAAATGAACTTGAATTAAGTATGAAACATGCATGTGAAGCTTATGTTATGAATTAACTAAGCTTGGATGTTAACCCTTGTGTGACAAGAAAAAATTTCAAGATGATTAATGAAGATATAGCTAATTAATTAGTCAAGTGTTTGTCCACCTTGATTAATTCATGAAAAGTGATTAATATAATTTCAACGCGATAATTTAGTAAATTATGAGTTAGGTTTACGAGTTAGAAGTAATTAAGCCCAAGAGTATGCGTAAAGGCCTAGTGGGGATTAATATTGGTTTGCCCAATATATAAATGTGTAATGTGGGAATTTGTTAGCCCAACCCTTAAAGCCATAATAAAACTAATGTGTGACTTGTAGAGAATTTTTATTTGGCCCAAGTTTGAGCCCAAAGCTCAATTGAATGAAGCCCAAGACTAGCCCAATAGTGGGGTACAATATCTAGAAGTTGGAATATATATATATATATATACATATATATATACATATACATATATATATATATATATATATATATATATGATTAAAAAAATAAAAAGAGAATCCGGCCAAGCTCCCTTGGGAGCATTGTGTCATGCTTTGAGCCTTTCAAAAGTCCCTTATATTACTCCCAAGAAAGCCACTTTTTCCTTAAATCATGGATATGTGTTGGTGGCTAATTAACTTAAGCTTGGTTTAGCCAAATTGTTGGAAGATTTGAAGTAATCAATTAGGATTAGAATGGCTCTATAAATAGAGCCATTCACCAACACTTACAGAGGTTTATTTCATTTTCACAAGTGTTGGGAGCTAAAAGAAAGAAGAGAGAAGGAAGAGAGAATAGAGATAGCTTAAGTGAAATATAAGTGTGAGTATAGCTTCTTGGAGAAAGGAAGAGGAAGATCTTGGTAGCAAAGGAGAAGAAGAAGCCATAGTTAAGAGTCTCAACAAGTTCCTAGCAAGGAGAAAGTGTGCATCAAGAAGGTACAAAAATCCTTAACCTAAAACTTTTAAGCTTTGATAGCATATTTAGCTATGTAAACTAGTTGAGCATGCTTGGTTGTGGGAGATAATGTCTTGTTGGGGAACCATGGTGGGTTCTGTAGGCACAATGATAGATCTTGAAGGAGTTTTGTGTTCAAAATGTGTTTTGTTGCACATGGATATGTGTAGGAGAAGCATAAGCATAAATCATGAACTAATCTAAGTGTAAAATGAATTTTTATCTTAAGATGTGCATATCACTTGAAAAGATCTTGTTGGTTACTTAAAAATATGAGTAAAGATGGTTATTGGTATGAAAAGCTAAAGATGATGAACACATGGATGAAAACTTAAAAGATATCAAGCGGTAAAGTGGTTATTGAACTATGATAGGTGTAATAGTTGCTAAATCTATGTATGGTATGTTAAAGATCTATGAAATACGAATGCAATCCAAGAGGAACGAACAAAAACGGAGTTAAAACGAGGTCATGGTAACATTTCTAGCAAAACATGTTTTGGTGGAAAACCCTAATATTTGATCAATGATTTGGTTAATAAATGATTTTGAACGTATTAAAATCATTGGGTGATGTTAAAACATGAATCTAATAAGTTATGATACAAGTTGGAACTTATTTGGATGCATAAAAATTAAGTTATGAAGCTTAGAAGCAAAAGGATTTAAAACAGGTAAAATGCGGAAGCTGAAAATTTTCTAAAACAAAGCTCTCTGCCACTCAGCGCCGGAACGTTGACCCAACAAATTAGTTGACCCGCATCCGGATCAAACCGGGCCGGGTTTTGATCAACCGGGTTGACCCGAGCCGGTTTGACCCGATTCAGACTAGAAAAAAATAAAAAATAATAATAAATAAAGATTATTTTATTAAACAAATAAAATAATAAATAAAGATTATTTTATTTGTAAAAATGTGAAATGATTAAACAAATAAAATAATAAATTGAATTATTTTATTTGTAAAGAGTAATGAGAAATGATAATAAAAATTATTTGAAAGATTAATGAAAAATGATTAAACAGATAAAATAATAATGACAAGTACTTTATTTATGAAGAATAATAATGATTATTAATGAGAAATAATAGTAAAGTTATTGAGACTATTCAATTGGTGAAGATTAATATTAAAGGGAAGGAATCCATTAAGCAAATAAGATAATAAAGTTATTTTATTTGTGAGATAAGACAAATGATAAAAATTGATTGTGAAGGTTAATTAATGTGGAATAATTAAACAAATAACATAATAAGATTATTTTATTCGTGAGATGTAATAATAGTAATTAAGATTATTCATCAAGGTGGATAATAAAAATTAAAACATAATGAGAAGTGTTTAAACAAATAAAATAATAATAATATTATTTTATTTGTGAGGATAATAATAAAGACTATTAAATAAATATATGAAGAATGATTAATCAAATAAAATAATAACAAGTGTTATTTTATTTGTAGATTATGATCGTGAATAAACAAATAATTGACAATAAAGATTATTTATGGATTATGGATATAAAGGTAATTATTAAACAAATAAAATACCAATAAGGGTAATTTTATTTGTAGAGAATGAATATAAACATTAATAAATAATAAATATTAAATAATAATGTGAGATAAAGGAGATAAAGGAGATAGAGAATGAGGTAAATGAGAAGATGTTAAAGAATAAGTGTGGGGATAAATGGTAAAGGCTTACGAGATAGTTTACGTAAATTTTATTGATTGTCCAATAGAGATTAATCGGTAGATCAAATCACGACTTATGTAGGTCAACCGGAGGTCGATATCACCTAAAAGAAAGAAATGCAGACGTAACAGACAAGTACACTTAACTAATACACCTTTATTGTTCCGTACAAGTTTTACATGTGAAATAAATATTTGAAATCTAAATTGTCGTAACTTAAATACGATCATTCATATGTATATGCTTAGAAAGATTTCTCAAACATTAAATTATAAATGTTGAGAATCCTAAATACAGACAAGTTGTTTGGAAAGTAAGCCTATGCTACTTGATTCGGCTAGACAGATGATGACATAAATTGTCGATCAATCTTATTTCTTTGAGAAAGCTATCCAAACTAATTGTTTTGGTGCGGACTCTACTATACTGAGATGAACCCTGATAAAGGGAATACTATTTTAAGTTGTGGAATCGACTCGCGCGCTAAGACTAAATGTTATGTATAATGTAAGGTACGACAGGGCTAATCACCTCATATACCTATTTATTTTTTGAAGGTTTTCAGTATAATAATGTTAATCCTTCTCAGAGAACGATCCTTAGTGACAACTCAGTCATGAACATTACTCATACTTTGAAATATCGAGATTATTCATTTGTCAGATACATAAATGATTGGTTATTCATGAATCATTCAGACTTTGTATTTTTCCAGACTTCGAACCATTAAGGCACTATTCATTCATGATTCATTAAATCACACCATGTATTTTCAGAAACTACTGAACATAATGAGATTATAAACCCTTATGATTGATTATTGTTTATTGCTTGTTATATACTTGCTGAGTAAATTCGTTGCTCACTCTTATTTTATATATCCTATTTACAGTTAAGACGGAGAAGGTCGGTAGTTCCAAAAATGACAAGGGCAAAGCTAAGGCCACCGAGTAGCCTAACATTCGATTATGTATTTGTGTTTATGTTATCACGTACGAACCATGTTAAATTTTTTATAAGACTTATGATGTATTCTAAAGGTTAATGAAACCTGGTTAGTTATGCAAGTTATGTACTTTTGTGATATAAATAATTATGTTATTATGTACGGAATGGCTAGTTATATATATGATGTATGGATGGTATCGTGAGCACTAAATTCGAGATAAGAGTACCCGAATTTGGGGGTGTCACATCCAGGCCTAGTGGACTATTATTTCCTAACAAGAAAGGGGCAGAAAATAGAAGTAAAGAACTGACCACTGTAGTGTTTTGTATTAATTCACATTATGAAGACTTTTAGCATACTAGTATTACTTACATGTGAATTATACAATCTCAAGTATCTCACCTAATTTAAACTGCATAAATTGTAGAATTCAACATATAAAATAATCACTTAACAAACTAAAAAGCCACAAATAAACCTAAACGGTATAATTCCCTCGATCACACCTTTCCTCCTATTTCATCCAATACACAACCTATTTGATCTTAATAATTTTGGTAGTAATACTCAAAATATATTAATAAATAGTTGATGATATTAAGATAAATCCTACCAAAAATTAAAATCATTAAAATTATTTTTACTATTAAGAAGCCAAGTCAGTATAATTGACTAAACCCAAAAAGTAAAAAATTTCACCAAATTTACTCCAACAAACTCACCCAATACTGCCGGGACTGCAATTCCGCAGCGGCCTCACTTCTTCCCCGCGCCAAATCATCGCTCCGATTAACCCCCAAGGTCAGCCGCGCAGCGGCGTTGACCTGTTCTTTATCCGGCTCATTACCAGAGTCCCGACCTGAGACGCTGAGCGCTAGAGCTAGCTGGAGCTGGTACTCCTCTTCCGACGAGTAGTAATCCTGCCGACTTCCCGCCGGAGTAGCGGGAACGGCGGCGGACAAAGGTGAAGAAGTGGAGGGACTCGACGGAGAGACGGTGGAATTCTGGCGGTGATCGGACACGGATGGAGGAGAGAGAGAGTCGTTTGATCGGTTGGGGTCGTGATTGCTACCTATGTGTAGCTTCTTAAAAATGTTTTTCATCTCTCTCTAGATTTTCTCCCTACAGATTCTCTCTCTAAATTCATCTCCACCTTCTCTTTTAAAACTTTCTTTTCTCTGTTGTCAATATATAAAAAAAAACATGTAATTTTTTATATTAAGAGAGAGATAAAATTTATATTTAAATTATTATTTTATTTTTATATTAATTTTATTATGTTTATAATATAAACGGTGTGAATTTATTTATTTTGGACGGATAACTTTTATAAGAAGAGTGGCTCAGCTTTTTGCCATTTCTTTTCCTTTTTATTTATTTAAAAATTATGTAATTAGAAAACTTAATTTGTCTTTTCATTTTTTAATTCGTTAAAAGTTAAAATCATGGTTACTTTCTCTCTCAGTTTTAGCTTTTGAGAGTAACATGAGGTTGAGTCTTGAGAATGACGTGTCGTGTATTTGTAGAAGGCGCGTAAAGTGTTTTGCTGCCAAAATGTATACCCGATGTACAACAGGAGTCTGAAGTTTTAAAATGAATAAAGTTATAAACACGATAATAAAATATGATATCAAATATGATATTAATTCTAATTATTAAAAAATAAAATGTAACATAACAATTTTAATACTTATTAATATTGGACATTTATTATTAATAAAAGTATATCATTCGTCATTTATTAAATGGTCATTTATTATGTTTAATATAAATCTCCAAATTTTTATATATTATGATTTATGTGTATAAATAAGTATTATACACAGAAGATATAAATCATATGTAATATATATAAATAAAGATATAATAATTTATAACCTATGATAATTTGGAGATATTATCATGTAAGTTATAGTGCTTTAATATAGATGATTTATCTTGATCATAGAAGTTGGACTTCTAATTAAAGTACTAGTGCATTAACGGTATGCATTAAACGGATCATATAATAATATTTTATTTATAAAATATTTTTATATAAATACTAATTTGTTAATGTTTCTTAATTTTGAAATAATAATGGACTTAATATTATTAAATATATTAGTTTAATATTCTAACGAGTGAAATTACATTGTGTTAATTAATACTTCGGAATATTAATTAATATATTTAATTAATACTAGGAACATTATTATTGTCAAAATATCTATAAGATTTTTCATAAGGTAATTTATTATTGATTACAGAATCTTGGCCAAGTCTTTTAATATTTATTATTAAAATGATTGATTTAATTGTTAAATCAATTTATGATCAAATGAAGATAAATTATGGACTTATGAAATTAGTTTAAATATATTGAGATTATATTTAATTTTGAAATATTTATGTACATCTATAGAGAAAATATTTACAGTTAATTAGTAAATGATTTATTTTATTTAATTCTTGAACTGGAGTGCAATTACAATTATTTAGTGGAATTAATTGTAATTAATATTTATTTAGTATATGATTATTAGATAATAATCTATAAATAAATATTGGAGTCATAGTAGGAATCCCTTAGGATCCTCATTCTAGCCTAATATAAATTAGTTTCATAAGAGAAATAATGATCAATAAGGATATAAATATATCATTGATCAAATACGTAAATAAGGTGATTATTCCAAATTCTAGGAAAAACACGTAAAGTGTTTTTCCAAAAGGGTGTTTTGGAGATCACACTCCAGATTCAGCATAAGGTCATAGGAAGGAAGATCTTGAGGATACTCGAAGATTGAAACGTGCTAATCCAATCAAGCATTAGGTAACAATTCATACTATAGATACATGAGATATATATATATATATATATTTGTTGTTTTGTATAAAACTATAAAGATAATCTTGTTTAACTAAATTTTTAAAATTACTTTTCGAAGAATTTTTTCAACAGTGTTTGATTATGATGTACATAATGTTGTCTTTTTAAAATTGTCTCATTATTGAGAATGTGGCTTAAAACATATACTTTGTTGAGAACATGACGTCAATTCATAAGTAAATTTATATGTATGACTTAAATTTACATGGTACATATTCATATATTAGTGGTGTTAAAAATTTAATGATCGATTTATTGTGGACTAATATTTGGGGTACACACAATGCTTGTGATAAAAAAAAGATAACATAAAATAATAAAATAAATATAATAAAATAAAACTGTAGAAAAATTGTATAAGTTTGAAATGGACCAAAAATTCAAGAAATTAACATTATCGATAATTTATCTTGCAAAAAATCTCTTATTTACTGTAAAATACACCTCAAATATTAAGATATATCATCAATATTTATATATTTCATTTCAAGAAATATACATGGACCAAAAAGAATGTATTATCTTAATACTTCACAAGGCAATTTAAAACACTCAAAAATTGTATGTATTATGGAATTATGTGACGGAGGGCAATAACATCGAACCACAACAAGTCAAGGCTATCAAGACAAGACTTGTAAAGTCTAAGATGATTACTTGGAGAATACACATGGACCTTGTGTGACGCCCCCAAAATTCGGGTTCTTAAACACCGAATATGGTGCTTGCCGTACTACACATCCATCACATATATCTATATAATTATCACTAAACGACATAAATTAATTACATTTGTAAGGACTCAACATTTATGAAATACAAATTTAATTTTTTTTATAAATATTTTCTTCTAAAGTGGTAAGTGAATAAATTGACAAAAAATAAAATTAAAAAATATTTTGTATAAATTTTATCGTACCGGAGAATATTTATTTTGTCGGGGAATATTCGTTTTGTCGGGGAATATTCAATTCATACGACGACACCGAAATAACTAAATATTGGTGGACCCCCACAACGAAATATTGTCGGATATAGAAAACGACATAAATAACTTTTTTAAATAAAAATAGTCAACGGTATTATCACTTTTAACTGTTAAAATACCAGGTGATAAATGAGCAGTAACATACGGTATTATATAGTAACATACGGTGTTACACAGTAACATACTGTATTAAACAATAGCACACGGTATTGCACAGTGTTTCATATTATTGAATTGATAAAGTGACTAATGTATAATATTGACTTTATTGAACCAATAATTGTCGCATGCATAATAATTCATATTATTGAACTAATAATTGTCACAATGGCATATGCACAGTAATTCACATTATTGAATCAATAATTTTCATTACACAGTAACGTGCTTTTTCTTTTACTTATTTTCGGTATTATTGTTATCTCTATTATGATATTGATTAAACTGTTATATTCCATTATTAGTTATTTTTTTTGCTTATATTGTGAGTATCTAACTCAGAAAGCCAAATACACTGTATTTATAACAATTAGTTATAATAATGAATAATTGTGAATTATTGTTGAATAATTTAATTGATAAAGTTAATTATTTTTATTATAATAAATTATATAAATTATGTAAAGTAAATTGTTTTATTATGATATATTATATAAAGTTAGTTGTTTTATATATAAAGTTAATTGATTTATATATAAAGTTAATTATTTTATATATAAAGTTAGTTGCTTCATATATAAAGTTAATTGTTTTATTAAATGAATGATATAGATTTTTTTTTTTGAAATGAATGGTATAGATTAAAGATAATGTAATAATTATAGAATTTGAAATGAACGGTGTAGATTAAAGATGATCTTTAAATGAATGGTTTAAATCTTAAAAGATGAAATGAATGATATGAATTAAACATTATCTTGAAATATACAGTTTGGATTAAATTAAGAAATCTTGTATTATAATAAGATTTTTGGCTATAAATAGAGGCCTTAACTTAAGGATTTTTCATAAACTTCCTTACTTATTCTTTCTTTTACTCTCTAAATATTATTTTGTGTAAGTTTTCTTTGAGTGAGCTAAAGTCATCTTGAGTATTTATGAAAATCTATAAGTGTACGAGTACTGTTCAAGTAAGTCTTTTTATAAAAATTATATAAGCAACCACACACATCACACGGTGTTTATAAATCTTCTTTTAGAAAAGTCTTCCTTTAGAAGATTTATTTTGAAAAGTTTCATTTGGAAGATTTATTTTGAAATATTATTTTCTTTCAAAAACTATATTGAAATTATTCTACTTTATTCTATCAAATCACTTTTGATGATTTCATATGAATTGGTATGCACCATAAAATTATATGTGGTAGTTACTAATTAAATTATAAATATATAGGTTGATCAACTTCATTTAAATCAATATTCAGTCACGTGTTAAGGTAAGAGGTATCATTCTTTTCATACTCGTAAAATGATATCATTTTCTAACTTACTACGGAAAGCGATATCATTTCTTTTATACTCTTAAACTTATTATGGAAAATACTATTTGGTAATTTTTTTTGAAATGATTATATATTCTTTAATAGTTTGCACTTCATTTAATATCATTTCAATTTAACCTCTATATTTTTCTGAATCTTTCTATTGAACTTTAACGGTGATTTTGAACTATGGATCTTGAATATCATTCTTGAATTTGAGTCCACATCATGTTGACAATTTGGACATTATTTGACTTAGGACAAAGTATCATATTATTATATTCATCATTTATATCGCTGTTATTATTCTAATAATCAAGAATCAAGTTGTTGTGAATATCTATGACCTGAGACACATATGATAAGATAAAGGCGATGATAGGTTAAAGGCGCTGTAATGGTGGTGTGTCTTTTAGGGCATATGATGAATGTTCTCTTTAGCCTGGGGTAAAGAAGAACTGTTGTTTGGTATGATTATGACCAAAGGCTGAAAACTGGTATGATCATAACCATTGGTGTTATATTTGAACATTTTTGGCCCGTAGTGTAAATATGAACTGTTGACTTGCATGATTATGACCAGAAACTGTGAATTTGTATTATCACCAAAGGCTGAAAACTGGTATGATCATAACCATTGGTGTTATATTTGAACATTTTTGGCCCGTAGTGTAAATATGAACTGTTGACTTGCATGATTATGACCAGAAACTGTGAATTTGTATTATCATGACTAGTGGTGTTTCAGATGATAAAAATTAACGATATTTTTTCTTAAAAAGAGAAGCTAGTAGATATTATAGTCTACATGATTCTTCTAATGGATTGCTCATTTCGCTGTTATTATTGATCTAAAACTTGTTGTTTATTATATTCAATTAAGAACTCAACTGTTGAGGGCTAATGTTAATTTTCTCATTGTTATCTTAGTCATGATATTTTTTTACTGGGCTATTTGAGCCCACCCTTTCTTTTTTGTTCCATTGTTATTCAGGAAATTAGAGAATAGTTGGGTCTAGTCGAAAAATAAAGTGAAGGTCCGAAAAATAGTTGTAGTAGTCTTCACATGTTGTATATAGTGTGGTAATAATAGTGAAGACTTAATTGTGTATTATTGAGTTTTGTATTTTTGTTCTATGCACTGTTTGTATTAGTTACCATGTATTTTTGGCATCTCAAATTGGGCTATGTAAGCCCAGATTTGGGGGTGTCACATTTGGTATCCCAGCTTAGGGATATAATCTTTAATGAAAATCTGGGATAGAAGTGGGAGGAGATAGACTAATAGATTATGTCACTAGTGTGTTCTACATACATTAAATTTTGTTTTCTAATGAGTTGGCTTGAATGTGGGGACATGAAGTGACAAGTCAGTTTATTTAACTAATCTTTATCTTATGACCGCATTTTAGAATGACTTCTAAAAATTAGGAAATGAACTATCAACTGCCCGAGGTAAATGTAACTAAAAATCAGGAAGCTACACATAATCCTCTTGCAGCTTTAGAAAATAATGCTGGCGATCATGCAAATCAAGATGGTTTCTTTAGAATTTTCATGCAATTTATCCAAAATCAGGCGAGGGGAGGTACGTCCTACCAATGAAAACGCTGATAATTCAAGGATTATCACCGTTAAGCAATTTAAAGAGTTAGGACCACTTGAATTATTCGAGAAACCTGACCCACTCAAGGTGGAAGCGTAGCTGAAACAGACGACAAAAATATTTGATATCCTACGATGTGCCGATGATCAGAAGGTGCCATTTGCCACCTTCATGTTATGAGGAAAGGCGGACCATTAATGGAAAGTGGTAAAACGTATCCATCATTCAACACTCAAGATGTCTTGGGTAGAATTTTAAGAGTTATTTAACGAGTAGTACTTTCTAGAAAGTATCTGCCATATGAAGGAGGTGGAGTTCATTAAGCTGGAGTAGGAAAACATGTAAGTCTCACAATATGAAGCTAAGTTTGCCAAGTTATCTCGTTTTTCGACCCATCTAGTGGATGACGAAATGCGAATGAATCGTATGTTCTTGAGAGGTTTGAGAACCAAAATTCGTCAACATCTTAGCTCTCATAAATTTTGTTTGTATTCAGATGTTGTGGATAGGGCTCAAATGGTAGAGTAAGAAAATAAAATATTGCATGCAAGAGTCAATGAATAGCATAGAAAGAGAAATAATAATAATCACAGGAACGAGAATCATAGGGGAAGTAATCAGCACTTCGGTGGTAATCTCGCCTTAAATAACAGAAGAGGGAAATCAAGAAGGAACAACTTTAAGAGGAAGAGATCCCACAATGATTACGGAAGGGCACCGACACTAGCACCAGTACCAGCACCGGCATCAGTTTCAAGGGGAGGAGATCGACCACTAGTGAGATGCTACAGGTGTGGTCAGGAGGGTCACATCAGCCCAAACTGTACTCAGCAGTCCAAGTTGTGCTATAATTATGGGAATGACGGTCATGTTACTCGATTTTGTCCTATTACAAAATCAAGTCCAGCTGCAATGATGATACCAAAAACTAGCACGGATAAGGGAAAATATGTAGTTCAAGGGAGAGCTTTTGTTGTGACATCCCAAATGGCACGAAACCCGAATGAGGTGATAACCGGTAAGCTATTCATAAATTCTCGTGAAGTCTATGCCCTGTTAGATACTAGTTCTACCCATTCTCTTATCTCATCTACGTGTGCTCAATGATTAAACTTAACTCCTGAAAATTTAAACTTTGCCTTATCAGTTGAAACCCCATTAGGAGCAATAGCCATTACATCTACTGTATATAAATCTTGCTTAGTTCAAGTCAACAGCCTTATATTACCCGTTGACCTTATTTCTTTGAAAATGCCTGAATTTGATGTGATTTAAGAATTGATTGGTTGACTAATCATCATGCTAAAATTGATTGCTTTCAAAAAATCATCAGTTTTCGTATTCCTAATCAACCTGTCATGCAAATTTAAATAATCAAACCATTGAAATCTATAGCTATCATTTCTAGCCATAAAACTATTCGTTTATTGAAAAACGGATGTCAAGCTCTTTTAGCTCATGTCACTGATTTGAACAAAAATATGTCAAACTTGAATGCTATTCCTATTGTTAATGAGTTTTCTGATATTTTCCTGATGAACTTCTTGGCTTACCCACAAACCAGGAAATTGAATTCTGTATTGATCTTGAATCCGGTACTAAACCTATTTCGAAAGCCCCATACCGAATGACTCCTATTGAACTTCAAGAGTTAAATGTCCAACTACAGGAATTGTTAGATACTGGTTTCATTCACTCGAGTGTATCGCCTTGGGGTGCCCCTGTTCTTTTTGTCAAGAAGAAGGACGGGAGTATGAGATTGTGCTTGAATCATGTCACCATAAAAAATAGGTACCCGTTACCTCGAATTGATGACATGTTTGATCAATTACAAGGTGCTCAACATTTCTCAAAGATTAATCTTTGCTCTTGATATCATCAGTTAAAAGTTAAAGCTGTTGACATTTCAAATACTGCTTTCAGAACTCGCTACGGGCATTATGAGTTCTTAGTCATGCCTTTTGGACTAACCAATGCTCCTGCAGCTTTTTTGGACATGATGAACCGGATATTCAAAGAATATTTGGATCATTTTGTGGTTGTCTTTATTGATGACATTCTTATATACTCCAAGAGTCGTGAAGATCATGAACATCACCTGAGATTAATACTCCAAAAGTTACGTGAGAATAAGTTGTATGCCAAGCTGAAGAAGTGTGAATTTTGGCTTGAGGAAGTCATATTCCTTGGGCATGAGATTTCCAGTCAGGGAATATCAGTTGACCCTACAAAGATTGAAGCAATATTAAATTTGGAGCAACCTCGGTCAGTAACTAAAGTCCGAAATTTTCTGGGCTTAGCTGGTTATTATCAGAGATTCGTAGAAGGATTTTCTGGAATCGCCACTCCATTAACTCAGCTGACTCAAAAAAGCACAAAATTCGTATGGAACAAGGAATGTGAGAAAAGTTTTCAAGAACTTAATAAGAGATTTACTTCAGCTCTTGTTCTGACCATACCATCAAGATCGGGAGAATTTGTTATCTACAGCGATGCTTCAGGCAAAGGTTTAGGCTGTGTACTTATGCAACATGGAAAAGTTATAGCCTATCCCTCTTGACAACTCAAAGATTATGAGAAAAATTATCCTACTCATGATTTAAAATTGACAGCGGTTGTTTTCGCATTGAAGATCTGGAGGCACTACTTGTATGGGGAGAAAGTGAAAATCTTCACCGATCACAAAAGCCTCAAGTATCTCTTCACCCAAAAGGAACTCAACATGCGGCAACGACTTTGGCTTGAGCTGTTAAAGGATTACGATCACACCATCCAGTATCACCCAGGAAAAGGAAGCGTTGTAGCTGATGCATTAAGCAGAATATCTTATGCGAGTACAAGTGCAATGTTAACTACGCAGAAATGCATTTTGTACGACTTATAAAGGACGAAGATAGAGTTAAAGACACCAAGGACCCACATGAAGATTGCGTACGTACAAGTAGAACCAGCTTTAATCGATAAAATTAAAACTGCTCAAGCTTCTAATTCGGAACTGATGAAGAAAGTATAAGAAAGTGCTATTTCGGAAGCAAGAATCAATGAGAAAGGAATATTTAGAGTCAACTCTCGACTCTGTGTTTATAACGACCCTGAATTGAAGCATAACATCATGATGAAGGCACACAACACACCTTTTACAATCTACTCTGGAAGTACTAAAATGTATCGTGACCTTTGACACATATTTTGGTGGAATAATATGAAGAGGGAGATTGCAGAGTTTATTTCAAGGTGTTTAACTTGTCAACGTGTCAAGACAGTGCATCAGGTGCCTAAGGGTCCATTGCAATCAGTCAAAGTTTTAAAATGGAAGTGGGAACACATCACTATGGAATTCATGATGGGTCTTCCCAAAGTTTCTCAAGGCTTTGATGCGATTTGGGTCATCGTAGATAGATTGACCAAGTCTGCTCATTTATTGCCTATAAGAGAACTTTTCACTTGAGCGTCTTACCGGTATGTACGTGAATGATATTGTAAGATTGCATGGCATGTCAGTCTCCATAGTTTCTGATCGAGATCCTAGATTCACTTCACGCTTTTGGACCAGTCTATAAAAAGCTATGGGCACCGAGCTACGATTTAGTTCTGCATATCATCTTCAAACAGACGGATAATCTGAAAGGACGATCTAGACTCTCTCGAAGATCTTTTGAGACTTTGCGTACTAGACTTCAAGAGAAGTTGGGACAAGTACTTACCATTGGTTGAATTTTCCTACAACAATAGTTACCAAGCAAGCATATGCATGGCTCCATTTGAGGCCTTGTATGGACGAAAGTGTCGCTCTCCAGTATGTTGTAATGAGGTAGGAGAAGCAAAATTGTTGGGACCTAAATTAGTACGCTTAACAACAGAAAAGATCCAAATAATTCGACAACGAATACAAACCACACAAGAACGACAAAAGAGTTATGCTGATGTGCATCTAAGGGATGAAAATTTCAATGTCGGAGACCATGTATTCTTACGTGTTTCTCCATGGAAAGGAGTTACAAGATTCGAAAGGAGAGGAAATCTCAACCCTAGATTTATTGGCCCATTTAAAATTCTAGACCAAGTAGGATCTGTGGCCTACAGACTAGCCTTACTGCCTAGCATGTTTTGCATTCATAATGTTTTTCACATATCCATGCTACGTAAATAAGTGAATGATTCGAATCACATCATTGAGTTAGAGCCAAACGTTATAGCAGAGATTTAATGTACGAGGAGGTACCTGTCAAGATCTTAGATAAGAAGGAGCAGATCTTACAATCAAAAGTTATACCTCAAGTTAAGGTTTTATGGAGGAACCAAGATACTGAGAAAATGACTTGGGAGCTAGAATCTGAAATGAAATCTAAGTATCTCTACCTCTTCGAAATACCAAGTACGTCAATTTCGAGGATAAAATTTCATAAGTAGGGGGGTTGTAAGACCCCGACTTTTATGAAATACAAATTAATTTTTTTTATATATTTTCTTTTGAAACAGTAAGTGAATAAATTGACAAAAGTTAACATTAAAAAAATATTTTGTGTAAATTTTATCTTGTCGGAGAATATTCTTTTTATCGGGGAATATTCGTTTTGTCGGGGGAATATTCAATTCGTACGACGATGTCAAAATAACCAAATATTAGTGGACCCCTACAACGAAATATTGTCAGATATAAGAAATGACATAAGTAACTTTTTTAAATAAAAATAGTCAGCGGTACTATCACTTTTAACTGTTAAAATACCCGATGGTAAAGGAACAGTAACATAAGATATTACACAATAACATACGGTATTACATAGTAGAATACGATATTGCACAGTATTTTATATTATTAAACTGATAAAGTGGCTATTATACAATATTGAATTTATTGAACCAATAATTGTCACATGCACAATAATTCATATTATTGAACTGATAATTATTATAGTAGCATATGCACAGTAATTCACATTACTGAATTAATAATTGTCATTACACAATAACGTGCTCTTTCTTTTACTTATTTTCTGTATTATTGTTATCTCTATTATGATGTTGATTAAACTGTTGTATTCCATTATTAGTTAATTTTTTTGCTTATATTGTGAGTATCTAACTCAGAAAGTCAACTACACTGTATTTATAACAATTAGTCATAATAATAAATAATTGTTGAATTATTGTTGAATAATTGAATTGATAAAGTTATTTATTTTTATTATAATAAATTATATAAAGTTAATTGTTTTTATTATAATAAATTATATAAAGTTAATTGTTTTTATTATAATAAATTATATAAATTATGTAAAGTAAATTATTTTATTATGATATATTATATAAAGTTAGTTATTTTATATATAAAGTTAATTGATTTATATATAAAGTTAGTTATTTTATATATAAAGTTAATTATTTTATTAAATGAATGATATAGATCAAAGAAAATATGAAATGAATGATATAAATTAAAGATAATATAATAATTACATAATTTAAAATGAATGGTGTAGATTAAAGATGGTCTTTAAATGGATGGTTTAAATCTTAAAAGATGAAATGGGTGGTATGGATTAAACATTATCTTGAAATATACGGTTTGGATTAAATTAGGAAATCTTGGATTATGATATAATTTTTGGCTATAAATAAAGGCCCTAACTTAATGATTTTTCATAAACTTCCTTGTTTATTCTTTTGTTTCACTCTCTAAATATTATTTTGTGTAAGTTCTCTTTGAGTGTACTAAAGCCATCTTGAATATTGGTGAAGATCTGTAAGTGTACGAGTACTGTTTAAGTAAGTCTTTTTATAAAAGTTATATAAGTAACCACACACATTATACGGTGTTTATAAATCTTCCTTTAGAAGATTTATTTTGAAAAGCTTCATTTGAAATATTTATTTTGAAATAATATTTTCTTTCAAAAACTATATTGAAATTATTCTACTTTATTCTATCAAATCATTTTTGATGATCTCATACGAATTAGTATACACCATGAAATTATATGTGGTAGTTACTAATTAAATTATAAATATATAGGCTAATCAACTTCATTTAAATCAATGTTCAGTCATGTGTTAAGGTAAGGGGTATCATTCTTTTCATAATCGTAAAATGATATCATTTTCTAACTCACTACAGTAAATGATATCATTTCTTTCATACTCTTAAACTTACTATGGTAAGTACTATTTGGAAAAATTTTCTGAAATGATTATATGTTCTTTAATAGTTTGTGTTCATTTAATATCATTTCAATTGAACCATCCTATTTTTCTGAATCTTTCTATTGAACTTTAACCGTTATTTTGAACTGTGGATCTGGAATATCATTCTTGAATTTGAGTCTACATTATGTTGATAATTTGGACATTATTTGACTCAGAACAAAGTATCATGTTATTCTATTCATCATTTATATCTCTGTTATTATTCTAATTATCAAGAATTAAGTTGTTGTGAATATCTATGACCTGGGGTACAGATGATAGGATAAAGGCAATGATAGATTAAAGGCGATATAATTTTGGTATTTCTTTTTGGGCACGTGATGAATGTTCTCTTTAGCCTGGGGCAAATAAGAACTGTTGTTTGGTATGATTATGACCAAAGGCTGAAAATTGGTATGATCATGACCATTGATATTATATTTGAATATCTTTGGCTTGTAGTGCAAAGATGAACTATTGACTTGCATGATTATGACCAGAAACTATGAATTTGTATTATCATGACTAGTGGTGTTTCAGATGATAAAAGTTAACGATGTTTTTTTTATTGAAAAGAGAAGCTAGTGGATATCATAATCTACATGATTCTTCTAATAGATTGCTCATTTCGCTACTATTATTGATCTAAAACTTGTTGTTTATTATATTCAATTAAGAACTCAACTTTTGAGGGCTAATGATAATTTTCTCATTATTATCTTAGTCATGATATTTCTTTACTGGGCTATTTGAGCTCACCCTTTATTTTTCGTTCCATTGTTATTCAAGAAATGAGAGAATAACTGGGTCTAGTCGGAGAATAGAGAGAATGTCCAAGAAATAGCTGTAATAGTCTTCAGATGTTGTATATAGTGTGACAATAATAGTGAAGACTTAGTTGTGTATTATTGAGTTTTGTATTTTTGTTCTATGTACTATTTATATTAGTTACCGTGTATTTTGGCATCTCAAATTAGGCTATGTAGGCCCAAATTTGGGGGCATCACAACATTATCTTACAATACATATCTTAATAAAATCCTAGGTTTTCTAACTTTTACAATTTCAAAACATATTTACCATAAAAAGTTTACATCATTCATAATATTAAATTAAATACATTACATATTCTACTTTGAAGGCCTTTCCTTTGCCCTTATCCTTCTTAGAACTCTTGGATAATTCGGGTTTAGCTGAAAACATTTATAATAAAGCAAGGGTGAGCAACTACTTTGCTCAGCAAGTTTAAAATAATCGATAAATAATAAATCATGAATAGAAGAATTGAACTTTCTAGATCTTCAGCAAATTTCGATAATTATGAAGCGATAAGAATAAATAAACATTTTTTAAACAAATGAATCTTTAACCTTCATGTTGAGCGGACGTAAAGTACTGTGAACTCCTACAAGGCTTAGCAGTCATTTAACTGAGAACCTTCAGAGTGTTTAATAATCACAAAGAATGATAACACTCTTTGCAAGTACTTAAGGGGATCAACCTATTGTATCATATGTTATGCATAACATTTAAATCTTATGCGCGCAAAGTCGGTTACCCAACATAAAGTACCCCTTTATTAGGGTTATTTATCTCAGTCTAATCATAAGAGTTCGTACCAAAATAATTTGATTTGGGTTTGCTTTTCAAGAATTTATCAATTCAATAAATTATTTCAATATCTGTTTAGCAAAAACAAATGGTATAGACATACTTCTTAGAACAATTCATGAACAAATAGAACTTTAAAAGTTTCAACAGTTTAATAATTGAACAAATCTTTTCAAAGACATATAAGTGCATGTAATAACCAAGAATTTGTAAATATTTTTATTAATGAAAATATAGGGGAAAAAATTAAAAATAATTATGTGTATATAGACATGTGTTATGATGAGAGAGTTAATAATTCAATTAAATTGGATTAATTATATAAGAAATCAAGTGATGATGGTGCATGAGCTGGAGTTATATTAACTAAGCTTATGTATCATGCCTTGTGCGGCATAAAGTGTGATGGTGAATAAATTGAGCAATTAAATTAATTAATTATGAGAAGGAAAAAAATAATTAAGTGGACTAATAAGAATTAATAGTTAAGTCTAATATGAATAACAAAAATGTCACATAAATTAATGTGATATGTCCAATGTGTTAGAAAATTAAAGTCCAAAGTGATTAAGGTTACATGTGTTATTAGTGAGCCCAATGAAAATAAATGTACATGGCCCAATGGAATTTAATTAGTAGCCTAATAGAATTTTAATTAGATTAGCTCAATGTGTAATGGATGTCATTTGTGATGTGTGTGTGTATAAATTAATATGCATGCATAGTACAAAATAAAATAAAATAATATATTATATAAAAATAATCCCATGATTGCCCCCCCCCCCCCCAAGATGGTCAAAGTGTTGATTTTTGCTCTCTTTTTGGAGCCATCTAAAACCTTATAATTACCTAGAAGCATGGCTAAGTCATCTTTTTACCAAATCCCCTTTTACCATTGGTTAATGCTCAATTAGTTTGGATAAAATACATGTATTTATTGTAACGCCCCCCAAATTTGGACATACACAGCCCAAACTTGAATTGTCAAAATACACAACAACTATTATAATACGGTACAAGTATAACAATACAATGCTCAATAATACACAACTAAGTTTTCACTATTATTGTCACTCTATTTTACAATATGTGAAGACTATAAACTACAGACTCGGACCATCACTTCATTTCTCGGCTAGTCCCAGCTACATTTTCATTTCTTGAAGAACAATGGACCAAAAAGAAAAGGGTGAGCTCAAATAGTCCAACAAAGAATATGATGACTAAGATAATGATGAGTAAATTATCAATAGTTTTCAACAGTGATGAGTTCTTAATAGAATACAATAGACACAAATTTTGGATCAACAACTACAGTAGAATGATAGAATATAATAGACAATAAGTCTTTAATAAATAGCTATAGTGGAATAAACTGTAAGACCCTAAATTTTATGAAATACAAAATTTAATTTTTCTTCATATATATTTTTCCTGAAACAGTAAGTGGTTAAATTGATAAAGTTAAAAGTTAAGGATGTTATTTGTAAATTATATTATGTCGGACAATATTCATTTGGTCGGGGAATATTCGTACGACAGCGCCGTATGAACCAATCATTGGTGGACTCCACAATGAATAATTGTCGGATATAAAAAACGACATAAATAATTTTTAAATGGTCAATGGTACTATCACTTTTAATTGTTAAAATATCCGGTGGTAAAAGAATAGTAATATACGGTATCACAAGTAACACACGGTATTACACAGTAGCACACGATATTGCATAGTAGCACACGACATTGCACAGTGTTTTGTATTATTGAACTTATAAAGTGGTTATCGTACAATATTTGACTTTATTGTCACATGCACAATAATTCATATTATTAAACTGATAATTGTCACAGTAGTATATGCACAGTAATTCACATTATTGAATCAATAATTGTCATTACACAGTAACGTATTCTTTCTTTTACATGCTTTCTGTATTATTGTTATCTCTATTATGATATTAATTAAACAGTTGTATTTCATTATTAATTGACTTGATATCTAACTCAGAGAGCCAACTACACTGTATTTATAACAATTAGTTATAATAATGAATAAGTGTAAATTATTGTTGAATAATTGAATTGATAAAGTTATTTGTTTTTATTATAATAAATGATATAAAGTTAGGTGATATAAAGATGAAATGAATGGTATATATTAAAGATAGTGTAATAATTATAGAATTTCAAATGAATGGTGTAGATTGAAGATGATATTTAAATGAATGGTTTAGATTAAGGAAATCTTAAAAGATGAAATAAATGGTATAGATTAAAGATAATATAGAATTTGAAATGGATGGTGTATATTAAAGATGATCTTTAAATGAATGGTTTAGATTAAAGAAATCTTAAAAGATGAAATGAATGGTATGGATTAAATATTATATTGAAATGAACGGTTTGGATTAAATTAGAAAATCTTGGTTATGATAAGATTTTTGGCTATAAATAGAGGCATTAACTTAAGGATTTTTCATAAACTTTCTTGCTCATTCTTTCTCTCACTCTCTAAATACTTCTTTGTGTAAGTTATCTCTACGTGTGCTTAAGTCATCTTGAGTACTAGTAAAGATCTATAAGTGTACGAGTATTGTTAAAGTTAATCAACCACATTTAAATCAATATCCAGTCACGTGTTAAGGTAAGGGATTCCATCTTTTTCATCTTTCACTATTCAAACTTACTATGGTAAGGGATTATCATTCTTTGATTCTTGAAAATAATATCGTTTCTCTCTTACTCATAAGATGTGTCATTTATTTTCATGTATTAAATTGTGGGAATAACCTTACGGCGCAGATTACCGCCTGTTGGTGAATAACCTTTCGTATTCATTCCATATTAATCTCTGAGAATAACCTTACTGTACGGATTACCGCCTGTTTGGTGAATAACTCTTCATATTCAATTTTTATTAAATTGTAGGAATAACCTTACTGCGCGGATTACTGCCTGTTGGTGAATAACCTTTCGTATTCATTCCTTATTAATCTTTGAGAATAACCTGACTACGCGGATTACCGCATGTTTGGTGAATTACTCTTTGTATTCATTTTTTATTTATCTCTTGTGGAAATAATTTGTCTACACGAATTATCGCATGACACTTTTATTCCATATTCGTTTTTAATATCATTTTCTTTCATATTCGTAAGTGATATTATTTTCCTTTATACTCGTAAGGGATACCATCTTTTTCATCTTCCATTATTCAAACTTATTACGGTAAGGGGTATCATTCTTTTCATACTCTTAACTTACTATGGTAAGTACTATTTGGTAAAGTTCTTGAAATGATTATATATTCCTTAATAGTTTGTGCTTCATCTAATATCATTTCAATTGAACCTTCCTATTTTTCTAAACATTTCTATTGAACTGTAACCGTTATTCTGAACTGTGGATCTTGAATTTCATTTTTGAATTTTACTTCACATCATGTTGACAATTTGGACATTATTTAAATCTGTACAAAGTAAACTTTCGATACTTAAATTTGTTCATCATTTGTATCACTATTATTTGTACTAATCATAAAAAATCAAGCTGTTGTGAATATCTGTGGCTGGGGGCACAGATGCGATATAAGTGTTGAACAGATGATAGGTTAAAAGCGATATAATAGGTTAAAGGCGATACATCTGTTCGGTGTCTTTTATGACACGTGGTGAAAGTTCTCTTTGGCCTGTTGTGCAAAGATGAACTGTTGTTTGGTATGATTATGACCAAATGCTGAATACTGATATAATTATGACCGTTGGTGTTATATTGAATATCTTTGGCCCGTAGTGCAAAGATGAACTGTTGATTTACATGATTATGATCAGGAACTGTGAATTTGTATTATTATGACTAATGGTATTTCAGATGATAAAAGTTGATGATATTTTTCTGAAAAAGAGAAGCGAGTGGACATTATAGTCTGCATTATTCTTCTAATAGATTGCTCATTCCGCTGCTATTATTGATCTGAACGTTGTTCAAGAATTTAACTGCAGTTTTTGATATAAACCTTGTAGTCTATTGTATTATATCAAGAACTCAACTGTTGAAGGCTGACGATAATTTATTCGTCATTATCTTAGTCATGATATTCTTTACTGGGCTATTTGAGCTCACCCTTTCTTTTTGTTACATTATTTTTTAACAGGAGATGAGAACGTAGCTGGGTTTAACCGGGGGATGGAGTGAGAGTCCAAGGGATAGCTATCGTAGTATTCACGTGTTGTAAAATAGTGTGGCAATAATAGTGAAGACTTAGTTGTGTATTATTATACACTGTATTGTTAAACGTTGTAATAATTTTGTTGTAGTCTTTTGATAACTCATGTTTGGGCTGTGTGAGCCCAGATTTGGGGGTGTCACAGTTGGCATCAGAGCTTAGGGATATGGTTTTTAATGGAGATCTGGGGTTAGAACTAGGAGGGGAGAGACGAATAGAATTAATCACCAGTGTGTCCTACCTAAATGATATTTTATCTAATGAGTCGATTTGAATGTAGGGACATGGAGTGATGAGTCAGTTTGTTTAACTAACATTTACTTTGTGACAACAGTTTAGTATGACATCTGGAAATTATGAGGTTAACTATGGAATGCCCGAAGAGAATGTAGCCGAGAATCAAGAGGCCACAAAGAATTCTCCTGCCAAGTCAGAAAATAATATTCCTGATAACATGATGAACGATGGATTCTTTAGGAATTTTACGCAGTTCATGTAGAATCAGGCAAGAGGAAATTCAGTCAACAATAATGGTAGAAATGTTGGTAATTCGAGGATGGTCACTGTTAAACAATTTAAAGAGTTGGGACCACCTGAATTCCTCGGGAAGCTTGGTCCACTCAAAGCAGAGGCATGACTGAAGCAGACAACAAAAATATTTGATGTCTTACAATGCGCTGATGATCAAAAGGTGCCATTCGCCACTTTTATGTTACGAGGTGAGGCGGACCACTGGTGGAAAGCGATAAAACGTATCCACCCTTTAGCACTCGAGATATCTTCGACAGAATTCCAAGAGCTATTTAATGAAAAGTACTTCCCAGAAAGTATCCGCCATATGAAAGAGGTGGAATTCATTAAGCTGGAGCAAGAAAACATGACAGTTTCTCAATATGAAGCTAAGTTTACTGAGTTATCTCGTTTCATGACCCATCTAGTGGATGACGAAGCACGAATGGGTCGAATGTTCCTACGAGGTTTAAGAACTAAAATTCGTCAACATCTTAGCTCTTATAAATTTTGTTTGTATTTAAATGTGGTAGACAGGGCTCAACGAGTGGAACAGGAAAATGAAATATTTCAGCCAAGAGCCAATGATCAGTATAGAGAGAGGAATGACAACAACCACAAGAACGAGAACCATTGAGGAGGTAACCAGCACTTCGGTGGTAATCCTGCATCAAATAATAGAAGAGGAGATTCTAGTGGGAACTATTTCAAAAGAAAGAGATTCCATAATAATTATGGAAGGGCACCGGCACCAGTACCAGCATCGGCCCTAGTTTCAAGGGGAGAAGATCGACCAACAGTGAGATGCTATAGGTGTGGTCAGGAAGGTCACATCAGCCCAAAACTGTACACAACAGTCCAAAAAGTGCTACAGTTGTGGGAAAGAGGGTCATGTTGCACGATTTTGTCCTGCCACAAAATCAAGTCCAGTTGCAATGATGTTACCAAAAGCTAGCGCAGATAAGGAAAAATCTGTAGTTCAAGGGAGAGCTTTTGTTATGACATCCCAAATGGCACGAAACTCGAACGAGGTGATAACCGGTAAGCTATTCATAAATTCTCGTGAAGTCTATGCTCTGTTAGATACTGGCTCTACCCATTCTTTTATCTCACCTATATGTGCTCAACGTTTAAATTTGACTTCGGAAAACTTAGACTTTGACTTATCAGTTGAAATCCCATTGGGAGAAATATCTATCACATCTACTATCTATAAATCTTGCCTAGTTCAAATCAATAACCTCACATTACCTGTTGACCTTATTTCTTTGGAGATGCATGAATTTAATGTGATTTTAGGAATTGATTGGTTGACTACCCATCATGCTAAAATTGATTATTTTCATAAGATTATTAGTTTTCATATTTCTAATCAACTTGTCATGCAAATTCAAGTAACTAAACCATTAAAATCTATAACTGTTATTTCTACCCATAAAGCCATTCGTTTATTGAAAAATGGATATCAAGCTTTTTTAGCTCATGTCACTAATTTGAATAAAAACACATCAAACTTGAATGATATTCCCATTGTTAATGAGTTTCCTGATGTTTTTCCTGAGGAACTTCCTGGCTTACCCCCAAGTCGTGAAATTGAATTTTGTATTGATCTTGAACCCGGTACCAAGCCCATTTCCAAAGCTCCATACCGAACGGCTCCCATTGAACATCAAGAGTTAAAAGTCTAACTACAGGAATTGTTGGATACCGGTTTCATTCGTCCGAGTGCATCACTTTGGGGTGCTCCTGTTCTATTTGTGAAGAAGAAAGACGAGAGTATGAGATTGTGCATTGACTACCGATAATTGAACCATGTCACCATCAAAGACAAGTACCCGTTACCTCAGATCGATGACATGTTTGATCAATTACAAGGTGCTCAACATTTCTCAAAGATTGATCTCCGTTCTAGATATCATCAGTTAAAGGTTAAAGCTAAGGACATTCCAAAGACTGCTTTCAGAACTCGTTATGGACATTATGAGTTCTTAGTCATGCCTTTTGGACTAACCAATGCTCCTGCAGCTTTCATGGACATGATGCACCGAATATTCAAAGAATATTTAGATCATTTTGTGGTTGTCTTTATTGATGACATCCTCATATACTCCAAGAGTCGTGAGGATCATGAACAACACCTGAGATTGATACTCCAAAAGCTTCGCAAGAACAAACTATATGCCAAGTTAAAAAAGTGTGAGTTCTGGCTTGAGGAAGTCACATTCCTTGGGCATGTAATTTTAAAACAGGGAATATCGGTTGACCTTGCAAAGATTGAAGCAATACTAAATTGGGAACAACCCAAGACAGTAACGGAAGTCCGAAGCTTTTTGGGTCTACTTGGTTATTATCGGAGATTCGTAGAAGGATTTTCTCGAATTGCCATTCTATTAACTCAGTTTACTTGGAAAAGCACCAAATTCGTATGGAACGAGGAATGCGAGAAAAGTTTCTAAGAACTTAAGAGGAGACTTGTTTCAGCTCCTGTTCTGACCATACCATCGGGATCGAGAGAATTTGTCATCTACAGCGATGCTTCAGGCAAAGGTCTAGGTTGTGTTCTTATGCAACATGGAAAGGTGATAGTCTATGCATCTCGACAACTGAAAGATTATGATAAAAATTGCCCTACTCATGATCTAGAGTTGACAGCGGTCGTTTTCACGTTGAAGATCTAGAGACACTACTTGTACGAAGAGAAAGTGGATATCTATACGGATCATAAAAGTCTCAAGTATTTCTTCACCCAGAAGGAACTCAACATGCGACAACGACGTTGGCTTGAGCTGCTGAAGGATTACGACCACACAATCCAGTATCACCCGGGAAAGGCGAACGTTGTAGCTGACGCTTTGAGCAGAAGATCTTATGTGAGTACAAGTGCACTGTTGACAACACAAAAACGTATTTTGTACGACTTGCAAAAGACGGAGATAGAGCTAAAAACACCAATGACCCACTTGAAGATTGCGCACGTACGAGTAGAACCAACTTTAATCAATAAAATTAAAGCTGCTCAAGCTACTGATCCGGAGCTGATGAATATGATGAAGAAAGTACAAGAAGGTGCTATTCCTGAGACAAGAATCGACGAGAAAGGAATACTTCGAGTTAACTCTCGACTCTATGTTCCTAACGATCCTGAATTGAAGCATAAAATCATGATGGAGGCACACAACACACCGTTTGCAATCCACCCAGGAGGTACCAAGATGTATCGTGATCTTCGACATACATTTTGGTGGAATAATATAAAAAGGGAGATTGCAGAGTTTATCTCAAGGTGCCTAACTTGTCAACGTGTCAAGACAGAGCATCAAGTGCCTAAGGGTCAATTGCAACCACTTGAGGTTCCCGAATGGAAGTGGGAACACATCAATATGGACTTCGTGACGGGTCTTCCCAAGGTTTCTCAAGGCTTAGATGCAATTTGGGTCATCGTAGATAGATTGACCAAATCAGCTCATTTCTTGTCTATACGAGAAAACTTTTCACTTGAACGTCTTGCTAGTATGTACATAAATGAGATTGTGAGATTGCATGGCATGCCAGTTTCTATAGTTTTTGATCGAGATCCTAGATTCACTTCACGCTTTTGGATTAGTCTACAAAAAGCTATGGGCACTGAACTACGTTTTAGTTCTGCATACCATCCTCAAATGGACGGACAATCGGAAAGGACAATCCAGACCCTCGAAGATCTTTTGAGACTTTGCATACTTGACTTCAAAGGAAGTTGAGCTAAGTACTTGCCATTGGTGAAATTTTCCTACAATAACAGTTACCAAGCAAGTATAGGCATGGCTCCATTCGAGGCTTTATATGGACGCAATTGTCGCTCTCCAGTATATTGGAATGAGGTAGGGGAAGAAAAACTGTTGGGACCCGAGTTGGTACTCTTGACGACCGAAAAGATCCAAATGATTCGACAACGAATACAGATTGCACAAGAATGACAAAAGAGTTATGCTGATCTTCATCGGAGAGACGAAAGTTTCTACGTCGGAGA
Source organism: Hedera helix (assembly GCA_947179155.2). Lineage (NCBI taxonomy): Eukaryota > Viridiplantae > Streptophyta > Magnoliopsida > Apiales > Araliaceae > Hedera > Hedera helix. Next base: position 21,339,137 of record OX359280.1, read on the forward strand.
CCATGTATTTTTACGTGTTTTCCCATGGAAAAGAGTTACGAGATTCAGAAAGAGAGGAAAGCTCAACCCTCGATTTATTGGCCAATTTGAAATCTTCGATCGAGTAGGAACCATAGCCTACATACTAGCCCTACCATCAACCATGTCTCACATCCATAACATTTTTCACATATCTATGTTACGTAAATATGTGAAGGACCCAAACCACGTCATTAAGTTAGAACCAAACGTTATAGCAGAGGATTTAACGTACGAGGAGGTACCTTTTAAGATCTTAGATAAGAAGAAGCAGATCCTATGTGACACCCCAGGATTTTACAAAAAATTCTAAATAAGGATTATGGATAATTAAGTGAAGGTTATAAAACAAAACCTAGTTAAAATGATTAAACATGATTATTATGTGATTAAATTGAATTATTATGTGATCAATGTGTTAGAAAGAACCTGTATGGTTGAAATATTAAGGAGGGACCTATGTGGTCGAATATAGAAAGATAAAGTAAACCAGAGAATTATGGAAATGAGAAATTATAATGAAAATGAATTTTGAATGGTTATATGACGAATTTGAGCTAAATGATTTATTGTAAAACCTATAACAAGGTAATTTGGAAAGAATTATTGTAAGACACGATGTTATGTGTCAAAAGATAATAGAGTGATTATGTGTTTATGTATATGTGTGAATTTGTATGTATTTGAATCGGTAAAGATAGAAGGTTTAAAGTTAAGAAAATATTGGAATAAGATTTATATATGTAAATTAGTGTTCGGTTATGAATGTTGAAGACAAGTTAATGAATAGGCCTAGTGAGACGATAGTATGAGAAATGACAAGATAAGTATGTGTGTGCAGTGAAGAATGAACAATTTGACCTAAAAGGGTATATTAAGGATTAAAGAAATAATGAGAATAATGATTTCGAGTATTTAAAGTTATTAAGAAATGAAATTGATTTTGAATGATGAAAATAAGGTAATTATGATATGAAGTGTAAAGGTGGAATGTAATACTCTCAGGGAGGAGTAAAAGAAATGTAAATGACCTGAATGTTGAAAACTAATATTATGTGTGCTAAATAAACAAGTTAAAGGAAGTAAAGTAGTAATAAATGTATTATGAGTTTAAAAAGGATAGGGGACGATGGATTTTGATAATCCGGTCGGGGTGCGCTTCTCGAGGAAGCGGTTATTGGAAAAGATGAGTTTTACGACTATTAGAGATGCCGGGAATCGAAATTTGTAAAATATGGAACCAAGAAAGTTCGTAGGAAACAAGAAATTGTATTTATGATTAAAAGAAGGTTAAGTAGTCGACTTACGATTAATTGGTTGATAAGTCATAAAATGGGACTATGTGGGTATAGCATAGCGGAAAGCGGAAGATCTAATTGGTCGATTGAAAGAAGAAACAATTTAAACGATTATGAAATGAATTTATGGGGGGAAAATGTATGAAAGTTAGTTATGTGGGGGAAAAGTTGCAAGAAATGAAAGTTTAGTTAATTTGACAAATTACCAAAATGCCCCTCAACAAATTAGATAATTACCATTGTGTCCTAAAGGGGTCAAATGACCAAAATACCCTTGACAATTTGGATAATGACATATGTGTCCTCAAGCGGTGAAATGACGGAAATGTCCTTGACTTAAATAGTGAAATGACCAAAACGCCCTTGTGTTAATGTAACTATGATTAGAGGGAATTAACCCAAGATGGGTTAACTCTCTACAAAAGTCAAGTGAGTAGCTTTTCTCCTTCATTGTAATTGCTGAGTTTTAAGCCCTAAGAGAGAGAAAAATCAAGGAAGCCATGGAAAGAAAGAAGAGGAGCTTGATTTGATGAGCTAGGATGCTAGAATGGCCATGGAGCAAGAAGGAAAAGTGATGTACTCATCAAGAGGATGCTAGATATGTAAAGATGTTTAACATACAATAAGGTATAACCATGTTCTTGTTTCAAAGTTTAATGTTTATGAGTTTAAATTCAAGAATAAGGGTGGCCATGCATGTATCTTTGGGGTACACGGCTTGATTGTACGAGTTATGTTAGTTACATGTTATATATGTGATTATTGTTGAAACCCTAAGTTCCAAAGTGGTAGAACAAATGTATTATGATATCTAAGTTCATATTTAAGGCTAAGAATCATGATTTAAGATATGATTTTGTGTAATAAATTGATGGTTTTGATGAAAACCTAGTTGAAAGGTATGAACATGTTTAATTCATGTATATTAGTATGCTAGAAAGCTTCAAGGAATTATGAATGAAAGAAAAGCATGACTTGGTTAAGTAAAATGAATATTAGGCTATACTTTGTGTGTGGATAACGTAATAATCTGTAAAGTGCATTAGAACGTGCGTATAGAAGTTAAGTGGACTTATAAAGTCGTTAAATGTGTATATGTTTGCCTATGTGGTGTGTTGAGATTAAGTTGTTAATTAAGTTTAAGTTTTGAAAACTAAAAGTTTTGAAAACTAAAAGTTTTGAAAACTAAAAGTTTTGAAAAGTTGATGAAATCCGATTTAAGGGTGATTTTTGGCAATTTTGAGGATTTAAAGGTGAAATGAAATCAAATGAGTCATGTTTATGTTAATACACGTGTCTAGGTTATTTTGGAAGTTAACGGAATGAAAATTGAGTGAAATGGCGATTCGAACGATCGAAAACGATCGTTTCGAATCAAAACGGATTTTAACGGACAATTATCGCCTCGTGCGAAGTTTTATCGTTTTGAAAGTTGGAACATGTCATATATAAGCTATGTGAACTATGTCAAGTGTTGGAATTGAGTTTTGAAGCAATTGGCCAAAAATCACAAAGTTGCAAAAGTTGAGTTTTAAAATTCTGAAAATTTTTCTAAGTATAGAAACGTGTTGAACAGCCCTCCTAGGAGCTAGTGTATCTCTACTTTTAAGAAGCCAAATGAGGCAAGTAGTATTTTTGTAAAATACTAGGTAGTAAGGTCTAGATGTGGTCCAAATTTCAGCTCAATTGGAGTTAAGATGAAGAAATTAAAAATCGGCAAAGGTAGTGCAAAAATCAGATTTCCAGATTTTGAACATGGCGCCCCCGCGCCATGTTTTGTACTAAAAGTGGCGCCCCGGCGCCATGTTACTGTTCATCGACCGAGAAGATTTTGCGGCCAGCGAGCTCTGGCGGCGCCGGGGCGGAGTTACTGTTCATTTGAAATTTTTTAAGCTTCCAAAAAGCTATATTTTGATATGGAATGATAGAAATGAGTTATATAAACCCTAAAAGTAATAATTATGGTTAAATTAAAGGGTGTTAAGTTATAATGAAATGACAAATGGCATAATATAACATGCCTAAAGCTAAGCCAAAACATGTTATAAGTTATGGAAAAGGTCAGAAGCAAGTTAGGGTGTATTATAAACCTACATAAGGTGTAATACATCAAACGTGAAGTGATGGAGATGATAGTCATGTATTATGGATTAAGTCTGTTAGTATATATAAGTTAATTATCCTATATTGATAAATATAGATTGTATGTTTACAGATAACGCTCGATGTAGCGAACCGATGCGAAGAAGGATAGAACGGCCAAACGAGGTGGTAAAAGGTTAAGCTAAATAAATGCGGTACAGGCAAGTGTTCAGACTATAAGGTGCTATGTTCTAGGCGAACTGTGTGTTAGTAAAACATTTGAAATGTGCCTTACGTGCAACTTTATGATTTAATTGTTAAGTGTAATACGTGGCATTCATGTATAACATGATTAAGTAGAGGCATAACGCATAAATAAACTGTGAGCATGAAATGTGTTATCTGAATTACTTGCTGAGCCTATGTGCTCACCCTTGCTATGAACTAACATTTCAGGTAAATATAAGAAGGCCGGAGGTTCCGGTGACGCTAAGGTAAAGAATGTGAATGCATGGAGATGCTTGAAGAGATTTGTAAATTGTGTCTGTGAGATAATCATGTGAAGCAAATATATGTAAATTTGTATAAATGCAGGCTATGTAATAATCAAGTTTAAATGTTAAACCTAGATAGTAGAAAGGAATGTATGATTTGCTAATTTGTATTATCAGAGAATGACTAGTGCATGTATATATTATCCAGGTATAGTGAAAAGGTGATACATGTGATAAACCTGTATGGGTATTATAGGAATACGTAGATATGATATGTGTGATATAAATGAATGAATGTAAACAGGTATAAGCAAACAGGAACATGAATACATATAGACAAGGCCATATATACAGAAAGTTCATGGCGAAATTTTATTTAAAGATTATGTTAAATCATAAAAATATATTTGATTATGGAAATTGTATATCATAGGTCACAATTGATAAAATGCGGACCTAAGTTTAATAAAAGATAACGTGAACGTTGCGATCCTGAGACTAGTAAGGAATGTAAGTTAAATAAGTTTTAAAAAAAAAAATATGGACCAAATTTAAGGTCAACTCAATGGGTTTAAAGGTCAAAGGTATAAAGTTTAACGCACGGGGTCTCGGTTAACAAGGTTTTAAGTTAATCACTATGTAATCCAGATATAATTGGACTTAATTAAGGAAGGTGGGATCTCGGGGCGTTTCATCCTACGCTCAAAGGTTATACCTCAAGTTAAGGTTTTATGGAGGAACCAAGATATTGAGAAAATGACCTGGGAGCTAGAATCTGAGATGAAATCTAAGTATCCTTATCTCTTCGATATGCTAGGTACATTAATTTCGAGGACGAAATTTCATAAAGAGGGGAGGTTGTAAGACCCCGAATTTTATGAAATATAAAATTTAATTTTTCTTCATATATATTTTTCCTGAAACAGTAAGTGGTTAAATTGATAAAGTTAAAAGTTAAGGATGTTATGTGTAAATTATATTATGTCGAACAATATTCATTTGGTCAAGGAATATTCGCTCTGTCGGGAAATATTCGTACGACGGCGCCGTACGAGCCAATCATTGGTGGACCCCACAACGAATAATTGTCGGATATAGAAAACGACATAAACAATTTTTAAATGGTCAATGGTACTATCACTTTTAATTGTTAAAATATCTGGTGGTAAAAGAATAGTAATATACGGTATTACAAGTAACACATGATATTGCACAGTAGCACACGGTATTGCACAGTAGCACACGGCATTGCACAGTGTTTCATATTATTGAACTGATAAAGTGGTTATCATACAATATTTGACTTTATTGTCACATGCACAATAATTAATATTATTAAACTGATAATTGTCACAGTAGCATATGCACAGTAATTCACATTATTGAATCAATAATTGTCATTACGCAATAACATATTCTTTCTTTTACATGCTTTCTGTATTATTGTTATCTCTATTATGATATTAATTAAACAGTTGTATTTCATCATTAATTGACTTGATATCTAACTCAGAGAGCCAACTACACTATATTTATAATAATTAGTCATAATAATGAATAAGTGTGAATTATTGTTGAATAATTGAATTGATAAAGTTATTTATTTTTATTATAATAAATTATATAAAGTTAGGTGATATAAAGATGAAATGAATGGTATATATTAAAGATAATGTAATAATTATAGAATTTCAAATGAACGGTGTGGATTGAAGATGATATTTAAATGAATGATTTAGATTAAGAAAATCTTAAAAGATGAAATGAATGGTATAGATTAAAGATAATACAGAATTTGAAATGGATGGTGTAGATTAAAGATGATCTTTAAATGAATAGTTTAGATTAAAGAAATCTTAAAAGATAAAATGAATTGTATGGATTAAAAATTATCTTGAAATGAACGGTTTGGATTAAATTAGAAAATCTTGGTTATGATAAGATTTTTGGCTATAAATAAAGGCCTTAACTTAAGGATTTTTCATAAACTTTCTTGCTCATTCTTTCTTTTACTCTCTAAATACTTCTTTGTGTAAGTTCTCTCTAAGTGTGCTTAAGTCATCTTGAGTATTTGTAAAGATCTATAAGTGTACGAGTATTGTTCAAGTTAATCAACCTTATTTAAATCAATATCCAGTCACGTGTTTAGGTAAGAGATTCCATCTTTTTCATCTTCCACTATTCAAACTTACTACGGTAAGGGATTATCATTCTTTGATTCTTGAAAATAATATATTTTATCTCTTACTCATAAGATGTGTCATTTATTTCCATGTATTAAATTGTGGGAATAACCTCACAACGCGGATCACCGCCTGTTGGTGAATAACCTTTTGTATTCATTCCTTATTAATCTCTGAAAATAACCTTATTGCGCGGATTACTGCGTGTTTGGTGAATAACTCTTCGTATTCAATTTTTATTAAATTGTGGGAATAACCTTACTGTCCGGATTACCGCCTGTTGGTGAATAATCTTTCGTATTCATTCCTTATTAATCTCTAAGAATAACCTGACTACGCGGATTACCGCATGTTTGATGAATTACTCTTTGTATTCATTTCTTATTTGTCTCTTGTGGAAATAATTTGTCTACACGAATTATCGCATGACACTTTTATTTCATATTCGTTTATAATATCATTTTCTTTCATATTCGTAAGTGATATTATTTTTCTTTATACTCATAAGGGATACCATCTTTTTCATCTTCCATTACTCAAATTTATTACGGTAAGGGGTATCATTCTTTTCATACTCTTAACTTACTATGGTAAATACTATTTGGTAAAGTTCTTGAAATGATTATATGTTCCTTAATAGTTTGTGCTTCATCTAATATCATTTCAATTGAACCTTTCTATTTTTCTAAACATTTCTATTGAACTGTAACCGTTATTCTGAACTGTGGATCTTGAATTTCATTTTTGAATTTTACTCCACATCATGTTGACAATTTGGACATTATTTAAATCTGCAAAAAGTAAACTTCCGATACTTATTGTTTATCCGGTTTCTTCTGTTCATCATTTGTATCACTGTTATATGTACTAATCATAAAAAATCAAGCTGTTGTGAATATCTGTGGCCGGGGGCACATATGCGATATAATTGTTGAACAGATGATAGGTTAAAAGCGATATAATAGGTTAAAGGCGATACATCTGTTCGGTGTCTTTTATGACACGTGGTGAAAGTTCTCTTTGGCCGGTAGTGCAAAGATGAATTGTTGTTTGATATGATTATGACCAAAGGCTGAATACTGATATAATTATGACCGTTGGTGTTATATTGAATATCTTTGGCCGGTAGTGCAAAGATGAACTGTTGATTTACATGATTATAATCAGGAACTGTGAATTTGTATTATTATGACTAATGGTATTTCAGATGATAAAAGTTGATGATATTTTTCTGAAAAAGAGAAGCGAGTGGACATTATAGATTGCATTATTCTTCTAATAGATTGCTCATTCCGCTGCTATTATTGATCTGAACTTTGTTCAAGAATTTAACTGCAGTTTTTGATATAAACCTTGTAGTCTATTGTATTCTATCAAGAACTCAACTGTTGAAGGCTAACAATAATTTATTTGTCATTATCTTAGTCATGATATTCTTTACTGGGCTATTTGAGCTCACCCTTTCTTTTTGTTCCATTGTTTTTCAACAGGAGATGAGAACGTAGCTGGGTCTAGCCGGGGGATGGAGTGAGAGTCCAAGGGATAGCTGTAAGACCCCGAATTTTATGAAATATAAAATTTAATTTTTCTTCATATATATATATTTTTTCTGAAACAGTAAGTGGTTAAATCGATAAAGTTAAAAGTTAAGGATGTTATGTGCAAATTTTATTTTGTCGGACAATATTCGTTTGGTCGGGGAATATTCGTTTGGTCGGGGAATATTCGGGCCGTACGACGATGCCGAAATAACTAATTATTGGTGGACCCCACAACGGAATAATTGTTAGATATAGAAAACGACAGAAGTAACCTTTTTAAATAAAAATAGTCAACGGTGTTAACTGTTTAAATACTGGTGATAAAAGAATAGTAGTATACGGTAATTTATGGTATTTCAGTATAGCACACGGTATTTTACAGTAGCACACGGTATTGCACAGTGTCTCGTATTATTGGTCTAATAATTGACACCGTAATTGTTACGCATCATTTCATCAATAATTATCACTGCATAATATTTTATGTTATCAATTCAATAATTGTTGCTACACAGTATTTTGCATTATTGTTACTACACGACATGTTGCATTATTAAACAAATAATTGTCACAGTAACAAATGCACAGTAATTCATATTATTGATCTGATAATTGACACAGTAGTCATTGCATTACTTTGAATTATTGTTATCACTGTGGTAGCATTATGTTAATTGTCGTATTACTAATTGGTACTTTTATTAGACAATATTATTTATTTTATTAAGAAAAAATAGAAATAAATAAATAAATATTATTATTATTTTTCAAAAGTTACTATTCACTCCCGGAGTTCACTATTCATTCCCGAAAAAGTTACTATTCACTGACGGAAGTTACTGTTCATATCGGGAAAGTCACTGTTCATCTGCCGACAAAAGTTACTGTTCAATACTGTTCACATTTTGAAAATTTTAAAGTTACTGTGCAAGTATTGAAAAATTTTTAAAAACGTTTGCGCAGCCGGGGGGGAGGCGCAGCCCCCCCAATTTTTCCTTCCCCGGCGTGCTACGCATAGTAACTTCATTTGCTATAAATAGGCCTTTCGCTGAATAAGAAAATCATATCTAAAATACATAAATTTTTCTATAAGTTTATTGTGAGAGAATTTTGAGCATAGTAAGGTTATTTTGAGAGTTTGAAAGCCAAAAGGAGTGCAGGAATTTTTCAAGTCTTTTATTAAAGAGTAGTAATTTCATAAATTCCTATTTTTCACAGTATTCACAAATCTTCCTTTAGAAGACTCTTCTTTGAGAAGATTCATTTTTAAAAGCTTTCTTTGGAAGATTTATTTTAGAATATTATTTTAAAAACTATTTTAAAGTAGTTATATTATACTACAAAAATTATGTTAAATATATATAATTTTGATAGTTCATATTATACGAGTTATCATACACTTTGAAATTTATCTATTGTAATTACTAATTTTATTATAAATATATAGGTTGATCAACCTCATTTAAATCAATATCCAGTCACGTGTTAAGGTAAGGAATATCATATTCTTTCATCTTCTATTATTTAAACTTACTACGGTAAGGAATATTATCTTCTTTCATATTCTAACTTACTACGGTAAGGGGTATCACTCTTTTCATCATCATAAATGGATATTATTTTCTTTCTTACTTGAAGGGATTGTCATTCTTTGATTCTCGAAAATAATATTGTTTCTTTCTTGTGCCATTTATTTCCATGTATTAAATTGTGGGAATAACCTTACGGCGCGAATTACCGCATGTTGGTGAATAACCCTTTTTATTTGTCTCGTGTGGAAATAATTTGTCTACACGAATTATCACATGACACTTTTATTCCATATTCGTAAGTGATATCATTTTCCTTTATACTTATAAGGGATACCATCTTTTTCATCTTCCATTATTCAAACTTACTATGGTAAGGGATATTAATTTCCTTCACCTTTTGTTAATCAAACCTGCTACGGTAAGAGATATTATTTTCTTTCATACACCTAAATCGAAACTTATTATGGAACTATTGCTTCTATAATTCCTGAAAATATTATATGTTCCATAATAGTTGAATTTTATTATTTCAACTGAACCTTCCTATTTTCTGAACATTTCTATTGAACTGTAATCGTTATTCTGAACTGTGGATCTTGAATATCATTTTTAAATTTCACTCCACATCATGTTGGCAATTTGGACATTATTTGAATCTGCACAAAGTAAACATCCGATACTTATTGTTTATCCTGTTCTTCTGTTCATCATTTGTATCACTGTTATTTGTATTAATCATCAAGAATCAAGCTGTTGTGAATATCTGTGGCCGGGGGCACAGATGTGATATAATTGTTGAACAGATGATAGGTTAAAGGCGATATACTAGGTTAAAGGCGATACATCTGTTCGGTGTCTTTTATGGCACGTGGTGAATGTTCTCTTTGACCCGTAGTGCAAAGATGAACTGTTGGTTGGTATGATTATGACCAAATGCTGAATCTGGTATAATCATGACCGTTGGTGTTATATTGAATGTCTTTGGCCCGTAGTGCAAAGATGAACTGTTGATCTGCATGATTATGACCAGGAACTGTGAAGTTGTATTATCTTGACTAATGGTATTTCAGATGATAAAAGTTGATGATATTTTTACTAAAAAGAGAAGCGAGTGGACATTATAGTTTGCATTGTTCTTCTAATAGATTGCTCATTCCGCTGCTATTATTGATCTGAACATTGTTTAAGAATTTAACTACAGTTTTTGATATAAACCTTGTAGTCTATTGTATTCTATCAAGAACTCAACTGTTGAAGGCTAATGATAATTTATTCGTCATTATCTTAGTCATGATATTTCTTACTGGGCTATTTGAGCTCACCCTTTCTTTTGTTCCATTGTTTTTCAACAGGCGATGAAAACGTAACAGGGTCTAGCCGGGGGATGGAGTGAGAGTCTGAGGAATAGCTGTCGTAGTCTTCACGTGTTGTAAAATAGTGTGGCAATAATAGTGAAGACTTAGTTGTGTATTATTATACACTGTATTGTTGTACGTTGTGCTTTGTTGTAATAATTTTGTTGTAGTCTTTTGACGACTCAAGTTTGGGCTGTGTGGGCCTAGATTTGGGGGCGTCACAATAGCTATCGTAGTATTCACTTGTTGTAAAATAGTGTGGCAATAATAGTGAAGACTTAGTTGTGTATTATTATACACTGTATTGTTAAACGTTGTAATAATTTTGTTGTAGTCTTTTGACAACTCATGTTTGGGCTGTGCGGGCCCAGATTTGGGGGTGTTATATAAACAATCCATTAGAAAAATCATGTAGACTATGATGTCTACTAACTTCTTTTTGAAAAATCATTATCAACTTTTATTATCTGAAATATCACTGGTCATGGTCATGCCAAACAACAGTTCTTCTTTACCCCAGGCCAAAGAAAACTTTTACCACATGTCTTAAAAGACACTCAACAATCATATCATCTTTGTCCTAGGCCAAAGACATTCACCAATCATGTCATCTGTGCCCCAGGCCATATATATTTATCAATTATACTATCTTTGCACCCAGGCCAAAGATATTCATAACAACTTGATTCTTGATTATTATAATAAATAACAGTGATATAAATGATGAACAGAAGAATGAGAATAATAGGATAAACAATAAATATCAAAACCTTATAATTTTACTTTGTCTATAGTCAAATAATGTCTAAATTATCAACAGGGTGTGGAATCAAATTCAAGAATGATATTCAAGATTTATAGTTTAAAAATAATGGTTAAAGTTCAATACAAAGGTTCAGGTAAATAGAAAGATTCAGGTGAAATGATATTAAATGAAGAGCAAAGTTTAAGGAACATGTAATCATTTCAAAAAATTTACCGAATAATATTTACCATAGTAAGTTTAAAAGTATTAAAGAAAATGATATCTCTTACCTTAACACGTGACTAGATACTGCTTTCTATGAAATTGATCAACCTAAAATTATATATATAAATTAATTAGTAACTACCACATATAAATTTTATGGTGTACACTAACTCATATATTATGAAGTTATCAAAAGTGAATATACAGTATAAATTTGTGTAGTGTATAAAATAAAATATAATAACTTCAAAATAATTTTTGAAATAATATTTCAAAATAAAATCTTTCAGATGAAGTTTTTCAAAAGAAATCTTCTAAAGAAAGAGTCTTTTAAAGGAAGAATTGTGAATACAGTGTGAAGTGGGTATTTGTGTAATTATTACTCTTTAAAGAAAAGACTAACTTGAGAAATTCTTGCACTCCTTTTGGCTTTACCAAAATTTTAGATTAATCTTATTACACTCAAAGTATACTCACAATATATCAGTAGGATAAATGGATGTGTGTGTTTAGTTGCTCAACCGGCAACCTATTTATAGTGTAAGGGAGCAAGCGGAATTTGACAAAATGTGCTGAAGGAACACACCAGTTTTGACAAACTGAGATGATATGCGGTAGGTGGCCTAACTTTGAAATGGGGGAGTGTGATTAGGTGGTGGGTCAGCAGGAAATTCATTCACGCAGAATTTTCTGAATGAATTTTCTATGTAAAACAAAGTTATAATAAAATAAATAACTTTATATATTATATTATAATAAAACAAATAACTTTATATATTATATTATAATAAAACAAATAACTTTATATATTATTTATCTTCTGCATTATTGATTTAATGTATTAATATCACAGATTTAAGTGTTCTTCAAATAATGAATCTGTCTTAATACCTAAAATACCAAATAACAATGGAATATAATAATTAAAGCAATGTTTTAAAAATCGGACTGGTCATCGAACCGAAAAAGTTACTGGGTGGATGGATCACTAGTTCAACCCGTGATCAAACCGTTGTTGTCCCACTGACGACATTAATATGTAATAAATAATAAATATATTAATTATTATTATATAAATACATATTATATATAATAACTATCAAATATATAAAATTAATCAATTTATCTACTAAAAAAAAATAAAAAATAAAACCTATTTGTACAATGTTTACGTTATACAATTCAAATAAATACTAAATTTAGATGAAAAAAAAGATATTAAATCATGCTTATATCTCAAAAGTGATAAAATCAAACACAAATAAACATAAATATCTTATGTAATTTTTTAATTATTTTTAGTTAGCTTGAATCGGTAAAATCGATGAACCAGTGACCGGTTCACTAAGTCGACCGGTTCAACTTCATCGGTTTTTATCGATTTTTTGTCGAAGCTGGGTTGATGGTCCAAATCGGGCCAGAGCACAGACCGATTCTGATTTTTTTTCGTTGAACTGTCAGTTTGGTCCAATTTTTTAAACATTGGGTTAAAGTAATAATACAACATTGATAATAATTCAAAAATAATGTAAGAATACATTATTGTGGTAATTATTAATTATGTGAAACATGGTGTATGAGCTACTTGTATTAATTATTGGTTCAATAATTTAAAATACAGTGCACTAGTAATTATTGATAAAATACCGTGTAATGACAATTATTGATTCAATAATGTGAAATACAATGCAGTGAAAATTATTGATGAATACTGTGCAATAGTCACTTTATTAGATCAATAATATGAGACATTGTGCAATACCATGTACTACTATGCAATACTGTGTGCTACTGTAGAATATTGTGTACTACAGTAAAATACCATGAAATAGCGTATGCTACTATTATTTTATCACTGGGTATTTTAACAGCTAAAAGTGATAGTACCATTGATCATTTTTATTTAAAAAGGTTATTTCTGTCATTTTTTATATACGATAATATTTTGTTGTGGGGTTTACTAATGATTGGTTATTTCGGCGCCATCGTACAAATTGAATATTTCCCGAATATTCCCTGACAAATCGAATATTCTCCGTCATAATATAATTTGCACATAACATCCTTAACTTTGAACTTTTATCAATATAACACCTTACTGTTTCGGAATAATATATGAAAAAAAATTAAATTTTATTCAATAAAAGTCAGGATCTTACATTTGTTCATGTATATGGGAAGTATGTGTACATGTGATTCATCTATAAATAAGCCACCTTATTTCATTTTTGAAGTTTACTTGAGAATTGCTAAGTCTAGATAGTGTTAGAGAGAAATAGAGTGAGTTGAGAGAAAACTAGAAACTCTAGGAGAACTCTTGCCAAATTGAGTTCTAAAGGAGGAAGAGAAGCTTAGTATCAAGCAAGGAGAAATGAAGGCTCTAGCAATCTTCATATCAAAGAGGAAAATAGCATCAAGAAGGTATAAAATCATTTAACCTAAACTCTTTAGTTAATCTAGCATATTTAAGCTTTTAGTGTGGATGCATGCTTGGTTGTGGGAGAATTTTGTGTGTGGACATTATGGTGGATTTCAAAGGTAGAAGGATGGATTTGTGAAGGAGATATGTGATTTGTAGGTGTTTATATGTGTTTTACGTTAACATGAATAACAAGAATACATATGAACTTAAAACCTTAAAATACCTAGTTAAAACATGAGATTTGGTACTAAATGGAATAAATCATGTAAGCTATTTGGATAATCTAAAAATTGTATGTTGTAGATCTATGAAATACGAAATAATCCAACACGCTAAAATGAATTTATGGTGAATTTTCTTGTAAAACATGGCAAATGGAAACCTTAGCTAGAAGAACTAATATTTTTGGCTAAATAAATATTTTGAAAAATGATTTAAAATTTTGAATATTGAAAATATATGAGTTTATGAAATAATGAATTTGATTTGAGCTAATTTGGATGTAAAATGAGTAAGTTATGGAAGATATAATCAAAATGGTAAAAACCAACAAAGCTGAAAATTTGATCTTAGCATTTTGCTAAGGAGCGCCAGGGCGCTCCTTTTCTATTAAGAAAGAGCGTTAAGGCCCTGGTTTATTTTTCTAAAAATCGGATATAGTGCCCCGACGCTATCCCTCAGTGTAAAATGAGCATCGGGGCGCTGTCCTGTTAACCCAGTTGACCGGGTTGGGCAAACCCAGGTCCAACCAAGGGTTCGATCCAACCCGATCAGAATAAAAAAATAATATAAATTTTTTAATAAATAGTAATAATATAAAATAAAATAATAAATAAAAATTATTTTATTTGTGAGTCAATTGAAATAATATTAAAGATTATTTTAATTGATATTAAAGATTACTTGAAACAATTAAAATAATATTAAAGAATTATTTTAATTTTGGATTAATAAAGCATAAACAATTAAAATAATATTATAGATTATTTTAATTGTGAATTAATGAGGCCTAAACAATTAAAATTATATTAAATATTATTTTAATTATGAATTAATAAGGGATAAATAATTAAAAGAATATTAAAGAATATTTTAATTGTTTATTAATAAAGCATAAATAATTAAAATAAGAGTAAAGATTACTCTAATTAGAAATTAAACAAATAAAATAATAACTTAAATTATTTTATTTGTAGACTAATAAAGTGTGAATAAGTGGAATAATGATTGAGAAGATTAATTGGACAGTAATTAATTTTAAACAAATAAAGTAAGGATACTTTATTTGTGAAATAAGAGAACATAAATAAAATAAGATATGACTAAAGTGTGAATAATTGTGTAATAATCAAGGATGATTAAACAAATAAGATAATACTAGGTATTATTTTATTTGTGAAGGTTAATGAATGAACTAAATAAAGAAAATGTGAAACAAGAATACTTAACCAAATGATTTTATGTATGAAGTGTAAACCATAAAGATTATTTATGAGTCCTAGTTGTGTGAAACTAGTATGTTAGGTCGACTAGATCATCATGTGGAATTCAATAGAGATTAACCGATAGACGATGGTGATGAACATAGGTTGTTCGAAGGGAAAGAAGTTAGAGTCGAATAATAACGACGATTCAGGCAAGTACCTAAACATGTACACTTTAATATCTCGTCTAAGTAATCTGAGTGTTATATTTATTGAAAGATAATTCATATTCATATATAGACGTTCATGTTTAAATTCATACAAGATTAATCTTTTATTGAATTGTTAATTTTGAAAGCCATAGTTATTTATCCTTAAATACCCTTGAAAGATTGTTCAAACCCTATCATGTGGGCATTAAAAGTTTTAATTAAACTCGTAAATGTTTAAGAAGAATATTTCTATGCCATTTGATTCGACTAGACCAATAATGACGTAAAGTCAATCATTTTTTCTATAAAGCGATCCAAACCAATTGCCTTAGTACAGACTCTTTTATGCTGAGATGAACAACCCTCATAGTAGTGTAAATTACTTAATGTTGGGGGACCGACTGGGCGCAACTGTTGAATGTGAGGAATGTGAGTGTTATGCATAACATATGGTACTTTAGGCTGATCACCTATTGTACTTGTTTATATTGTGGGTTTTTAGTGAAATACTGCTAATCCTGGTAAGAGTTCGTGGTCCATAGTGACCACTCAATAATAATGTTGTTCTGATCTTGAAATCAATTAAAGCTAATTGTTCTTGGTTCATTCGATTCATTTTATAAACTGTCTTTAATTGTTATAATTCTGATAGAAAAAACTCGGAGCATGATTATTTATTCTTATTGACTTATTACTTGCTGAGAAAACTTGTTGTTCATTCTTGCTTTACATTAAATGACACAGTTAAAATCGAGCAAGGCAGTGCGTCAGGAAAAGATAAGGGTAAAGAAAAGGTTGCAAAGAAGTTTTGTTTTTAGATAATGATGTTATATATTTGTATTTAGACTTTTGTTTATTATGATTAGGCATGTTATGTATTAGTAATGGTTGCGAGACTTGAGATAAGAATATTTATGTTATATCAATGTAAATATTTATATTATTCCTCATTGAGTTGTTATTTAGTAGAATGTATGAATTGAATCGTAAAGCACTAGATTCGAGGTATAGGTATTTGAATTTGGGGGCGTCACAGGTTGGTATCATAGCTGTAGGCTATAAACCTTAGGAAAGAGACCCTTAGGCTATAACCTTAGAAAAGAGAGTTAGAATAGAAGAAGATAAAACTCATTTAGAGTTTTACGTGTTAGTAGACATGTCATAGAGAGTCAGTAGTGTCATGAAATATATTTTTATTCTATACAATGAATTTACATTTTATTTTGAGATATTGATAGAGTTTATTTATGTTTGTGGTTGTAGGATGCTAGAGGTGGGCGAGCCAAGTAGAGTTATGGAGGATGAGCCGAGGGATATACATGTAGTACCAAAATCCCTCCTGGTAGTTGAGCTGGATCCAATGATAGAGTTAAAGCCAGAGGAGGAGTCAGAGACAGCTGAGGAGGCTGGGGGAGGATCCTAGTGGTTCACACCTTTGAGGACGATATGTTAGGAGAGTATGTAGATCGCATCATAGAGCAGGAGCATAGGATCCAGGAGCTTGAAGGTGAGACCTATGAGCATTAGGAGAGGATTCAGGAGTTAGAGCAGGAGGTACAGGGACGCCAGAAGGTGGGGACTCAGTTGGGGGCCATAGTCCATCAATTGTTGGCCCATAACGTAGAGCTGGTAGGGAAGTTGGAGTAGGCGGAGCACCAGGTGCAGAGTGAGAGGGCAGTAAAAGAGGCCCTACATGCCTAGTTGGAGAAGGAGATAACTGATGGGATTTAGCTCGAGGAGATGTGAGAGGTTGCACATGATAGAGTGGGTAATCTTGAAGAGGAGGTAAGAGTTAAGAGGAGAAAGATATACAAGATGAGTTACGCTTTTTGCACAACATTTGGGAGATGGATGCACGATATTCATCACTATCCAACAGAGGTGGGGCAGACTCACCACACTATGAGCAGGGATTTGGTGATCCATATAGGTCAGATGGAGTACGAGAGCACTATGGAGCATGGCATGCATTGATAAATTAGTTGTTTGAGGTATTTGATATTATGCGGATATTGTATGATGGTCCATACTTTTGTGTATTCTAAGGAATTATGTGTTGTAAATCCCAAACTCTTATATGAGATAGTATGTGAGCCCCGACTTTTGTACTTTGTAGAGGGGTAGTATGTTTTAGATCCCCACCTTTTGTTATATTAGTGGATAGATGCTGACGTTTATAGCAGTATGCTGTAGAATGTTCATGTATGATGTACTGACCATTGGCATATGAATATAAATATTTTTATTAAAATGTGTTATTTACATTGTTGCATTAAAGATAAATAATTAAAGAATATAATGAGGTAATAATATTAAGTTTTTATGTAACAAAAAATACCACCTAGACATAGACAACCAGCACAACCTGCCCAGGAAGAGTTTGTGAATAATGAGAGAGAAAGCAGGTAGACCTCGTATAACGACTTGTTAACTTGTTGGAAGGAGCCTTCCAAGAAAGGAATAATGAACCCATAAATCTTAATCCCCCAGCAGCTCTGATAACTAATTTTAAGAATGTAGGACCCCCAAAGTTTAGGGGTACGACTGATTCGATTAAAGCCCAATTTTGGGTTAAGTAAATAGAGAAGGCTTTCGTAATTTTACATGTGCCAAATGATCAGAAGACAACATTCGCCGCGTATATGATGAAGGGTGAAGAAAACTTATGGTAGAAGGCGAATCAATAGAGAGCTAAAGAAGGGATCGTACCGTGGGACAGATTTAATGAATTATTTTTTTAAAAATTACCTTCCAAAAAGTATGCAGAATCACATAGAGATGAAATTTTTAGAGTTGAAGCAGGGGGAGATGTCAAAGGCGCAGTATGCGGCCAAATTCAATGAACTCGCATGCTTTGCTCCACACCAAATGGACATTAAAGAACGAAAGGCCCGATGTTTCGAACAAGGATTGAAGCCGTGGTTTTATAGTAAGGTATCTGTTTTTTAAATCGACTCTTTTAGAAGTTTGTTGGAGAAGGCCATCATAGCTGAGGGATGAAGTGAGGCTTTGAGTCAGTATAACAAGGAAAAAAAGAATAAGTAGAGTAAGGGAAGTAATCTGAGAGAAAATAGCAATGGCGGAGGCAATCTTGGGAAAAGGAAATGGGACACCACCACCACCACCAACACCAACAATAACGACAATCAATCTGGGAGTAAGCAATGAGGATTTAAGAAAAAGGCTAAGGCGTGCCCAAAGTGTGAAAAGAATCACGTAGGAGAATATTGGAAGGGACGGAGTGTCTGTTAGAATTGTGGTCAGGAGGGGCATATTTCACCACATTGCCTAAACTCGAAAATGATTCGAGGATGTTTTGCTTGTGGATCCACCGAGCATCAGATTGAAGACTGCCCGAAGAAAAGGAACAGTGGATAAAGCGACAATAAGGGAGGAAACAATAAACTGATGATTGGTGGACCTGCTCAACCAAGTCGACCAACTGCCAGAACATTTAACATGACAGTCTAAGATGCAGTAGCCTCAAAGGATGTGGTGTCAGGTATTATCCCAATCAATAATATAAATACTTATGTATTATTTGATTCGAGTGTTACCTGTTCTTTTGTGTCTGAAGAGTTTGCACGACATTTGAATTTACCCCAAGAACGATTAGAATATCCTTTGAACATAAAAGTTGCAAATAATGAAGTGATCCCCATATAATTTATACATAAAAATATTGCGTAAAGATTAGGGGACATAAGTTGCCAATAGATCTAATCTTGATAAGATTGAAAGAATCTGATGTAATATTAGGAATGGACTGGTTATATAATCGTGGGGCAGTGATTGACTGTCAAAAGAAAAGTTCGAACCTTCAGACCCTGAATCGGCCTAAGGTAGTATTTTATAGTAGCACATCGCCTAGACAATCATGTTGTTTGACGATGATGTAGGCCAAGAAGTTATTGAGAAAGGGTTGTGTAGGCTATTTAGCCCATATTGTAGATACTCAAAAAGTGAGAGTAGAAATGAACAGTATACCAGTAGTAAAAGAGTTTTCGGATGTGTTTTTAGACGATTTGCCCGATCTTCCTCCAGATAGGGAAATCAAATTTGTAATAGATTTAGTGCCAAGAATGACACCAATTTTGAAGGCTCCGTATTGTATGACGCCGGTAGAAATGAATAAATTGATGAAACAACTACAAGAGTTGCTAGATAAAGGATATATTCAGCTGAGTGTGTCTCCATGGGGAGCACCAGTGTTGTTTGTCAAGAAAAAGGACGGATCGTTATGACTTTGTATCGAATATTGAGAGTTGAACAAAGTGACGATCAAGAATAAATATCCATTACCAAGAATCGACGATCTTTTCGATCAACTAAAGGGAGCAAGATGTTTTTCAAAGAAAGATTTGAGAATGGGATACCATCAGTTAAAAGTGCGGAAGGAAGATGTACCAAAGACGACGTTTAGAACCCAATATGGGCATTATGAGTTTTTAATGATGTCATTCAGACTGACTAATGCATCGACGACATTCATAGACTTGAGGAATCGAGTTTTCAAGTCATATTTAGATAATTTTATGGTAGTTTTCATTGATGATATTTTGATTTATTCGAAAACCCACAAGGAACACGTGAAACATTTGAGGGTAGTGTTGGAGAGATTAAGGAAAGAGAAATTGTACGCGAAGTTTTCTAAGTGTGAGTTTTGGTTAAAGAATGTACAATTTTTGGGACATGTGAGTGATAAGGATGAAGTATCTTTAGTCCATGCGAAGGTGGAGGCGGTGATTAACTAGGAACAACCGAAGACGCGAATAAAAGTGCGAAGTTTCTTAAGGTTAGCTGGGTACTATCGAAGATTTATCCGAGATTTTTTCAAGATAGTGACCCCGTTGACTAATCTAACTAGAAAGACGGTGAAGTTTCTTCGGACGAAAAAATGTGAAAAAAATTTCAGGGAGTAAAAGAAGAGGTTGAGCAAGGCGTCTGTGTTGTCTTTGCTGGATAATATAAGAGGTTTTGTGGTGTATAGTAATGCGACACACAAAGGTTTTGGCTGTGTATTAATGTAACATGACAAGGTCATTGCGTACGCGTCACGTCAATTGAAGGACTATGAAAAGAGATACCCTACTCACAATTTGGAGTTAGTAGTGGTTGTGTTTGCATTTAAATTTTGAAGGCACTATCTTTATGGGGAGAAATGTGGGATATATATGGACTATAAAAGTAAGAAATATATCTTCACTCAAAAGGTGCTGAACATATAATAAAAGAGATAGTTGGAGTTGATTAAGGATTACGATTGTGAAATCCTTTATCATCCAGAAAAAGTAAATGTAGTAGCTGATACTTTGAACAAAAAAGGAAAGGAGAAATTGTTGATGTTGACAACTTAGGAGTAGTTGATAAGAGAAATGAAGAGATTGAAATTAGAGGTGAAGGTACTGAAAGAGTTCGAGGAGAAGTTATTTGTAATGAAGGCTCATCCAATGTTATTAGATAAAATAAAAGAAGCACATGAGAAAGATGAAGAATGTGAGAGGATTAAAGGGAGATTAGCAAAAAATGAAGAAGAAATATTTAAAATGGACAAGAACGTGATTTTGAGATTTGAAGAAAGGATATGGGTGCTAATGGTGGCTGAATTAAGAGAGGAAATTTTATAAGAGACACATAATTCCACGTATTCAATTCGCCTAGGAAACACGAAAGTGTATTAGGATCTAAGACAACATTTTTAGTGGCTTAATATGAAGTGAGAAGTCGCAGAGTACGTCAGTAGGTGTCTTACTTGTCAAAGAGTAAAAGTAGAAACAGAGGCCTAGTGGTGTACTTTAACCATTAGAAATATCGGAATGAAAATGAGAGCACATTATGATAAATTTCACGGTAGGACTTCCAGTCACTTAGAAAGGTTTTGATTAGACCTAGCAAATGGGCCGACCTAGCCCAAAACGGCCCAGGTTTTTTGGGGCCATAAATAGGTAGCTCGTGGCCCGGACGGGCTGGCCCACGGGACATTTATTATTTTATTATCATTATTTTTTTACTTTTTTATTTTTTAATAATAATTATGACACATAATATGATGTTTTGATCTTGGACTATTGAGTGTAACATGCAATTTATTTTATTCAATAAAAATGTACTTATTAACAAAAATTATTGAAAAACTTATGTTTAATTAAGAAATAATTTTAACTTCATAAAATATTGCTAGCATTATTTATTTGATTAACTATGTGAAGCTAATAATTGTAATTAAATACCAAGTGACTAATTTTTAAAAAATGCTAGAAGCATACCACAAACACATTACACAATAGTGACAATATTTATATGGTGACAATTATTTGATTATACAAGTAACATATTCTGCTATGTGCAAGTATATAAAAATATAATTAGTTAATTATTATTCTTTATTAACATTTAATAATCAATAATATTTTAAATTTTGGCTTATGTAAATTCTTTCATATCTAATAGTCATAGGTTTGGAGATAATAGTATTAAGAACAAATAAAGAGAAACTTTGTTCCATAAATTGATTTAAACGATTAATGAATTATGATTTTAAAAAAATAAATTGGGCCACGGGCCGGGTCAAAATGGCCTAATTTTTTTTGGGCTGAAAAACTTAAGCCCGCAACCCACTTTTATCTGGGCTGATTCGCGAGCTTGATCCATTTTTTTCAGGTTTAGTTATGATGCATTATGGGTCATTGTGGACAGACTGACAAAAGTTGCACATTTCTTGCTAATCAAGGTTAAATTTAATTTGGGACAGTTAGCAAAGTTATACATAAAAGAGGTTATTTCACGACATGGGCTGCCGATGTCGATTGTTTCTGACCTTGATCCGGGCTTCACGTTAAACTTTTGGAGGAGCCTACTGTAACGACCCCGAAATTCGACCCACTTTATTAACTTAAAATTTCATATTTATTAAACATTATTTACCTTACGTCCAAATTTCGGTTCGTTAATAAATCTTTAATCCCTTCTTTAATCCAATAATTGATTTTAAAATCAACATTTACCCAATTTTCGGTATAATTTTTTTTTTCTTTTTCTCGATTCAATCGTTGTATTAAAATATTTGGATATTTAAAATCCTTATATCTTGATCCTAGTCCCTGGATCGTAACCTTTACTTATTCTTCTCTTTCTTGTATCATAAAACTCGGCATTCAAAATTTTAATATCATTCATATCCATGCAATTATTCTTTGTTTCATGATTCATCATCAGATATATAATAGTCTGTATCATTATAATCCTCTCGAATAATTTTGGTACACAACTTTAACTTTTATCATATTCAAATTCAACATATATATGCATACAACTCATCACAGTAAAATTGGCAAATTTTTCCGCATTAAATTATAATATAATAGTTACAGTTCCAACCTTCTAAATAATTCATCTCTAACATAATGCTGTATTCCTGAAATTCATTTCTTAACATGCAAAAATTTGATTTAAGCAAGTAATGAGCACAACGGTTCAGCAAGTTCAACAGTTTATGCTTCACGTAGCACATACCTTATCATGCTTAGTGTGTGTCATGCATTACGTGTTGTGCCTCTACTATAACAATATATCTCATATCATTGCACCAAGTACACATAGTCGTCATATTATTCACAGATCACATAACACATAATTTATATGCATTTAATAAATATTATCATATCATAACAGTCAACATTTAACATTTAAGGACTGAAGAACTTGCCTGAATTGCGGAATTAAATAATAAACATCCCTTCTATACAGCTTCTCGTACAGCCTATGCTCATAAAATAATCAAATAATAATTATTTATCTCTTTATGATATTAATTTAATGAATTAATATCATTTATAATGTAATTAACTCTACCCGACCCTTAATTTTAGGGTATTGGGTTAATTATTAATTAATATGGTTAATTATATTAACCTCATTCTTCAATATATTAATTTAACTTAATATCCAACCCCTTCAACACGAACAATCCGACTCATTGGATAAAACTTTGCATTTTTTGTTGTCCGGAAATTTTATTTAACCATTTTATAAACTTTAAACTTATTAGATTAATATTTAAAATATTTAAATATTAATCCCCAATATTTAATATTTTAAAAAAATATATTAAATTTAATGCCCAAACATCATTTCTATAATATTAGTATTTTTCCATAATTTTCTATAATTTTTAAACAATTTTAAAACATTTATTTCAATTAAAAATCATTTTTAGGGGCATTTTCGTAATTTCCGCAGCTTTAGGGACATGACCGCCATTAACAAAAAAGCTTAGGGGCTTATCCGTAATTTTCGCGCCCCTAGGGATACATCTGGTATTTTCTGAAAAGTCCGGGGGCAATTCTGTCATTTCCGTGGCTAAAGGACACATTCAGTATTAACAGAAAAGCTCCGGGGCATTTTCGTAATTTCAACGGCCTTGGGGACACGCCCGGCATTTCTGAAAAAGCCCCGGGGCAAAACCGTAAATCCGGTCAAAACCTCGGCCGCGCATGGCGCGCGGCCCTTCTTGCCGACGCCGAAACGGCGTCGTTTCCTTCCGCGTCCGCGCATTGCGCGGCCCCTTTCTTCCGCAGCCCCAAAACGGTGTCTTTTTGAGCCCGTGTTTCTGAAAATTAGCAGCCGCGCATTGCGCGGATTTGCCCAGAAAATTTTTTTTCCCAGTTTCCGAAACATTAGCCACCTTTCTCCAAAAATTAATCACTTTTCACACAAATTTCCACCACAAAACCATTCCAAAAATTATATAACTCATAAATATACATCTAAAAATTATTGGATATAATTATTTTAATTATTTACTAAATTTTCCACACAATTTATTTACCACCATAATATCTAAAATAATTCAAATTAATTTTCTTTATACCTTCTTTGAAGCTTGAACTCCACTTCTTGACACCAAAAATTCTCCCTTTCTTGATGGCCAGGTGGTTCGGGTGGTTCGGAGTGGCGGAGATGGTGCTTGGATGATAGGAGAAGAGAGAAAAATGTTTGCATGCGTTTTTGTTTTTCTTTCTTTTTTCCTTCTTTCTTTTCTCCCTTTATCCCTTTTTATATTCCCTTAATCATCTACCATGTTGCAATAAAAAAATTGCCCACCGACTTAAACGCCCAACTTTCGAATTTTTCCAGAAAATAACATGCAATTTTTACTTTTTAATACATTACGTAATTATTTCATGTAATAAATATTTTATATAATGTATATAAAATATTTATTTTAATTAACAAAAATCATATCATGATTTATAAATAATATTCAAACCTCTTTTGGATATTTTTCTTGACAAATTTTGTACACGCATAATGACATGCATGTAGTTATTTGAGGTAATTAATACCTCCAAAATTCATAAAATAATTCATATAACATATAAAAATTATTTTTCGTAATTTTTCACTTCGTTACTTGGACAACATATTACATTAACATGTTCCCATTTCTAAAATATTATCTTTCATAAAAGTCATAATAATTCCATTATACATAAATATAATTTTTAATAACTTAAAACATTCATTTTTCTTATTTATTATTCAATTTCTTTAATATTCACATTAACTTTCCTTATATAAATTATATAATTTAATATTATATAATTTATATAATTACATTATTCCTTTTTAAATAATTTCCATTTTACACAAATACAATTTATAAAATTTTGTTCCACCTTTAATTCTCTTATATAAATTATATAATTATTCTTATATAATTTATATATAATTATTATTTCCTTCATACAACATTTTAATTTCCTTATATAAATTATATAATAATTATTATATAATTTATATAATTACATTTCTTCTCAATTAATTTCTAAACTTCCTCCATAATTCATAATTAATTTAAAATCAATAATTACAATTTTTACTAACTTCCTCATTAACTTTTCGTAAATTTTTGGATTAATTTAATTATTAATCCCTTAATTTTCATAATTAATAAGATTTATAATTATAACAATTAATCACAAACACATATATATACATATATAATTCATATTTCTTACATTTCCATATAACCTCATTTAAAACATAATTTCTACACTTCCATAATAATTTAATTGTACAATTTATTGTACATTTATATGAAATTTCTCTTATTCTTAAAAAATTATTTTTTAAAACAATTTATTTGCTTTTCAATTTCTTTAATTCCATACCATTCATCATGATCTCTGTACAGATTTAATTTACTAATTAAATCTCATTCCATACATTAAATCATATAAAATAATAATTAATTTAACAACCTTGATAATTTTATCAATTAAATTCTCATTTAATATTATTAAAGAAATCTTGGAAATTCGGATCCTCACACCTACAAGAGCGAATGGGAATGCAACTACGATTGATTCGTAAACAGATGGATAGAGCAAAAGAAAAATTCAGACTTTGGAGGACATGCTCAGAGCCTGTGTCATGGACTTCAAAGGAAGCTGGGACAACCACTTACCACTTGTCAAATTTGCTTATAATAACAGTTATCATGCGAATATTGGCATGCCGCCATACGAAGCTCTTTATGGAACAAAATGCAGAACGCCTTTGTGTTGGGACAAGGTAGGAAAATGTCGACTTTCGGGGCTAGAGTTGGTCCAACAGACAGCTGAGATAGTGAAGACAATAAGAACCCAACTGGTAGCAGCTCAAGATCGACAGAAGAAATACACAAATCTACATCATCAAAGCCGAGATTTTAATGTCAATAGCCTTGTGTTTTTGAAAGTATCTCATTAAAAAGGGAAGATAAGGTTCGAAAAGTTTCCGAGGTTAACAGGACCGTTCGAGGTATTAAAGAGAGTAAGCGAAGTGGCGTACGAGATAGCTCTACCTCTTGAACTGGAGCATATCCATAATGTGTTCCATGTTTCAGTGTTACAGCCATATAAGCTCCATTATAAGCACGCGATATTCAATTAGCCCATCCAAATCGAAAAAAATCTGACGTATGAAGAAATTCCTGTACAGATTATTAATAGAAAAGAACAAATATTAAGAAATAAGGTAATACCTTCAGTTAAGGTTGTACGGCGAAACCATAATGCTGCAGAGGCTATGTGGGAGCTAGAAGATAGGATGAAGAGAGATTACCCCATCTTTTTGTGTAACCTTATACTGATTCCGAAGACGAAATCTTTATAGGGGGGGGGGGGGGGGAAAGAATGTAATAACCAAAAATTTGTAAATATTTTTATTAATGAAAATATGTTTTTTTATTTATAAAATGATTGTGTATATATACATATGTCATGATGAGAGAGTTAATAATTCAATTAAATTGAATTAATTATGTAAGAAATTAAGTGATGATGGTGCATGACTTTAAGTGATATTAATTAAGCTTATGTATTATGCCTTGTGTAACATAAAGTGTAATGGTGAATAAATTGAACAATTAAATTAATTAATTGTGAGAAGGACGAAGTAATTATGTGGACTAATAAGAATTAATAATTAAGTCCAATATGAATAATAGAAATATCACATAAATTAATGTGATATGTCCAATGTATTAGAAAATTAAAGTCCAAAGTAATTAAGGTTACATGAGTTATTAGTGAGCCCAATGAAAATAAATGTACATGCCCCAATGGAATTTAATTAGTAGCCCAATGGAATTTTAATTGGATGAGCCCAATGTGTAATGGATGACATTGGTGATATGTATATGTGTGTGTGTGTATATAAATATGCATGCATAGTACAAAAGTAAAATAATGTATTATATAAAAATAACCCCATGACCAAACCCCCCCTCCCCCCATGATGGTCTTTAATAATCGAGAAAATTACGAACATAATTTTTTTTTTATTATTACTCATGCTCATAAGGAAATATAATGTCTGAAGGCATGTTCTATAGTTATGTGTATATGTTATGTGACAAGAATTAGTAAGGTAGTTAATTTAAGTAATTCAAATTAATTAAAGAAGGAGAAGAATGCAAGAGGAGCTTATATGATGAAATCAAAAAGCTTGAATGTTGGTCTTGAATGACAAATAAAAAAATTAATAATCATTAAGTGATTTACTTGTGTGATTAATGAAGAATAAGAAAATAAATGAATTATTGAAGTTAAAGTAATGTGGGAATTTATATATAATGTGGGTAATTATATTATAAACCTAAGTTGATGGTAGTTAATGAACAAGATTAATCAAGTTCAAGTACTTATATGTATGTTAGAGTTTTATTTTAAAACAAGCCCAATATATGGTAAGTGTTAAAGTATGGTAATCTAACCCAATCTAGTAGTCCAAATAACTTTTACATAGTAAGTCTAATTGAATTATATATCTAAACTAATGTGTTTATTAAATGAGTCCAATGTATTAAGTCCTATGTGATTTAATTACTAGCCCAAGTGTTGGAAACTTAAAGGATTTAGCTAGTAACCAATGATTTAATTGTTGGATACCCTAAGATAATTAAACTAGTAGCTCAATTGGAATTAAATTATGAGCCCAAGCAAGGTAGACTAGAAGTCCAAATAGAATTAATTTTAAAGTCCAAAAATGTAGCCCAAACATTTTAGACATTGGTGAAATATATTTATATATATTGGTAAATACTTAAATGTGTACATATGGGAATATAATTGGTAAAAGAAAATCAAAAATAGGGGAAATAGATAGGGAGGTGGCCGAGAATAGGAGAAGGACCCCACTTGGGGTGCAATGCTCAAGAATTTCTTATTTTACTCCAATAAAACATAAACCCTTAAAACCCTCCCCAAGGCAAATCACATCCCCTAAAAAGTGGATCATGTTTTCCTACTATTAGAGACTAATTAGCTTTGTGTTGGTTGATTAGTGGAGCTTAAGTGGACTTAGCCAAGTCCTATAAATAAGACTCTCTTAGTGCATTGGTAAAAGTTTGGCATTTGTGAGAAGTTCCAAGTATATAATAGAGATAGAGTTGAGAGCACTTGAGAGAAATACTCTAAGTGTGAATGAGCTTGTGAGCTAGAACCTTAAAACATCAAAAGGGGGTTACTAGAGAGGATTTCGGGTAGAGCAAGAAGTCAAGGGGGAGAGTTTCATCCATTTCATTTCCAAAAGGAAGAGAGCAACAAGAACCAAAAAGGTTTAAAAATTTTCTTATACCAAAATCCTAGTTCATAAGTTGTAAGTTATTTGTTGTAGCATAAGTTTTACCATGTTGTTAGGGGAGAAACTTTGTGAAAGAGGAACTACGATAAGTTTAGAAGGAATAAAATGGATCTATGCTGGTGTATATGGAGATCTTGTGATCTATATGATCTATGTTTATGTATGTGAGTTTTGTGGGGAAAAACCTATTTTGAAGTATAAAGTGTAGTCTATGTTTTCAAAAAGTTGCTTTTAAGTTCTATGATGGTAGATTTAGATTATTTATGAAGCTCTATGGTCAATGATGTATGATATGTGTATTAACATGGTTAATGTGTGAGAAGATAGAAGAAGGTTGCATATGAGTATGTTTTGAAGAAAAAAGCTTTGAAAGTTAAGCCTACCGCCGCAGCGGTAGAGTCCAGCGTCACGGCGCTGGACCTTGCTATCCAGAAAATATTTTTATGAAAATTGGTTCAGGTCGGTTCAAACATGTCGGATCTTTTAAGTCCAAAATAGGTCAGAAAAATATAAGTTAATTACTTTTATTATTAGACTTAATTTATATAATTTAAATATTATTAAATAATTAATAATATTAGTAAAATGATAAAATATTATTAAAAGAATAATAATATTATAAATAAAATAAAATATTATTAAATAATTAATAATATTAGTAAATTAATAAAATATTATTAAATAATTAATAATATTAGTAAGTGATTAAAATATTATTAAAAAAATAATAATATTAGTAAATGATTAAAATATTATTAAAAAAATAATAATATTAGTAAATGATTAAAATATTATTAAATAATAAATAATATTAATAAGAGATTAAAATATTATTAAATAATTAATAATATTAATGAGGGATAAAAATATTATTAAATGACTAATAATATTATTAAAAGGGTAAAATATTATTAAATGGTTAATAATATCAATAAGTAAGTAAAATATTATTAAATGATTAATAATATTGGTAATTGATTTAAATATTATTAAATAATTAATAATATTAGTAAATGATTAAATAGTTAAAATACTATTAAATGATTGATAATATTTGTAAAGAAGTTAAATATTATTAAATGAATAATGATATTAGAAAGAGAGTAAACATTATTAAATGATTAATAATGTTAATAAGTGTTTATGATAATTAAGTGAGTAAGATATTATTAATTGGTTAATAATATTCATAAAGGATTAAAATATTATTAAATAGTAAATAATATTTGTAAGTGATCAAAATATTATGAAGTGTTTAATATATGAATCAATATTTACGAATGTGATTAAGTGTTAGATGATTTAAGTGATGTATAATAAGGTTATTAACATAAAATAAACCTGCATATGATATATTGATTGATAGATCAACGTTATTAATATTAGGTCATCCAAATGAAGTTAAATTTAAGTTAATTAGCAGTAGTCAGCGGAATAGACGAATTCTCTAACCCTACTAAAATAATCGTTGTGCAAGTTTTTTAACTCTGAACTTGTTTCATTGTACAAGTTTTGTAACTTAAAACTTGTATTTATTTTGCTAGTATTCTAAGTAAGATAATTATTGAAAATTATTTTACATTGATATCGTTATTGAAATTCGCACTTGTGTGCATTTTATCCATTGTTCATTTCTTTGAAATGTTTGAGCTTACAATTCTATTATTGCATGAACTGTTTTATAACATTATGTCTATGTTATATTGCTTGTGCTAAACAACAAATTAAACATAATTTTGAAAAGCTTATCCAAACCAATAGTTGGTGCAGACTTTTATAGTAAGATTGAGTAGAACAACCCTTATAAAGGGGTATTGTTTATCGAAAAATTGACTTTTGTGCACCGGATGTTTGAATGTTATACATACACATTGGGTACAAGAGGTCTAATCCTCTCGAGTATCCTGTTTAAGCATGTACAATTATGGTAATTGCTAAATATTTTTCTGAAATTTAGTTGAATGACTGTTAATTCTTTTAAGAAGTTCTAGGTCCTTAGTTGCCATCTCAACAGTAAGTATTCTAAAAATCTCTTGTTGAATATAGCCATCATAATTCGTTTCTTCTCAATTCTTATGTTGTTGAAGTTCCAAAGAAAGTAATTCTTTTTCATTCATGATATATCATTTATTGCTTATTTAAACTTGTTGAGTAAAGTAGTTGCACACTCTTGTTATATCATGAATATTTTTCAGCTGAGCCCAAGTGCTCATATAAAGACAAAGACAAAGAAAGGGCAGATGAGTAAAACTCTTAGAAGAAATTGTTATTGCTATTAATATGTTTGGTGTAGTTGTAAACCTTTTGTATTATTGGGTAGGTGTGATATAATTAAGGTTGGTGTAACCTGGGATTGATGGCACGTTTTGTAATGACTCTATATATATTTTTCGCTAGTTATTGGAGATTAAGTTATGAATGTTGTTTTAGTAATGGATCGTGAGCACCGAATCCGAGTTTCAATGAGTTCAGATTTAGGGGCATCACATGGTCAAAGTGCTGATTTTTGCTCTCTTTTTGGAGCCATGTGAAACCTTATAATTACCTAGAAGCATAGCTAAACCATGGGCTAATTCATCTTTTTACCAAATCCCCCTTTACCATTGGTTAATGCTCAATTAGTTTAGATAAAATACAAGTATTTGTACATGTATATGGGAAGTATGTGTACATGTGGTTCATCTATAAATAGGCCACCTTATTTTATTTTTGAAGTTTACTTGGGAATTGCTAAGTCTAGAGAGAGTTTGAGAGAAATAGAGCGAGTTGAGAGAAAATTAGAAAACTAGGAGAACTCTTGCAAAATTGAGTTCTAAAGGAGGAAGCGAAGCTTAGTATCAAGGAAGGAGAAGTGGAGGCTCTAGCAATCTTTATATCAAAGAGGAAAATAGCATCAAGAATGTATAAAACCATTTAATCTCAACTATTTAGTTAATCTAGCACATTTAAGCCTTTAGTGTGGATATGCATGCATGGTGTTGGGAGGATTTTGTCTGTGGGAATCATGGTGGATTCCGAAGGTATAAGGATGGATTTGTGAAGGAGATATGTGATTTATAGGTGTTTATACGTATTTTATGTTAACATGAACAACAAGAATGCATATGAACTTAAAACCCTAAAATACCTAGTGAAAACATGAGATTTGGTACTAAATGAAACAAATCATGTAAGCTATTTAGATGATCTAAAAATTGTATGTTTTAGATCTGTGAAATACAAAAATAATCCAAGTGGAATGAACAAAAACAGAGCTAAAATGGATTTATGATGAATTTTCTTGTAAAACATGTTAAATGGAAACCCTAACTTGAAGAACAAATATTTTTGGCTAAATAAATATTTTGAAAAATGGTTTAAAATTTTGAAAATTGAAATAATATGAGTTTATAAAATAAAAAATCTGATTTGAGCTCATTTGGATGTAAAATGAGCAAGTTATGGAAGATATAATCAAAAAGAGTAAAAACCAAAAAAGCTGAAAATTTGATCTTAGCATTTTGCTAAGGAGCGCCGGGGCGCTCCTTTTCTACTAAGAAAGAGTGCCAAGGCATTGGTTTATTTTGCTGAAGACCTCAATATAAAATAAGTGCCAGGGCGCTGTCCTGTTAACTGGGTTACTCAAACCCGGGTCCAATCAGTTGGGTTTACCCGGTTTGATCTGACCCAAATAAAAAAAATTTAATTAATAGTAATAATATAAAATAAATAATAGATAAATAAAATAATAATTAAAGATTATTTTAATTGACATTAAAGATTACTTTAAACAATTAAAATAATATTAAAGAATTATTTTAATTGTGGATTATTAAAGCATAAACAATTAAAATAATATTATAGATTATTTTAATTGTGAATTAATGAGACGTAAACAATTAAAATAATATTAAAGATTATTTTAATTTTGAATTAATAAAGGATAAAAAATTAAAATACTATTAAGAATTATTTTAATTGTGTATTAATAAAGCATAAATAATTAAAATAAGAGTGAAGATTACTCTAATTAGAAATTAAACAAATAAAATAATAACTTAAATTATTTTATTTGTAGACTAATAAAATGTGAACAAGTGGAATAATGATTGAGAAGATTAATTAGATAGTAACTAATTTTAAACAAATAAAGTAAGGATATTTTATTTGTGAAATAAGAAAACATAAATAAAATAAGATATAACTAAAGTGTGAATAATTATATAATAATCAAGGATGATTAAACAAATAAGATAATACTATGTATTATGTTATTTGTGAAGGTTAATGAATGAATTAAATAAAAAAAATGCGGAACATGAATACTTAAACAAATGATTTTATGTATGAAGTGTAAACCATAGAGATTATTTGTGAGTTGTAGTTTTATGAAACTAGTAACTTAGATCGACTAGGTCATTATGTAGAATTCAATAGAGATTAACCGATAGGCAATGATGATGAACATAGATTGTTTGAAGGGAAAGATGTTAGAGTTGAATAATAACGGCGATCCAGGCAAGTACATAAACTTGTACACTTTAATATTTCGTATAAGTAATCTGCGTGTTATAATTATTAAAAGAGAAATTATATTCATATACAGATGTTCATGTTTACATTCATGGGAGATTAATCTTATATCGAATTGTTAATTTTGAAAACCCGAGTTATTTGTACTTGAATACTCTTGAAAGATTGTTCAAACCTTATCATGTGGATATTAAATGTTTTAATTAAACTCGTAAATATTTGAGAAGAATATTTCTATGCCATTTGATTCGGCTAGACCAATAATGACGTAAAGTCAATCATATTTTTTTAGAAAGCGATCTAAACCAATTGCCTTGGTGTAGACTCTTGTATGCTGAGATGAACAACCCTCATAGTAGGGAAAATTACTTTATATCAGGGGACCGACTGCATGCAACTGTTGAGTGTGAGTGTTATGCATAACATAGGGTACTTTAGGTTTATCACCTATTGTACCTATTTATATTGTGGGTTTTCAGTGAAATACTGTTAATCCTGGTAAGAGTTCATGGTCCATAATGACCACTCAGTAATAATGTTGTTCTGATCTTGAAATCAATTAAAGCTAATTGTCCACAGTTTATTCAATTCATTTTATAAACTACCTTCAATTGCTATAATTCTGATAGAAAATACCCAGAGCATGATTATTTATTCTTATTACTTGTTGAGCAAACTCGTTGTTCATTCTTGCTTTACATTAAATGATAAAGTTAAGACCGAGCAAGGCAGTGCTTCAGAAAAAGATAAGGGTAAAGGCAAGATTACAGAGTAGTTTTGTCTTAAGATGATGATGTTATATATTTGTATTAAAACTTCTATTTATTTTGATTAGGCATGTTATGTATTAGTAACGGTTGCGAGACTTGGGAAAAGAATATTTATGTTATATTAATGTAAATATTTCTATTATTCTGCATTGAGTTGTTATTTAGTAGAATGTATGAGTTGAATCTCGAAATACCATATTTGATGTACAGATATCTGAATTTGGGGGCGTCACAGTGTGGATATTGACATGTAATCACAATATAAATCATTTCAAAAACTATCTCAGCTAGAAAACTTGCCTGATACTTTGTCTACTACCAACTCTAATTGTTCATCCTCCGTATGACCTGCATATTTAATATGATCGAAATACCACTTAGTTATCCTTGACCCCACATATAAGTTTAATTTAATATTTATCATATTGTTGGGTGCCAAACCGTACGCATGACAAATCAACACTTACACGCAAGTGCACGTGGTCAACAAGTAATATAGAATAAGTAAAGTATCGTTCTCACGAGGACTATGAATCGTTATTACACTATCAAACAACAGTTTTATAATTATTTTCTTTAAACAGTGGTCAAGTTAATCAAGGAATTGTGAATTAAATCTAAGTTATGAAAATTAAAGATAATAAAATGAGAAACGATTTAAGCAGACAAATGAGGCATGAGATTATAACTTCACCTAGGGCGTCATTCAACTGTGCTACTTCCTGTTAAACCTAACTGATTATCTCGGATTGTTAGTCGAAAACACGAAACTAAAGCATGACCAACTCTCGTTGCATCATACCCATATCCAACCCAGATCTGACCCAAAGGGCAACAGAACGGGAAAGAACACCCAAGTTAATTAAATCACTATATGTCTATGTGACCTAGAGAAAAACGGGTTTAAGCACAAGTTTTCAAAAGACTACGTGTGGTGCTTTGGTATATGTCTATCCTTAGCACTAATCATGCAATCCAACGTATGTGAAATCATGAACACAGGCTAACATGGTCGGTTCTAAACTCACACTCCCCATCTCGGTTCCGTGTGAGTTAACATGGTAATTGGTGATCAAACAATTAAACAATGAAAATAAACCACATTAGACAATCCATACATAATCATTTAGCCACAACAAGGAAGCATAACAAATTGAACTAAACCCTAGGTTTCATTATAATCCCATAAGAGAAGTTAGTTCATAATAGAAATAACAACCATCATCCACAAATGTTCATACATTGAAGCTACAAATGAAAAGAAAGAGATAACAAAGGTTACGAAATGCAAAGCTCGGTTTCTTTTCTTCAAATCCGGAGTTCCAAGGTTGACACAATGCTTCAAACTTCCAAAGCCCAGCCCTAAGCTAAACTACTATAGATAAATCACAAGGAACAAGATAGAACAAGGAAAACAAAGAATGAAAATGACAATGAGCTCTCCCTTCTTCCTTATGACCTAGCTATTCTCTATCTTATCTTCTACATGTGAGCACTTAGACTGAACTTCTGTTATATAGAGCCCCAGCCGCTTCATTTCCGATCACTGTAGCAAGGAGTTTGTGATTGGCCCATTTAAAATAAGTCATATCAGATTTTGGTGCGAAGGACCGGCGCAGCTGCGCCGTGTTTGTACTGAGATGGGGCGCAGCTGCGCCTCACGGCAGTCAAATAGCTAGTAGAGGGACTGCGCAGCTGCGAAAAAATTGTGAAGGAATGCGGCGCAGCTGCGCTGTGCACCAGTCAGGCAGCATGCAGAGGGACTGCGCAGCTGCGCAGTGTTTGTGAAGGATTGGGGCGCAGCTGCGCCGTGCACCAGTCTTGGAATTTGTGCACCGCTTTATGCTGCATCCGATCTTCGCGCATATCACACCCTCTTCGTACCAATTTTGTCCTGAAAACTGCTATTCTTCCTCCCCGCACAAGTTCTAGTCCAAAACACGCCGGTTTGTCCACAAAAAGACGGAAAAGACCAATAAAGAGCTATGGAGCATGAAACCTACAAAAGCGACATAAAAGCATGAATAGTAAATAAAAACTAATGAGAACAAGTGAAAGTTAAGCAAGTTGGTACCGAAATAGTAGGTATAAAACCTACTTATTAAATACCCCCAAACTTAACCCGTTGATTGCCCTTAAGCTACATAATAAGCAAACTGAACAAGAAATCTAAAATGCAAGTTAAGCTAAAAATGCAGTCTACGCTACATGCCCATGAATCCACGTCAGTCAGTACAAAGCTTAATTGAGTAGGCTCAGAAAAGTTGCAATGATCATTAAACATAACATCTAATCAAGAAACAGTCAGTAGGTCATATCAATCGACAATTCCACAACATATTATTACTGATACAATGTGTAGTGTGCTTGGCCATCATTAAGGTTGGTATGATATAAATATTGTCATAGTGCGCTTCTTAGAGGGAAAATCACAGTTCTAACTCAAGAAAGACGATAACAGAAAAACTGTCAGCTACGACTTCACATTAATCAATATCAGGGTTATTCTGAATTAACCGACTTTATATACAACCACGAGGGCATTAATTGCTCTATCTCGCGTTTACACCCGCCTGTGCAATGCCTAGTCCTATTAGGCTTCGAAGATACCCATGTAGCAAGCTTTCGACCAACGACTCCCAAACCAGTCGGCTTTAGGGCGCTAGGTGTAAAGACACCCCTACGGGCCTATTAACTCGAGTATCTACGGCCACAGAACTAAACTAGCCAACGTGTTTATTATTATTATTATTATTATTTTATTATGTGAGTGCGTTTTAACGCTCCATCTCACGCTATAGCTCTCTTAACCCCCAAACTTGATTCCTGTGTTATTATAGCCGACACAACCCATTCACCAAATTTCTAAAAAAAACAAAAATTTTCCACCAGAAGACAATTATGCACATATTTAGATTAAACCAAACAAAACAATTACACATAAAGTGCTATCCGGTTATATCAGAGTCAAACAAGTTAGGAATCATAAATCAACATGACACTAAGACTATGACTCGATTTTCAACCCCGTTACATGATCAAGCAAAACCGAGTATCATTATAGGCCAATATGACTTCGACCGAACAAGACGCTAGGATTCATGCAATAAGATGCAATTAATCTAAATGCAGTACGAGAAATAAATATGATGCAATTTATTTATTTATTTATTTATTTTTATATTTTTTACAAATTAATCTAGATGCAATGCAACTAAACATAAACTTAATTTAAATGACAAGCAAAATATAATAATAATATAACATAGCAAAATATGGCATGCACCCAATACCCCCAAACTTAAATGTCACAATGTCCTCATTGGAGATAAGGGTGAGAGAGAAAACTCCCCTAGGCCTCGGGTGGCGAATTTGGCGGTGGGTACAAGCCTCCCTGCCCGAAGGTCGGGAACTGTGCGTCCGCGCCTAGCTGAGAGAATGCACTAGTCAATGCCGCTGAGAAGTCGGCAGTATATGATCTGAAGTCCGTGTGCATAGCGTCCATGCTCCTCTGCAAGCGACACATCTCTCTATCATGCCTAGCAATAAAATCAGGAGGAAGCCCTCCGGCCTGTGGCTCATCAGCTGCCACACCTTGCTCCTCAGGAACCTCTTCCCTAATAAAATCGAGACCCCTTGGATGCAATCTCATACCCTTCCAGACCGTGAACTTCTCAATGACGGTATGATCAATATCCCTCATCGGCAACTGAGAGGACTCCTCGCCCCACTCCACCTCTGCTACTCTACATAATTGTGTAATAATGGAGGCATGCGGGATTCCGCCCGAAGTACTGGCCCTCATGAACTTAAGCATAGAGTGATGGATGATGTATCCTACATCCATACTCTGACCCTTGCAAATCTCATACAAAATTATAGCCCTCTCCTTACTCACGTCCTGATGGTGGGTCGTAGGCAGTATGCTGCCACATATGAAACTGTACCAGGCCTTAGCATACCTGCTCAAGGCCGTCTGAGGAAAATGCACCTTTTGATTCGTGTCTGGCCTAATCTTCCACTTCGCACCGGGCCTGCACATCTCCTCCATCAGGGTGTCTAAATCGGTCTGGAATCGCAGTTCTCGCGTCCACCGAATTGCCTCAGCAGTCAGGGCCAGCATCCTGAACAGTTCGTTTATGGCTCGAGGGGAGTAGTCAACTTGCTTGCCCCGCACATATGAAATCGCATTCTGAGTCTCTCGGGCATTGGCATAGAACTCCCTCACAATTGACATCGGTGCCGCTATGGGCATTTCCTCAAGCAAAACCCACCCACGACTCTTAATCTGCTGTAGCAGCCCTCCATCTGCAGAACTGGGCTTGAGGCCCCTTTCTAACACAAACGACTTCGTAATCATGACGTCCCAATAGTAATGTTGTGTAGAAAGGTTGACAAACCTTGATACATCTAGCGTGTTTCTGTCATCGCCTTCTCCCCCCGCATCACTACTAGCCGACGAAGAAGATGGGGTACGAATGCGCTTCGGCATTTTGAAAGTGCTAGGGCTAGATGAGGATTCTTTGGATGGAGATTATTGGGCTAAGGTGTGCTAGGAAATGGGCAGGGGAAACTAGGGTTTGATACTCTTTGATAGCTCTCGTGATCTTCTGTGGAAGGGGCTGGGGAATGAAATGATTTAAAGCAAAAAGAAGGGAGTCCATCGATCGGGTTTTAAAAGATCTTCAAAAATTGCAACTGGCGTGCGGCGCAGCAAATGCAAGGGATAACGGCGTAGCTACGCCTTCCCCTGTCTTCAGAATTCTGCCCTGCTACCCGGCGCAGCTGCGCCTCTGGGTAGTGTAAAACCGGCGTAGCTGCGCCTTCTGCCAGTCAGCCCAAAACTGAGGCTTCTTTTTTTTCTGTGATCCATCGTGCAAATTCAGTTCAACTTCTCCTGAAAGAAATCACAAAAACAAAATTCAAATCTCCAAGAGTATTTCAAACATTAAGCTTAACAATATCATAATTCAAAAATTAATCAAATGGAGATTTAGACAAAAAGTGGGGTGCCTCCCAACAAGCGCTTTAGTTATAGTCGTAGCTCGACTGTTCTTCGACTTATTCTGTCTCCTCGAGGGCAATTGAGGACTGTTGGCGATCAAAGTCGCCTCCCTAATAATGCTTCAGACGCTGCCCATTAACCTTGAAGGGTTGTTCATGCTCTTTTCCCACAATTTCAATGGCGCCATGATGATAGACAGTTTTGATTGTGAATGGTCCTGACCATCGAGACTTGAGTTTGCCCGGGAAAAATCGAAGCCTAGAATTGAATAACAATACTGCTTGCCCCGGCTCGAACTTCCTTTCGATAATTTTCCGATCATGCCATCGTTTCACTTTTTCCTTGTACAATTTCATAGTCTCATAAGCCCGCAGTCAAAATTCATCTAACTCATTAAGTTGGAGCAGTCGCTGCTCTCCGCTGCTGAGAGATCGAAATTCAGCTTCTTGATGGCCCAGTAAGCCTTGTGCTCTAACTCCGCTGGAAGGTGACATGCCTTACCATAAACCATCTGGAAAGGCGACATGCCAATGGGAGTCTTATAGGCTGTCCTGTATGCCCATAATGCATCGTCAAGTTTCATTGACCAATCTTTCCTTGACGGATTTACCATATTCTCTAGAATTCTCTTCACATCTCGATTAGATACTTCCGCTTGGCCACTTGACTGGGGGTGGTAGGCTGTGGCTACTCTGTGCTTTACCCCATATTTGGCTAATAATGCTGTGAAGAGCTTGTTACAGAAATGGCTCCCTCCATCACTGATGATTGCTCGAGGAGTGCCAAATCTAGTGAAGATGTTCCTTTGAAGGAATTTCAAGACGACTCTGGCATCGTTGGATGGTAGAGCACTGGCTTCTACCCATTTTGAGACATAATCGACTGCTAAGAGAATATACAGATTGTCGGACGATGATGGAAATGGGCCCATGAAGTCAATTTCCCATACATCAAAGATTTCCACTTCCAGAATTGAATTTAATGGCATTTCATTTCGTCTGGAAATGTTACCCATTCGTTGACATCGATCACAGCTTTTTACAAACTGGTGGGCATCTTTGAATATAGTCCGCTAGTAGAACCCTTCTCGAAGTACTTTAGACGCGGTTCGTTCCGTCCCATAATGACCTCCAAAGAGAGAAGAATGGCATGCATGCAGTATACTGGACGTCTCACTGTGAGGGATGCATCTGCGAATTATCTGATCTGCACACTATCTGAACAAGAAAGGTTCATCCCACAGGTAACTCTTCACTTCATGGAAAAACTTTTTCTTTTGCTGGCGAGTTAACTCTGGTGGGAGAACATTGCTTACTATATAATTGACAAAGTCAGCGTACCAAGGAATCTCTGAGGTCATAGTGAAGAGCTGCTCATCAGGAAAATACTCATTTATATCCGCCTCGTCCTTCCTATCCTGCTCCGGATGTTCTAATCTAGAAAGATGATCTGCCACTTGGTTTTCTGAACCCTTCTTGTCTCGAATTTCCAGATCAAACTTTTGGAGAAGAAGAATCCATCTGATAAGTCTAGGCTTTGCATCTTTCTTGGAAATCATATATCTAATAGCCGCATGATCCGTATACACCACAACTTTTGTTCCAACGAGATATGACCTGAATTTGTTGAAAGCGTATACAACCGCTAATAGTTCTTTCTCGGTGGTGGTGTAGTTTAGCTGAGCATCTGTTAAGGTCTTGCTGGCATAATAGATAGCATGAAAGATCTTTTCCTTGCGCTGACCCAAAACTGCCCCAACTGCATAATCGCTAGCATCGCACATCAATTCGAATGGTATAGACCAATCTAGTACTACAATTACGGGTGCTGATGTTAGCTTTGTCTTCAAAAGCTCAAAGGCCTTTAAACAATCTTCATCAAATTTGAACTGGACCTCCTTTTCTAGTAGGCTGCATAAAGGCTTGGATATTTTGGAGAAGTCCTTAATAAATCGTCTGTAAAAGCCCGCGTGACCTAAAAAACTACGCACCCCCTTAACAGTTGTAGGTGGTGGCAATTTCTCAATTATCTCCAGTTTTGCCTTGTCAACCTCCAATCCTTTTCCTGAGACCTTGTGTCCAAGGATAATTCCTTCCTGTACCATGAAATGGCATTTCTCCCAGTTTAGAATTAGATTCGTCTCTATACAGCGTTTCAATACCAGAATCAAATTCTCTAGACACAATTCAAAGGAGTCCCCAAATACAGAAAAATCGTCCATGAAGACTTCCATATTTTGCTCCACCATGCCAGAAAAGATGGCCATCATGCACCTTTGAAATGTTGCTGGCGCATTGCAAAGCCCAAAGGGCATTCGTCTGAACGCAAATGTCCCGTAGGGGCAAGTGAAGGTTGTCTTTTCCTGGTCCTCAGGCGCAATGGCTATCTGATTATACCCCGAATAGCCATCCAGCAGACAGTAGTATTCATGACCCGCCAGTTTGTCCAACATTTGGTCAATGAACGGCAGTGTGAGTTAACATGGTAATTGGTGATCAAACAATTAAACAATGAAAATAAACCACATTAGACAATCCATACATAATCATTTAGCCACAACAAGGAAGCATAACAAATTGAACTAAACCCTAGGTTTCATTATAATCCCATAAGAGAAGTTAGTTCATAATAGAAATAACAACCATCATCCACAAATGAAAAGAAAGAGATAACAAAGGTTAGGAAATGCAAAGCTCGGTTTCTCTTCTTCAAATTCGGAGTTCCAAGGTTGACACAATGCTTCAAACTTCCAAAGCCCATGTTGTCAGATTTATGTATAGACAAATTCACGCAAGTATACGTGGCCAACAAGTAATATAATAGTAAGTAAAGTATCGATCCCACGAGAAAATAATAATAATAATATTCAAGTACTAGTTTTATATCAACTCAATTTTATTTAAACAACCGATTAATGTTTTATGGAATTAAATTAACTAACTAAAATAAGCAAATTATTAAGCAAAGATGAATATCAGATTTAAAAGTTAAGACTACAATTTCCCCCAATGTTTCGCATAAATATTTTCACTCTCTTGACAACTAGTTAATCGATATAATTCATTAAGTGGAAATTCATAAATATTTATTAAACATTTTTCAAGAGTTTGACAAAAAT
Organism: Hedera helix; assembly: GCA_947179155.2. Classification (NCBI taxonomy): domain Eukaryota; kingdom Viridiplantae; phylum Streptophyta; class Magnoliopsida; order Apiales; family Araliaceae; genus Hedera; species Hedera helix. The sequence goes on from OX359280.1 coordinate 21,381,201, forward strand.
ATCTATTCCAATTAATCTACTATATTCCTATGTAAAATAATTAAGAATAGATTCATTAAGTTTAAATTCCCAAAACACTTACATGCAACATATAAATATATTCCTATTTTATACGTAATGCATATTATCATATTTAGATCAAAACCTAGATTTTATCTTCCAATACCATCTAGGAAATCAAATAATTGAATGGCCAAACAATTATAACATGTAAGCATAAAATATGATAAATGAATTATAAAGATTAATAATTGAAACAAGAGAGAGAATTAATTTATACTAAACATTGGGTTCCATTATAATCTTAAAATAAAATTAGTTCATAAGTAAATAAAAAGAATTCCACAAATTAAACAACATCGTAGCAAAAATTAAAGATAAAAGAATAAATGATAAAATATTTTGTAGCGCTTCTTCAATCTCCAATTCTTGAACCCTTGATGTTGCCTCCTTTGCTTCAATGCTTCAATGTAGCTCTAGGTTATTGTGTGTATGTGCTCTCCCTTTGTCATGTATTTATAGGCCTCAAATATATCCAAACCCTAATAGGATTTATTTTTCCAAACCCTAATAGGATTTATTTTTTCAAACCCTAATAGGAATTAAAATCCAATTTGGAATAAAAAAAAGTCTCAAAATCCGCGGAATCCTGAATTACCGCGCCTGCCAAACGCGGCGTTGACCAAGTCAACGTGCGTTTATTTATTTTTTTTCTTCCGCTGAACAGCCGCGCATTGCGCGGACTGTTCTCTGCCGCGTCCCTTGAAACGACGCCGTTTCACGTCCTTTTCATTCCTGACCGCGCATTGCGCGCATGTTGCTGCTTTTGATCCAAAACGGCGTCGTTTCATCTCCGTGTCTTGGCTGCCTATATGCGCGCCATGCGCGGCTGTCCCATTTTCCAAAAATTACACTTTTGCCCCCAGCTTCTTCCAGAAATTACAGCCATGCCACTAGTGATTAATTTCCTACAAAATAAAATATAAATTAAATAAAAATAATATAAAAATACTAAAAATAATAATAATTCATAAAATTAAATAAAACACTTAAATTACTGAAAATACTTAAAAACTCACAAATAATTAAGTCTAAAAATATTAAATAAATAGATATAAAATCTAATTATCAAATACCCCCCAAACTTAACTCTTTGCTTGCCCTCAAGCAAAACACAAATCAAAACTAAAATTCTACCAAATTACCAAAAATTAATCGAGCAACTCAAGCAATGAATCAATATGAATTTTAACTTTATCCTCAAAGATTTTTAAATGATAACTTAAAGAGAATTTTAAAATTATGCAAAGCCACAAAATTTTAACATATTTATTAATCTTACTCCATTCAAGACCCTTTCGTGTGTGTGTGAACCCAAATGTATCAAACTAACGAAAAAAAACTTAGATCCGCTCACATAATTAAATGTTTCATAAAAGATAAAAATATATACAACAAAACTCTATACTTTATTTTTCACATCACTCAAAGTTAATAAAAAAATATAACTTAGGAGATCAAAAAGTTTTTTTCATCTTTTAAGCACCTATAGGATTATTAATTTCTTTAAACATTTCTTCTTTTTTTTTTCAATTAAATGGGTGCATTTTATGCTCCATCCCATTTTTTTCTTTTCTTTTTCTTCTCTTTTTTTTTCAACCACGGTAAGTGCATTTTATGCTCCATCTCACCAACGAGTGCGTTTTACGCTCCATTTCGCCTTCTTCACATATTTATGAGTGAGTGCGTTTTACGCTCTATCTCAATTCATCACATAATTCTCTTAATAATTTTAATAATCCCAGAAAATTCACTTAAATCATTTCTCTTAAATCATATTTTACCACAATTTCACTTCAAGTTACGATCAAATAAAAATATAGAATTCAAAAATATCTATTATGAGCATTTAACCCAATAAACTTCCTTTAAGTTAAAAGTAGCTCAAACACTTGCATAAAAATTTAAAGGATCTCAAATAAAATAATAACCAATAAAAAGTCAAAATTCAAACTGTGCACAAATTTATCCATTTTTCAAAAGTTATTAAATAAAAACCAATTTTATCATTGACCACAATTTAATTCAATTTTTTTTTCATTGCCCAAGAGACTCTACCTAAAAACTAAATCACCCCATTTTCGTAGGAAACATGATTGCACTTAGCATGTGCAACAAGCCTTTAAACCCCATGGTTACCCCAAGTGGACGAGTTGTGTCTCGTGAGGGTTTGCAGTGAATACACCCACAAAATTCTAAAATTAAAAACACAATTTTTTTTTTCAAATTTACCCACTCCCCCAAACTTAAAACAGACATTGTCCTCAATGTATAAAATAAAGAAAATTAAGAACAAGGGACTCCCCTGAATATGTAGCATTTTTCCTCCTCATCTGCTAAGTCTGAGCTGCATTGAATAAACCTGACACAAAACAAAAACAAAATAAACTAAAATTTACTACTAAGAAAAATCTACTAAAAATAAAATAAAATAATAAAAAATAAAAACTAAAACTAAAACTTGGGTTGCCTCCCAATAAGCGCTTGTTTTTAAGTCTCAGCCTGACTACTCCTTTTTCTCTAGTCTGGATCGAATTTATGCTTGATGAATTTCTTTGGAAGCCATGCCTTGACCACTCGCGCAACTTTTCCTTGAGACTTGAGACCCCTAAACTTGCGTTCATCCTTCTTCCTCCAATAACACTGACCTTTCAAACCCCCAACATTAATCTGAAAGCATTCTTCTTGACCACTTGGAGATTCCATTGCATGAAACACCTTGAAGGTCACCTCTTCATGTTGAACTCTCATAGTTAAGTCGCCTTTTTGCACATCAATTAGTGTTCTCCCTGTGGCCAAGAATGGGCGTCCAAGAATAATCGGTATATCCCGATCTTCCTCAAAGTCTAAGACTATGAAATCAACTGAAAAAATAAATTTGTCCACCTTGACTAAGACGTCTTCAACTATGCCTCGTGGATAAGTTAGTGATCTGTCCGCAAGTTGCAGTGTGACATTCGTAGGTTTTGCTTCTTTTAATCTCAACTGCTGGTAAATTGAGAGCAGCATCAAGTTGATACTGGCTCCCAAATCACATAACGCTCTCCCAAAGAATTTTCTGCCCATCGTGCATGGAATTGTGAAGCTATCCAGATCCTTGAGCTTTAGTGGTAACTTCTTTTGAAGTATTTCACTGCACTCCTCAGTTAACGCCACTGTTTCACATTCGCCTAACTTTCTCTTCTTGGATAAGATATCTTTCATGAACTTTACATGGCTCAGCATCTGCTCCAGTGCATCGACAAATGGAATGTTGATCTGCAACTTCTTAAATATTTCCAAAAATTTTGAGAATTGTTTATCCAACTTTGATTTCTGCAGTCGTTGGGGGAAAGGTACAGGTGGTACAATAGAGCTCTATTTGCCTGCATCTTTTTTTAACATTGGGGTCTCCCTCTCTCCATTACTTTCATCTTGCTTGTCTCCCTCACTATTATCTTTCTGTGTCTGATTTGGAGTTTTCTCAACAACTTCGGGTAACTTCTTACCTCTACGAAGTGTTATTGCCTTGCACTGTTCTTTACCATCTCGTCTAGGATTGACCTCCGTGTTGCTTGGTAATGTGCCTTGGGGGCGGTTGTTGATGGCATTCGCAAGCTGCCCCATCTGATTTTCTAGATTTCGGATCGACACTTCTTGACTGTTTATCCTTGTCTCATTCTGTGCAATGTACCTAGAAAGTAACTCCTCTAAATTTATCTTACTCTCCTGCTGCGATGGGACTTGATTCTGAAATCCGGGTGGGTATGGTTGTTTTGGAGCAGGTTGTTGTGCTTGATTGTTGCTCCATGAGAAATTGGGATGATTTATCCACCCTGGATTGTAATTGTTGCTATTTTGCTGCCTGTGGTAATTTCCAACGAACTGCACTGATTCTGCGTTGATTGCACATTGTTCACTTGGATGGCTTCCTGCACATAAATCACAAATAGCTGCTATATTTTGTATCGGCTTTCCTCCTAAAGCATTGATCTTCTTTGTTAATGTAGCAACCTGTGCTGCCAATGCCGTCACCGCGTCTACCTCATAAATTCCAGCTACCTTTTGTTGATTCATCCTTGCAGATGGCCATTGATAATTATTTGCTACCATTGTCTCTAGCAACTCGTAGGCATCATCAAATTTTTTTGGCCATCAATGCTCCTCCTGCCGCGGCATCGATACTCGTCCTTGTATTACTAAATAACCATTGTAAAACGTCTGGACTTGCAACCATTTGGGAATGCCATGGTGAGGACATCGTCGCAACAAGTCCTTAAATCTTTCCCACGCTTCATAGAGTGATTCTGCATCATGCTGAACGAAAGAAGTGATATCGTTCCTCATCTTAGCTGTTTTGGCTGGTGGGAAAATTTTTGCGAGAAACTTTTGCGCCAAATCATTCCATGTAGTGATGGAACCTGGCGGTAGTGAATGAAGCCAGCTCTTTGCTTTATCACGGAGTGTGAAAGGAAATAGTCTGAGTCGAATTGCATCCTCCGTAACACCATTGTACTTGAATGTGTCACAAATCTCCAAGAAGCTAACTAAGTGATCGTTTGGGTTATCATTCGGTAAACCCCCAAACTGCACAGAGTTTTGAATCATTTGGATCATACCAGGCTTGATCTCAAAGGTATTAGCCTGAATTGCGGGCCTTTGAATGCTTGATTGGATCTCCGTGACTTGTGGCATTGCGTAGTCCCTCAATGATTTATGCTCGTCAGCCTCCATGTTACCTTGTTCCTGTTCGGTTTCTTGGCAAACTCTTTTCAAGGCTCGGCACCTTCTTTCGATCTCGTGTTCATACACAAATTCCGTATCCCCAAACCTTAAAATTCCGGGAAAACATAATGTTAAATTAGCGGAATTTTAAGCTATGATCGATGACTTGCAACTGCTAACACTACTAGATGAAAACCTACAAAAGCGAATAATACAGAAAATTAGAAACGTTTAAATTAAAATCGAATTGATTGTAACTAATATTGAAGTAATTATTAAAAATATTTTCCCGGCAACAGCGCCAAAAACTTGTTGTCAGATTTATGTATAGACAAATTTACGCAAGTATACGTGACCAACAAGTAATATAATAGTAAGTAAAGTATCGATCCCACGAGGAAATAATAATAATAATATTCAAGTACTAGTTTTATATCAACTCAATTTTATTTAAACAACCGATTCAAGTTTTATGAAATTAAATTAACTAACTAAAATAAGCAAATTATTAAGCAAAGATGAATAACAGATTTAAAAGTTAAGACTACAATTTCCCCCAATGTTTCGCATAAATATTTTCACTCTCTTGACAACTAGTTAATCGATATAATTCATTAAGTGGAAATTCATAAATATTTATTAAACCTTTTCCAAGAGTTTGACAAAAATATCTATTCCAATTAATCTACTATATTCCTATGTAAAATAATTAAGAATAGATTCATTAAGTTTAAATTCCCAAAACACTTACATGCAACATATAAATATATTCCTATTTTATACGTAATGCATGTTATCATATTTAGATCAAAATCTAGATTTTATCTTCCAATACCATCTAGGAAATCAAATAATTGAATGGCCAAATAATTATAACATGTAAGCATAAAATATGATAAATGAATTATAAAGATTAATAATTGAAACAAGAGAGAATTAATTTATACTAAACATTGGGTTCCATTGTAATCTTAAAATAAAATTATTTCATAAGTAAATAAAAAGAATTCCACAAATTAAACAACATCGTAGCAAAAATTAAAGATAAAAGAATAAAGGATAAAATATTTTGTAGCGCTTCTTCAATCTCCAATTCTTGAACCCTTGATATTGCCTCCTTTGCTTCAATGCTTCAATGTAGCTCTAGGTTATTGTGTGTATGTGCTCTCCCTTTGTCATGTATTTATAGACCTCAAATATATCCAAACCCTAATAGGATTTATTTTTTCAAACCTTAATAGGAATTAAAATCCAATTTGGAATCAAAAAAGTCTCAAAATTCGCGGAATCCGGAATTACCGCGCATGCCAAACGTGGCGTTGACCAAGTCAACGCGTGTTTATTTATTTTTTTTCTTCCGCTGAACAGCCGCGCATTGCGCGCACTGTTCTCTGCCGCGTCCTTTGAAACGACGCCGTTTCACGTCCTTTTCATTCCTGACCGCGCATTGCGCGCATGATGCTGCTTTTGATCCAAAACGGTGTCGTTTCATCTCCGTGTCTTGGCTGCCTATACGCGCGCCATGCGCGACTGTCCCATTTTCCAGAAATTACACTTTTTCCCCCAGCTTCTTCCAGAAATTACAGCCATGCCACTAGTGATTAATTTCCTACAAAATAAAATATAAATTAAATAAAAATAAATAAAAATAATATAAAAATACTAAAAATAATAATAATTCATAAAATTAAATAAAACACTTAAATTATTGAAAATACTTAAAAACTCACAAATAATTAAGTCTAAAAATATTAAATAAATAGATATAAAATCTAATTATCAGCCCAGCCCTAAGCTAAACAACTCTAGATAAATCACAAGGAACAAGAGAGAACAAGGAAAACAAAGAATGAAAATGACAATGAGCTCTCCCTTCTTCCTTATGTCCTAGCTATTCTCTATCTTATCTTCTACGTGTGAGCACTTAGACTGAACTTCTGTTATATAGAGCCCCAGCCGCTTCATTTTCGATCACTGTAGCAAGGAGTTTGTGATTGGCCCGTTTAAAATAAGTCATATCAGATTTTGGTGTGAAAGACCGGCGCAGCTGCGCCGTGTTTGTACTGAGATGGGGAGCAGCTGCGCCTCACGGCAGTCAAATAGCCAGCAGAGGGACTGCGCAGAAATTGTGAAAGAATGCGGCGTAGCTGCGCCGTGCACCAGTCAAGCAGCATGCAGAGGGACTGCGCAGCTGCGCAGTGTTTGTGAAGGATTGGGGCGCAGCTGTGCTATGCACCAGTCTTGGAATTTGTGCACCGCTTTCTGCTGCATCCGATTTTCGCGCATATCACACCCTCCTCGTACCAATTTTGTCCTGAAAACTGCTATTCTTCCTCCCCGCACAAGTTCTAGTCCAAAACACGCCAGTTTGTCCACAAAAAGGCGAAAAAGGCCAATAAAGAGCTATGGAGCATGAAACCTACAAAAGCGACATCAAAGCATGAATAGTAAATAAAAACTAATGAGAACAAGCGAAAGTTAAGGAAGTTGGATGTGATATGTATAAAACCTACTTATCACATATTCATAACCTAATTTTAAAATGTTTTTTACGTTGTTTGCCTTATACAGGCAGGACCCACTTATCAATTTTTTTTTTTAATATTCTGGCTCGGTGCTACGGCGCCCATTACCAGCGCTGCAGCGCCTCCATTGATGCTGCGACACCTGCCCTGCTGTTCCAAAACCCTAACTTCCCTATTTTTCAAATGTTATTTGTTTTTAGCTTACTTGCTTCAAAGACTTAAGTCTCACTTATTTTTTAATCAGATTGAGTCCAAATTTGGACAATGGCTTGTTAGGTTCTTGCATTCACAAAATCTAAAAGCCTTAAACTTTTCAAAAACATTTTTCATGCCAAAACAGTGAACGAAAATCTCTATGACTTTTAGGGTTTTAATATGACATGTTTTACTAGAAATATCGCTATAAATTCTCATTATCTTATTTTTGCTTCGTTTTACTTAGGTTATCTTTGTAACTCATTGATCATTTAAACATAACTTATGGATCTTAAAAATAACATATACATTTTGAATTACATGACTTAGGAAATCAGGTCACAAACTAATTAACCTTATGCTTCATACTTATGCTTATCTTCCTACATTTTCATGCATCTTCTTGTATTTTAACCACTTAATCACCAACATATGCTCCTTATTCCTTCAGAATTCACCATGATTCTCCATCATGAATGTTAGCAAATTTATGTATGAGCCTATTTGGATTTAATGATGACAAAATGATGAAGTAATATTCTAAATATATGTTATGTGAGAAATATATAATGAAGCAATATTTATTCTGAATATGTGCTATATGAGTAATATATGACTTAATGTAATTAAATGATACTATACTTTTTGTAGAGTTATATTTGAATAAGAAAATAAAGAAAATCAATGATATAAAGACAAATGTGAATATATAAATATTTGTTGTAATTTTGTACAATCCTTAGAAAGAACAATCATTTGTAAAATGACTTAGGGATCAAATATGTTAGGTAGATCCATAATTGAAAAAGATAGACTAGTTAAAGGATCAAACTTGTTAGGTTGATCCAAAAGATAAACTTTGTATTATCCTTAAAAGAATATTATTGTAAAAGGACATTATGGATCAAATTTGTTAGATTGAATCCGAATACAGAGTATTATCATCAAAATGTAATTGATTAGGAAGAAGAACAAAGTAGAAGCAAAATAAAAAAAGAAAAAAAATTAGAAGTTTGTAAAGTTCGATCGTCGAGTTAAATACTTAAGTCAATGATGACAGAATTATCAAATACAGAACAACGAGATTGTCGGGCAGAGCAAAACATAATCGATGAAGACCAACAAAGCCCAAGTAGTTGAATAGAAGAACTGAGAGTTCGCAAAGTAAAGGTGTTGAATAGCTAAAATCATAGAATTAGCTATAATTATTGAGTAGATTTAACTTCACGGTACAAGATTCTCATATCATTTAGTAAAGTGTAGCTGACAGGAATATCAAAATTGTAGAATGCAGAACGAAGTAGAATCGTTGAGTAAATAGAAGACTACAAAGCATTACACAATAAATTAATCATTGATAGGAGATTAATAAAGAAGACAAATCCACTAAGGACACAAACTCACTAAGGATATAAACTGAATAACCATAAGAAGATATTAAGAAATATTGTGCTAACTAACAAGAGAAGAATGTTAAAGCACTGAATTGGAGAAATCATAATTACTTTTAAATAGGATAAAGATCCAGAAGAAATAGAGATCATCCCACAAGATCAACACAATAAAGACAAAAAACTCTAGCTAAAAAATTCAAGGTATAATCTCACAGGTGCTAAACAAGTTAAAATACTCAAGATTGCAGAATGAAGCTAAAATGAATATCCTTAGATTGTTGAGTTACAAATTTTGTTGAGCCACTTTAGAGCATAAAGCTACATTATTGATAAGCTGTCTCAATGTTATAGCTATCACAGAACATAATACCAACAGCATTGAGAGACATATTTTCTACGACATATATTGGGATATCTAAATCAAGAAGTCTCCATCAAGAAATAATCTTAGGTAAATCTGCCAAAGAAGATAAGGCGCAAAGTACTATTCAGAAAAGGCTTGTTCATTAGAAAAAGAAGACATATGGCAGTAAGTGTCCAAGTAAGGGGAAACAGATCAAGAAGAAGAAAAACAATGAACTTGAGAAAAATAGAATATCAAGATTAAGTCAGAAGAATGAGAGGTCTCAATTCTCAGGAAGTAAACTAAGATTAACTTGAAGATTATCAAATGACTCAAGGCAAAGAAAGTGAGAATGGAATATTGCAAAGCTCACAGTTCGTAAAGTCAATTTAGAATTTATAGAGCAAAGAAGATTTCACAAAAGTAGCTCTAAGTTCGTAAAATAAAATGAAGAATCGTAGAGCTGAAGGATCATGAAGTTGATCAAGTGTCTAGAAGATTAAAGGGTAAAATGAAAGATCATTGAATAGTTGCTGACACAGTAAATCATTGAACAGGGCAACTCTAAAAGATCGTAACAAAGTTTAAGATCAAAGAATAATTTCAGAGTTTGCACCAAGATTGTAGAGTGAAATATAAATCGCAGAACAAGTTGCAGAATTATGCAAAACGTAAGGTCTGCAAATCGTAGAGCAGTTCGTAAAGTTATCAGAACGCAGAGTTGATCGTAGAGCTGTAGATCGTAAAGTTAGCCAAGTCAAACATCATAATTTCTAAGAAACTATACGATTGGGAGATTCGTGTATGTTGAATCATATATGAGATGAAGCTAACAATGTGTGGCTCTACTATGTCAAGGGGATAGTCTTCATCCGAGAATGATATCATTATGTTTGGAAAAGGCAGTTCAGGCTTAACTGATTGTTCTGACAGGGTCATCACTATGCCCAAAGGCATTCAATGCTTCTTTTTGGTCTGTTTTTTTAATTGTCCCTCTAATAATAACATCAACTACTCTTTTTGGCCTGCCATCTCGGCCCTCATCCTTTTGCTCATCCCTATGCTCCGTCTAGGGTTGGGTATGAATTGGGGCTTCCTGGCTAGCGACATACTAGATAAATTCCCCTTATGAATATTTTTCTCAATGAGATCTCTAAAATTTTAACACCATCCGGTAGAGTGTCCCTTTGCTTGATGATAATCACAATAATACTTCTGATTTTCTGGAGATGTATGCACCCTCGGCCTTGGTGCTAGCTTATAGAATGGTTTCCCTATAATATTCTACAAGATCTGAACCCTATTTGTATTTGCGGGAATGTACACCTTAGCATACTACTTCGATCGAAGGGGTGGTTTGTATGTTTGAGGGGGATTCTCCTTTGGCCTGATCTGATCCCATACCGCTGGCTTTACTTCACCACTCTTGTATCTATCAAGAAACTTCTGATACTGATTTAGGTTGTTTATACCCTCCTCAATAACAATAAATTTTTCTGCCCGTTTATAAGCTTCCGATAAATCTTTCGAGGGCTAAATATTACATTTTTCATGAGCTTCTTTGATCAGCGGACATCCAACCCAATGGCGAAGAACCCTAAGGCTTGAGTCATATTGAGGTTAGTCATCATGTCGATAACATCCCTAAACCTTTATACATGGTGACTTAAGGTCTCGTTACTCCTCTGCTTAATCTGCATCAATGAGACAATAAGCTTTCCCCTTCTCTTATTACTATTGAACCTATTGTGAAACTTATCACCGAGCTTCTTCCAAGAATTGATATTGCCAGGGGATAGTGACACGATCCACTACTTTGCAGCCTTCTTCAATATGGTGACAAAGACCTTGCACATCCACGCTTATGAATGGTTATAATATCCCATAAGGATCTCATAGGAGTTTGTGTAATCATACGGGTCTCCAGTGCCATTATATGACTCTATAGGTTTGCCAACGAAAGAGGTGTCTTCACATCCATAGATTTTGGTCCTGACTACACCTCCGCAAGTCTTTATTTGAACTCCATAATTCGCTCCAGAACAGGATCGGAAGCTCCATGCTGAAGCGTTCAATTATGCTGATACCTTTCATGATTTAGGGACTGAGTATGCCTTATTTCTCCCCTTCTTACATCATCTCAGTCCAGATCTACATGAGAGGATCTGGTCTTCCCCCAATGAGGGGGATCTGTATGAGGAGACCTGGTCTGACCCCGTCGAGGGGGATCTGTATGAGGAGATCTGGTCGCCCCCATCGAGGGGGATCTCCATAAATAGGCTCCCGATCCTCTCTATGTACTATCCTTGTATCATTTCAATTCTGCCCCTTGATTCAGTCCTCTGTTATGAGGTAGAGGGATCATTAACTCGCAACCTCCGATGGTGACTTTGAGGCGTTGTCTCCCGAGATCCGCTGATAGTGGTCGGGGGATCATCATCCTTCCTCAGTTCGGATAAAAGCGTGTTCCATTCCTCTTATTGATGGCATAAAACCGCTAATGCATCCTCGACCGTCTAGATCCTTGTCTTTTAATTGTCTAGCACTGGTTCGGTCGACTAGATTCCCTATCCCAATCTCTTTGCACTAGGGATCGATTGTCTGCCCCTCTCTTTCGTAAATTTAGGATCGGTGAGTTTGGAGCAGTGAATAACCGATGTCTAACTGGAGCAAAGTGGGTCGCCCCTGGTCCGCCTCTCTTTATCACTGGTCCAAGTCTATCTTTGGCAGAGCCACCTACATTATGAGCAGTAGGCACCCCCGATAAGCCCACCTGTTCCACTACTGGACCACCTTGATTTGTCATAACCTCCGATTAGAAACTTCGAATAAGATTTTGACTAATAATTTTTACAAACATAATTCTAAAGCTCTCATTGTAGCACTAATGTTGACGCCTGATTTTGTAAGCACACTAAAAATCACCAAAATTAAGAAACAACCTACATAGGTAGCAATCGTTAAGCACCCCCAAATCTAGCGACGACTTGGGCCGCCCGGGGATGTTTCGGTCTCAGAATAAGTATAGGCCAAAAGCGTAAATGGAAGGTAGTTTTAGCTTGAAAAATAATAGAATTCTATAAGTATGAATGAATGTGTACCAATTATGAATATATGTCCTTTTTCGAATCACCTTATAACTACCAGTAATTATGGGTTGAGTCCTTTCCAAATCAAACTTCCATATTGTAATGTCTGAGAATTTAGAACCTCATTATTAATTAAATAAGGTATTTAATTTTAATGAGTTAGTTTTGTGAGGTTAGTTAAACCTTTTTGTGTGGAATAATTATGTGTATATATATATAAACATATGTATATGTACATAATTTAAATATAAGTAGAAATAAATAAATTGATTAAGAACAATTTATGGAAAAAGGAGGGTAATTGCATGTAATTGTACAATGATAATTGTATAAATTAAGTGTGTTATTTAAAAAAAAATTAAAAAAATTTGTGCATAATTATTAATGTATTAATTAATGGGCTATACTATTGTCTTAATTACATGTATGGGTATTACATGTATCATCATTTAATTTAATTATATACATAATATTGTATATGTGTGTCCGTGTATATATATATATATATATATATATATAGTCAAAACCAATCTGCCTTACTCAACTGACTTAGCGTTCCTTTTATAGAATAAGGAAAACACTATTACAAGACACTATTACAAAAAGTGAATGATTTACAGACAAAACACTATTCATGAATAGTGACTTTTTTTTTACTATTCATAGCTACTTTCGGTGGAAAAGTAGCATCTTCTGACTTGGCGCTCAACAACTTTTGATTAAAGGCACGTCGGGTGCGTCTGAAGTAGGGACCAACAACATTGGATGCTTGACTGGAGCTGGGGTACTGATTTACTGGGGGCCACAAAACATTGGACGTCTTAGTTAGCCCAAATAAGGTACTGGTTCGGACCAGGAGTGACTAAGGGCTCACGGGAGCTGACTATGCAAAAGGATCTTGGGCATCTTCAAGGTTGATGCTGTCGTAAGGATCCTTATTAAAAACTTGAGGATGACTTTTGGGAAGACTTTGAAGAAGATGATGAACTATCACTAGCTTCTTCATGAAGTTTGCTGACTCTTTCTTGAATGGCTTGAGCTAAAAGTTTTAACTCAGTACCGGAATAATTCTTAACATCTGAAACATCAATAGACACATGGCAAAAATAGACAGTACGTATGCTTTGGCCAATATTTTTAAACCATGTGAAACATGGTACCACTTGCTTTAACTCTTTAACAAATCATGTTGTAAGACTCAATGTCACTTTATAACATAAAAATAATAAATCACAAACCTTATCATAGAAAGATTCATGACTTTTGCTTAAGAACACACGAAGAACGAAAAAATCGTACATGGTAACGACTATGTTCTTGAGCTTTTGGTTTTTGTACTTGAAATAATTTGAGCATTATAACTGCTTACATAAGTGATTATGACACTTTATAATTGACAAAATTTGGTCATTATAACGGCTTGCATAATTGATTAAAACAATTTATAAAAATGCTTAAGAACATACCAAAACGCGGAGAACGGATAAACCGTACATGACCACTACGTATGTTCATTGAGCTTTAAACTACGAACTAAAATTTGACATTATAACTTCTACAAAATGTAGAAAGGTTCAAGAACACGTGAAGAACATGGAGAACGACAATCGTACATGGCTACGACTCGCGTTCTTGAGCTTTTGAAAATTAAAGTCAAAAGAAAAAACCGAACATAAAAACTATAAGAGATTGTACCTTTGGTGTTTGCAAGCTTTAACTATTTCTTTGCAATTTCCAAGGTAGTAACTCACTAGAACTCTCTTTCAATATATGTATAGCTTTGATACTAGATTTTAAGCTTTGAAAATGAATGGTGAATCAAGTGAACTAAGCTTGCTGTTTATAGGCCATGGAAAGCTAGGGTATAAAGGTCATTTTTGCAAAACTTCCAAAGTAAGGTAAATTTAAGTGCACCACCCTTGCCCACTTGGAATGAGCGGTTCTTTGGTCCATTTAATGCCAATAATTGTTTATAATCATCATGTTTTAATGACATCACAATGCCATATTTGTTAGCCTTTGATTGGTTCACCAATTAGCCTACCAAATGAATAGTTATAGGGCCTGTTTGGTTGGTGAATTAAGCATTTAAATGAGGGGTAGTCAAGGTCTTTTAGCAAGTTTGATCAAGGTTAGATTAGTCCTTTTGATAATCTAGCTTAGTCATGATTAGGTTAATTAGCATTAAACCTAAGAATTTGATTAGTCGATTAGGTTATTAATTCACCGATTAGTTTAACTTATAGATTATGTTAATATTTAGCTTAATTAATCTTAATCCTAATTAGGTTAAGTTTAATTACATGTTAATTAGGTTAAATGGTAATCTAGTTACCCTAACCTAGCTCGATTCCAACCAGATTAGTGTTAATCACCTAATTAGGTTAATTAGTTAGATAATTTAATTATTCTGTAACTAAGCTTAAGTCTAGATTAAGGTTCCTAATCGATTTATCTTTAACCTAGTTCATTTCTAAGAATTTCAGTTGAATTGATCATTACTGATTTAAAAGTCAGATATTACGGAGTTTTGTTCCGAATAAACACTATTTTGTTAAGTGAAAAGTCAAAAAGACGTTGCACGTTTTTAGGTAAATAGTGTTTTTGATTTTTATTTCTCAGAAAATGGTTAGACGATCAAAAAGGCGAAAAGAATATTTTTTGTCTTTTCCCTATTTCGTCCTATACCCGATGCGTTTTTCGAGAAAATTTTTTATAGGCTATATCGTGTTTTCAAAGTGCGGGAAAGAAGAATCTTGAAACAGAATGTCATTTCGACGTACACATTTTGCTCGGGGGCCTAGGTTAGAGTTTTTAGGGTGTAGACCCTAAGGTTAGGGTTTAGGTTTTATCTTCTTTTTAGTTTTTGGAAAAAAAACTTTTCTTCTCCTTTTTCGTGTTGAGGTTGGATACTTGAACTGGAACACAGAAATAAACAATAACAAAGATTTCATAACACATATAAGATGTAATTTAAGTTTTATTTATTCGTATAAAGTTGGATTACAACTCTCTCAGAAGTTCGGAATATTACATTCACCCCTCCTTGAAAGAATTTCGTCCCCGAAATTAACTTATACAATTAAGAAAACAAATGTGGAAATTCTATCTCCATTTTATCTTCTAATTCCCACGTTGCTTCTTCCATAGATTGATTTCTCCATATGGCCTTGACTGAAGGTATGACCTTTTTTCGCAAGGCTTGTTCCTTCCTATCAATAATTTTAACAGGAATCTCCTCGTAGCTTAGATCCTTCTCGATTTGGATGGGTTCGTACCTGATGACGTGTTTGTAATCGGGTTTATAGGGACGCAATACTGAAACATGAAATACATTATGTATATGTTCCAGCTCTGGAGGCAAGGCTACTTCATAAGCTACCTCACCTATCCTTCGCAATATCTCGAATGGTCATATAAACCTTGGACTCAGTTTTCTTTTCTTTCCAAAACAAATCTTTCCTTTTCAGGGAGATACTTTTAGGAAAATATGACTACCGACTTCGAAGTCTCTCTTTTATCGATGTAGATCGACATATCTCTTCTGTCTCTCTTGAGCAGCTCGTAACCTCAATTGAATTGTACGAACTACCTCCACTATTTGTTGAACTAGTTCTGGCCAAGCATCTTCCGTTCACCAACTTCATCCCAACACATTGGTGTTCTACTCTTCCTTCCATACAGAGCTTCATATGGTGGCATTCCTATACTAGCGTGATAACTATTGTTACAAGAGAATTCCACCAGAGGTAAGTGATCTTCTCAACTTTCCTCAAAATCTATCATACAAGCTCTCAGCATATCCTCCAAAGTTTGGATAGTCCTTTCACTTTGACCATCTATTTGTGGGTGTTAAGCAATACTCATTCTCAATTGTGTACCTAGATGTTCTTGAAGACTTTTCCAAAAGTTCGATGTAAACCTTGGGTCTCGATCTGACACAATTGAAATTGGTACGCCATGTCTAAAGATAACCTCCTTAATGTATAGCTTTGCTAATCGATCAAAAGTGAACTTAACCTTGATTGGTAAAAAGTGAGCTAACTTGGTTAGTCTATCCACTATTACCCATATGACATCATAACCCTTATGTGTTGTTGGTAGGCCTACTACAAAATCCATTGTAATATGCTCCCATCTCCACTCTGGAATCTCTAATGGTTGCAACAATCCGCTTGGTCTTTGATGCTCAGCTTTAACTTGCTAACATTTCAAACACCTACTAACGAATTCAGCCACCTCTCTTTTCATGTTTGGCCACCAGAAATGTTGACTTATGTCTTTGTACATTTTGGTACTGCCTGGGTGGACTGAAAACTTAGTACTATGTGCTCCTGACATGATCTCTTCCTTGAGTTCTTGAACTGAAGGAATCCAAATTCTAGATTTAAATCTAATGATTCCCTCCTTGTAAAAGTAGTATGCCCTCAAGCCAATCACATTTGATGTGATAAACATATACTTTATAATCTTGTTTATTTATTAATAAAAGTATCAAAGCATTTCTTTATTCATGATTAATTACTTGAATTAATCAAATGTATAAACCCATAGTTTTCAAGCAATGCTTTTAGAACCATGATGAGGATCATGCTAATGAGATCTAAATTCAAGATAACTCAAAACTAAAATTGTTCCTAATTATTGGATCACTAAAAAGGGGATTAGGAGATTCGGATAGATTGGTACATACTATGCTTGCTCTTATGAAGAGGATGATTGATCTCATAATCATTTGTGTAGAGACACTAAAGCAAGTATGTAGGTGCTTATTAAAGAATAAGTTCACTGAACGTGACTCGCTCAAGGAACACCTAATGGAGTTTTACTTGTCTGTCAATAGGAGTTCCTTATGTGATAGTCGTACAAGTGATCCTTGGACTTGAGATCATCATAGTATCTTGTGTGTACTAAGTTATACTTTGACATATTTCTTAAGACCTATTGGTATATCAAAGGATATGCTTGAGTATAATAAGGTACACATGGAGATAGGTGAATGATCAACAAAGGATCTACCACTTCCAGTAAAGGGAGAGAATGTCCTATGCGATTCAATAAGTGACAACTCAGAAATCCCTGGCCAGGGTTGAATGGAATTAGAAAGGAGTTTCTAATTTACATTAACTAGAGTTGTGTATTTGTGAATTGAAATGCATATGATCAAATAAATAAGACTTGACAGAAATTTCGTGTCCTATATTTGATTGGGACATTGTATGGTAGAAGGATTGAATTGTACAGTAACTATTTGCTGAAAGGTTCTTTTACGATCAAATGTTGAAATCTATATTATCTGGAATGTCGACTAATCGCTAAGGGGGCTTACCCTTATTGTGGAATAATTATTTATTCTGAATTAAAGAGTTAATTCGTAATAAATGAATTAGAATTATTCTAATTTATTTATTATACAATCTATTTAATATGGAGAACCTAAATGGTCACACCGCAAAAGAGTAATATTTATTTTAGAAGTGGATGGCATAATCATAATAATAAATTAAGTATATTTAATTTATACTATGGTGATAGAATAAATTAAATAGCTTAACATTTATAATTTAGTATTTTAGAAATACTAATTATAAATTAATAAGAGGAGTCTTATTATTATTATTATTATTATTATTATTATTATTATTATTATTATTATTATTATTATTATTATTATTATTATTATTATTATTATTACTATTATTATTATTACTAGTATATTACTATTTAGTTCCTAAATGGTGTAGGAATTAATTAATAAGTAGTAATATTATTATTAAATAATTAAGTTCCTAAATAGTTTGGGAATTATAATTATAATAATTAATTAGGTTACTAAATGGTTTAGTAATTAATTAATAAGAAGTACTCTCATTATTAAATAATTAAGTTCCTAAATGGTTTAGGAATTATAATTAATTAATTTAGTTCTTAATTAAATTAGGAATTAAATTAAAACCCTAATCCTAAATAGTTTAGGAGGGTTGACTATATCTATAAATAAGAGGAGTCTTATCATAGATTAAGGTTACACACTCTTTCATTAGAATAGAGAGAGTACTCCATAATTCTCTACATCTAAGGAGTTAGAGAGATAGAGAGAATTAGGGCTAGCCACCCATGGTTTAGAGAAACCATAATTCACTTATTTAATTCATAGATCTCTTGGTGGATCACCTCTAGAGGCTTCACACTTGGGGAGTTAACATTGATCCGTGGAATCTAATCGGTGAATTTGAAGAAGAACGTGAAGGATTAAAGGGAGATGAACTTGTACCCGTGGAAGCTTAGTTCTACAAAGGTATAAATTCTTTTATCCTTCCTCAATTAATAATAGTTGCATAAGAAAGATCCGGGTTATTGGTTTGTACAAAAAAATTAAAATATGATTTTTCTTACTTCCGTTGCGCTTATATAATTTGATTATATGTATGCCATAGTTTTGCAAACCAACACTTTGTCCATCTTGTATTTACCGTCTGTAATCTCTATTGACTTCTTCAACTTCCTATAGTTTCCATCCTCCTCTTGGATTTTCTTAATGTTACCCAACAAGGTTGAGTGATCCTCCATTACGAACAATTTTCTTGTCGAGATTGAGTGAACTCTTACCTCTATGTCGAGTCTAGCGAACTCTTTAATCAACTCATCCTGAGTTGTTAACACATTTAACTTCTCTTGGTTCTTCCTACTCAAAGCATCTGCAATTACGTCGGCTTTTCCTGGATGATATAGGATCTCACAATCATAAACCTTAATCAATTCTACCATCGTCTTTGCCTCATATTCAACTCTCGTTGTGTAAAAATATACTTTAGACTCTTGTGATCTATATAAATTTCACATTTCTCCCCATACAAGTAATGCCTCCATATCTTCAAAGCAAATACTACTACCGCTAATTCTAGATCATGAGTAGGATACCTTAACTCATAATCCTTCAGCTGTCGCAAAGCATAAGCTATTACTTTGCCATGTTGCATTAAAACACATCTTAATCCTTTATGTGAGGCATCACTGTAGACTACAAGACCTCCACTATTATCAGGTAGTGATAATACTGGTGCCTCACTTAGCTTCTTCTTTAGCTCTTAAAAGCTCTCTTCACATTTGTCTATCCAAGCATACTTCAAGGTCTTCTTGGTTAAGTTGGTTAACGAGGTTGCTATCTTTGAAAAATCCTTAATGAAGCGCCTATAGTACCCTGCTAAACCCAAGAAACTTCTCACTTCGGTTGGGGTCTTTGGTTGTTCCCAGTTCATAACTACTTCGATCTTTGATGGATCCACTGAAACTCCACTCTTGTCAATCACATGACCTAAGAACTGAACTTTCTCTAGCTAGAATTCACATTTTAAAATTTTGGCATAAAGTTGTTCTTTTCGTAAGGTTTCTAGTACACTTCTCAAGTACATAGCATGTTCTTCTAGTGTTTTAGAGTATATAAAAATATCTTCGATGAACACTATAACATACTTGTCTAGGCAAGACCTAAAAACCCTATTCATTAAGTCCATGAATGCTGCTGGTGCATTCGTTAATCCAAAGGACATCACTAGAAACTCCTAATGTCCATAACGTGTTTTAAATGTTGTCTTTGGCACATCTTCCTTTCTAACCTTCAGTTGATGGTAACCTGACCGTAGATCAATCTTAGAGAAATACTCTGCTCCTTTGAGTTGATCAAACAAGTTATCAATCTTAGGTAATGGATACTTATTCTTTATGGTCAATTTATTGAGTTCACGATAATCAACACATAATCTTAAAGTTTCATCTTTTTTCTTGACAAACAACATTGGTGCCCCCTAAGGAGAAACACTTGGTTGAATATATTTCTTATCCAACAGTTCTTGTAATTGTACCATCAACTCTTTCAATTCTACAGGTGCCATTCTATATAGGGCCTTCTAAACAAGTGCAGTTCCAGAAGCTAAATCAATAACAAACTCAATCTCCCTATCAGGTGGAAGACCAGGTAGATCATCGGGAAAGACATCTTGAAACTCTCTAACCTCCGGTATTTGGTTTATATCTAACCTTTTCTGTTGGGTGTCTACGATATATGCCAAATAGCCCTGACATCCCTTCTGAAGTAATCCCTTTGCTTGATTTGTAGTTAAACATCGGGATTTTCTTGGTGACTGACTTCCGTTGAAGACTACCGTTAACTTGGACGTTGTAAGAAGTTTAACGAACTTTTGTTGACAATCGATCATTGCTTGGTGATTGGTCAACCAATCCATGCCTAGAATTATATCAAATTTCCCTAATTGGATTGGAATAAAATTGACTTTTAGCTCATTACCCTTGATCACTATGCAACAACCTTTTATTATCTTATTAACAGGAATTAGTTCTTTATTAGCAATCTCTATCATTAAAGGACTTTCTAATAATTCACTAGGCACGTTTAGTTTTCTAGCAAATTCATGGAAAATAAAAGAGCAAGTAGCACCCGAATTAAATAGCACGTAAGCACTTATGGTGTTGATCAGAATGATACTTGACACTACATCCTGTGATGCTACAGCATCTCCCACGGTCATGTTGAATGTCCTTGCTATTGGACGACCTGGGTTAGTTGTTGGGGTAGATTTGTTGGTACTGTTCCCTCCGGCATTTTCTCCCTTCTTGGGGCACATCTTAGCTTGATGCCCTGTGGCTCCACTATGAAAACAAGTGTCTTTCCTAGGGTTAGGGCATGCGGGTGCTATGTGTCCCTCTTGTTTGCAATTGTAGCAAATATTTTTCCCTTTTAGACATACTCTTGCGTGTTGTTTATCGCAGATTTTGCAAGGTTCCAATTTTTTCTTTTTACTCTCTCCTCCTTGCTGGGAGTTTCCGCCATTAAACTTTCTTTTATTATTATTTCTTCCCCCATTTCCCCCCTTATTATTATTTCCTCCCCCATTTTCTCTATTATTGTTCCTTTCCTTATTAAATTTTGTGATGGCTTCACTGCTGCCTTTAGCAATGATAGCCTTTTCTAGAAGATGGGTGTAACTATCTATCTATAAGATAGCTACCTTACCATGAATCCAGGGTTTTAAACCCTCTTCAAACCTTCTTGCCTTACGTTCCTCCGTATCTACTTGATTTGGAGCGAAACGAGCAAGTTCATTGAATTTGGAGGCATACTGGGGAACAGTCATGTCCCTTTGTTTCAAATTTAGAAATTGTACTTCCATTCTATTCTTCATACTTTGTGGGAAGTAGTTTTCAAAGAATAACTCTTTGAAAGCTTCCCACGCAACCATGCCTTCCCCGGCACGGGCTTGGGTGGCTTTCCATCAGAAGTTTGCCTCTCCCTTCATTAGGTAAGTGGCGAACTTAGTCTTTTTGTCCTCAGCTACCTTTGCTAAGTCAAAGGCTTTTTCTATTTCTTTTATCCAACACTGAGCCTCTATAGGCTCAGCAGTTCCCTTGAAATCATGAGGACCTAAATTTTTAAAGTCTTTAAATGATACTTTCTGTGGTTAGGGTTCTGGCTAAGGTGGTGGTGGTATTTGTGGTTGTGGATGCGGTTGTAGGGGTGGTGGTGGGACATTATTTGCAGTTCTATTATCTAAGACCCCTATTAGTCTATCAAGGAATTGTTGCATAGAATCTGGAGTCTGAACATTACTCTCATCACTAACACTTGTTGTTGTTGTTGCCCCTGTTCTTGGTCTCGGTAGTACCATTTTCAAAATAAAATGAAAGAAAATACGTGTAAATATGAAAGCATTAAAATTGCAAGACATATTTCTTAAACAAACTTCTTATATAATCAAAATTTACACATTAAATTATCCGAGTGAATTAAATCACTTACAACTATTAGCATCCCTTATTTTTTTCTCTAGCTTGGCGTAAGTAGCACCATAGGCTCGTTTGATTCGACCACAGTTTGCTTGTAGGAGGTATACTTCCTCTTGGGAAGCTTCTAACTGAATCTGTAGTTGGTAGCTTCTTTCAGCTTCATCCAACCACCGCCTTTCAAGCACCTCCATTATACTGTTGGCCTCGTTCATGTTGTCCTGGTTTTCAGTTTAGAGTTGTTCAACAAGCTCTTCTTGAGCTTCTCCGTAGGCCAACATTTCAGCAGCATCCTTTTCCAACTCGGCGATGATCTCATCGTAAGTTGGTAGGTCTATGACATCTGCATCTTCTATTTGGGGAACTTGATTAACCTCTCTGGCATCATGTAGTTCCATGTTTTGATTAGGCTGTTCTGTTTCGGATTCACCACTAAAATGCTCGCTCGGATCACTTTCGTAGTCCAAGGCTTGAGCGTTATCTTCGTGTATGTCAGCCATTTCAACAAAACAAGATTGAATTTAATTAGTATAGTTCTTTCACATAATATCTTTTAAGTAATTAAGATTTAAAGTTTATTATCTTCTTTTAATTATCTATTAGACTCTTCACAAGTCCATTTAACTTAATTCATCAAATTATATCCTAAAGTACTTGCTACTTTAGAGTTATAATCTACAGCTCTGATACCAACCTGTGACGCCCCCAAATCATTATACTTATTATAGCTGACTCGGTGCTCACTATAAATGCTAAGTCATTAGGTTTATGGATGATTTTCTTTGTTCAGAAACAAAGTTCTCATCTTAATTCCCAAAGATCTTTCATTAATATATATCAAGTCCTTGCAATCGATACAAGAGACTTAATGCTCAATCGTAACATTTTATCCTTAATATTTAGATATTCTATAACTTTACATGCTCCAACATCCACGACATTAAATCATTATGTTGACTCTTGGAAACAGAGAATCTCGCGGTGAATATTTGCATCTTCACCCGTGATAAATGTTTGCATCTTTATCCGTGACAAATAGTTGTATCTTTGTCCGATGCAAAATTCTCTTTCCGTACAGAACATTACCCAACTAGTTAAAACCCTCAATCGAAACATATTTGTTTATAGTGATATCTCTTCATATTAATAATCCTACTTATCCGATATTCAGAATAATAATAACGAGTTATACCTAGGTCTGAGGAACCTTAACGATGGATTTGCCCAGTCAACATCGCTTAGTCCTGTCTCGGATGTACAGCACTCACAAGTTATTTACCGATCCTCATTTAGATAAATAGATCATTATTAATACTATGTTAAGTTTTAAACAATTCTAAGTTTAATCAAAGTAAAGACATAACAATAAAATGTGATTAAATGTTATAATATTTATATAATATTCGGTTACATGTGTGAAACTTATTCTTATTACAAAATGTCATTATGAGTACAGTTAAGAATAGTTAAGGAAAGCAGTAAACTAGTCTATGCATTTCTTCTTTCGTTTCTTCTTTGAGCCGGAGCTCTAGGGTTTGTCTGCAATTTAGGTTTATGCAAGAATGAGCTAATATGCTCAGCAAGTCTTAAACACATAGTATATAAGTGAACTCACACCGATATGAATTGTAAAGAATCATAGCACGACAATTGATATAACAAATGTTCTTAACATAGTAAGACTAAGTAGTGGTTAGACCTTGAACTGTTCTTTGTCTTTTAACTTAGAACCTTTTACAGTGGATATAGAAAAGGGATCAACCTAACGACATCCTATGTTATGCATAAGATACTGATACACTGGACTAATTATGAACAGTGAGACATACTTGTTCATCTCAGTTTACTTAACATGTCAGGATCGCCCCAAGACAACTTGGTTTGATATAATAAAGCATGATTCGAAATATATCACGAATAAGCATTTCATTTTTAAAGTTATGCCGAAACAAGAAGCAATAACTCACATATCAAATATTTATAACACGTTGCTTGTACAAAATGTATAAATCACATCAAAAGTAAGTAAAAAGGATAGAAAACTTGCCTTTAGCACAAATTTGGATTTCCAGGTAATCGTTTAAAGCGCCTATACAAGGGTTTTGCATACCGAATGTTAGTTCATCGAATTTTCTTGTTTTATACGTGTTTTAAACTAGACTATTTTCATTGGTGGAATATTTAGGAGGCTTGGCTAACTCAAAACCTTAAATTTTGGTGTTTCCACCCGAGAGTTACCCTAATTTTTCAGCTTTTGACGTACTTTCCGGTAACTGTCATAACGTTTTCATACAAAAATATTTTGAAGTGATTCTTGAGTCCAAATTTCCTAGAATTTTATGATCTACAAATTTTTTTTATATTGTTAATGCAGATTCAGAATTTAAGATTTTGAAAAATAGCAAAAACAGACAGTAAACATACTTTGGCCAATATTTTTAGGGTTAACCATGTGAAATATGGTACCACTTGCTTTAACTCTTTAAAAAATCATGTTGTAAGACTCAATATCACTTTATAACATAAAAATAACAAATCACAAACCTTATCATAGAAAGATTCATGACTTTTGCTCAAAAACACACGAAGAACGGAAAAATCGTACATGGTACCGAATATGTTCTTGAGCTTTTGGTTTTTGTACTTGAAATAATTTGAGCATTATAACTGCTTACATAAGTGATTATGACACTTTATAATTGACAAAATTTGATTATTATAATGACTTGCATAATTGATTAAAACATTTATAAAAATGCTTAAGAACATACGAAAACGCGGAGAACAGATAAACCGTACATGACCACTACGTATGTTCATTGAGCTTTAAACTACGAATTAAAATTCGACATTATAACTACTACAAAATGTAGAAAGGATCAAGAACATGTGAAGAACACGAAGAACGACAATCGTACATGGCCACGACTCGCGTTCTTGAGCTTTTGAAAATTAAAGACAAAACAAAAAAATGAACATAAAAACTATAAGAGATTGTACATTTGGTCTTTGCAAGCTTTAACTATTTCTTTGCAATTTTCATGGGAGTAACTCACTAGAACTCTCTCTGAATATATGTATAGCTTTGATACAAGATTTTAAGCTTTCAATGGTGAATCAAGTGAACTAAGTTTGATATTTATACGCTATGGAAAGCTAGTGTATAAAGGTCATTTTTGCAAAACTTCCAAAGTAAGCTAACTTTAAGTGCACCAGCCTTGCCCACTTGGAATGAACGGTTCTTTTGTCCATTTAATGCCAATAAATGTTTATAATCATCATGTTTTAATGACATCACAATGCCATACTTGTTAGCCTTTGATTGGTCCACCAATTAGCCTACCAAATGAATAGTTATAGGGCGTGTTTGGTTGGTGAATTAAGCATTTAAATGAGGGGTAGTCAAGGTCTTTTACCAAGCTTGATCAAGGTTAGATTAGTCATTTTGATAATCTAGCTTAGTCATGATTAGGTTAATTAACATTAAACCTAGGAATTTTATTAGTCGATTAGGTTATTAATTCACCGATTAGTTTAACTTATAGATTAGGTTAATCTTTAGCTTAATTAATCTTAATCCTAGTTAGGTTAAATTTAATTACATGTTAATTAGGTTAAATGGTAATCTAGTTACCCTAACCTAGTTCGATTCCAACCGGATTAGTGTTAATCACCTAATTAGGTTAATTAGTTAGATAATTTAATTATTTTGTAACTAGGTTTAAGTCTAGATTAGGGTTCTTAATCCAGTTATCTTTAACCGAGTTCATTTCTAAGAATTCCAGTTGAATTGATCATTACTAATTTAAAAGTCAGATATTACGGAGTTTTGTTCCGAGTAAACACTATTCTGTGAAGTGAAAAGTCAAAAAGACATTGCACGTTTTTTGGTGAATAGTGTTTTTGATTTCTATTTCTCATAAAATGGTTAGACGATCAAAAAGGCAAAAAAAATATTTTTTGTCTTTTCCCTATTTTGTCCTATACCCGATGCATTTTTCGAGAAAAACTTTTATCGGCTATATCGTGTTTTCAAAGTGCGGGAAAGAAGAATCCTAAAACAGAATATCATTTCGACGTACACATTTTGCTCGGGGGCCTAGGTTAGAGTTTTTAGGGTTTAGACCCTAGGGTTAGGGTTTAGGTTTTATCTTTTTTTCAGTTTTTGAAAAAAAAAACTTTTCTTCTCCTTTTTCGTGCTGATTGGATATTTGAACCGGAACACAGAAATAAACAATAACGAAGATTCCATAACACATATAAGATGTAATTTAAGCTTTATTTATTCGTATAAAGTCAGATTACAACTCTCTCAAAAGTTCAAAATATTACAGTGCAACAACTTTTGCTCCATTCCCAACTCGTAGGTCAACCTCTCCTTTCGCCAAAGTCCTACTCCTTCGTAGTTCCTGCACATTAACACAAATGTGAGAACCACATCCAATATCCAATACCCATGATGTAGAAGTGGACAAATTGACTTCTATAACATATATACCTAAATCAGAAGTCATACTTCCTTTCTTTTTCTTCAGTTCTTCCAGATATGCATGACAATTCATCTTCCAGTGTCCAGGTTTTCCACAGAAGTGACAATCACCTGCCACCCCACATTTATGTTTTAAAGTCTATTTGTTTTTGAAATTGGGTTTGGCACCAGATTTAGATCCTATCTTCTTTTTGCCTTTCCCTTTTCCCATAGCATTCCCCTTTTGTACCATCATTATAGGATCGGGTCTTGCCTTTTCATGTTGTTCTCGGCAGCTATTAACATGCTCAACAACTCTGTAAGTGGTTTCAAAATTTCATTCATAAGGTAATTCATGACAAATTGCGAGTAGCTGTTGTTCAAAGATTGCAAAACTAGATCAGTTTGGGCTTCCGCAGTAATCGAAAAACCCAACCTAGCAAGGTACTCAATATACCCAATCATTTTCAGAACATGTGGACCAACTGGATCACTTTCACCCATCTTGTAGTAATACAACGCTTTGCTTATATCTTACCTCTCCTGTCGAGCATACCCTGCAAACAATTTCTTGAGATGCTCAATCATCTCATAAGCACCCATTAACTCATGCTGCTTCTGAAATTCAAAGTTCATAGTTGCTAGCATAAGACAACTCACGTTCAGAGCATCATCTTGATGCTTCTTGTAGGCATTGTGCTCTGCACGTGGTGCAGTGTTAGTTGGTGTTGCAGGAATGGGCCCATCAAGGACATAGAGCTTGCGCTCTTATTTGAGGACAATCCTCAAGTTCCTATGTCAGTCTAGAAAATTAATTCCACTCAGTTTTTCCTTCTCAAGGACTGATCGTAGTGAAAGACTATTTGTGTTGTTATTTTCCATTGATATCTATAATTTATAAGTGCAAAAATAATAAGTCAAATTGCAGAGTTTTGATATTATGTAATTGATAATAGTACATTCTAAATATACCTCCCACTATTTTAATCAAATTAATAGCCCTCATCATTAATTCGGAAAGCATTTTCTATTAAATCTTTCTAGTGAGCTAAGATCCATATTTCATTACGCCTTAAGTTAGCTTTGGCTAATCTCTTAAAACATAATTATTTGGGTAGACAACCATTTGTCAATTATATCATATATAACTCTTAGATAGTTTAGCGAACAACATTTATTTCTAGTCCATCTAATGGTACCTGCCAAACTCTATGCCTCTAAGTCCATAATCCTATTGAGATAACTTAGTTAAGTCAGGCCCAATGAATTTAACATTTTGGATATCACAATTATCCTATCGCATCTTACCAAGATAAATGGGGTACTTTGTTTTGGCAAACCTACATTCATTGATCAAGGTCTTAATGAGTGTCATTCATTGGAAGACATCTGATTTAGACTTAATAATTTTATGAGGGATTTTATTAATTAATTTAGATCTCACCAATTTTAATCTTATTAAGCATGCACGTTATTTATCATATCATATCATATACAAGCATAAATAAAGTGCAAAAATTAAATGTGTCACAGTTATAACCCAATCCTATGTCAATCCTTTCAAGCTAATGAAAAGATTGAAGGTCAGTCTAAGGTGGTAAAAGGTCTTCAAAATAGTAGCTTCGTTGGACCTTCCTCATACACGTGTGTCTCCTCTCCATCTTGATTACACTTGTACATTACATGTTATAAAGAAACCTCGAGTTACATTCGAGGGGATTTAGATGAGAAGAGAATATTACATTAGAATTTATAGAAAGGCACGACATGCAAGCCGTATTTCAAAAACCAAAAACCACTAATCCTATGGGTCAAAAGAGCCATAAATGTGCATCATGCATATTACAATAAGCACATAACACAATTTATATCATTTCAAGAAAACTATAAATAATATTTGGGGTTACGACCATCGTGTACTACGGCAGGGGGGGACTCCCCCCTGGCGGTGGTCTCGCTGAAACAATTTCAAAATCATATACAATCCACCATAGTAACAATACACCCAAAGCATATCTTATATGTCCAGTTTCGATTAATCATATTAAACCGAATCTTCATGCTTCTAATCCAATTAGAACAGAAGATGTACTGTTATTCCACCTTGTAGGATACGATTAACAAATAATCATATATATGCATAATATATTACAAGTTTCCAGAATATGCATACATGCATAATATATTACAAGTTTTTAGAATACGCATACATGCAGAATATCATATATTCAAATTCAGATTGGTAAACATACATCATCTTATATCATATATATATATATATATATATATATATATATATATATATATATATATATTGAATACAATTAAATCACGTAATCTGAATTAATCGTTTCGCAAGTAGCTCTGATACCACTATAGGGTTTCGACACAAACGTAGCTGAATTTAAAAAAAAAATCAAAACCCTAAAATAGGATCCAAGAGAAAACATATTAATCAGAGGTTTAGATTTGTTTTACCAATTAGTCGTGCTTGAATGGAGACGATGGAGACGATTGAGAATTCTGGAACGTTTCGAATCTTCAACGCAATCCAACGACTGCGTTTCTACGGTATTCACACGAACGCTACGCGAATCGTCACACGATCTGCAGCAAAAAGGGAGCCTAGGTACTAGCCACCAAGATCAGGATTTTTGAACTATTTTTCTCTCTAGCCTCTTTCTGAAAGTGGCTAGGGCTTTTAGTTTTTCCTTACGTGCTAAAAACTACTGATATATCATGTATATATAGCAGTTAATAGGAATTAACCAAAACCTAAAATAAATAGAAAAATAAAATCCAATATATATATATATATATATATATATATATATATATATATACAAATTATCTTATTAATTTCAATTCGTAATTTAAATACTATCAATCATATTGACATATTTAAATACTTACAATTTAAATTAATTCCCTTTTAAATACGTTCTAAGTGTGTGATAGATTATTATTATGTTGACAATAATTTTAAAATCATATTATAAAATTATAAACAAAGAGCGACATCTAGTAATGCATCACTGCTACCCAAATAATAATAAGATCGGTAATTCGATGTAACCTTTTCGTGACCAATGTTTAATGTAATTTAATCCTTTTAACATTGACATCCTAGATTAAACTCAAGGCATGGAATGTGTCATACTCTTCATAATTTAATCTGAGTTTTCTTGATCAATGAGTATACTATATGAAACAAATCATTATTTGAGCATGGCCATGCATATCATAGTCCTACTCAATCAAGAGGCCTATGGATATCACCCTTAATATATAGGAGGGTTAAATTCCATCTAGATCACTCATATTCCTCACAAGATGTATGATG
Source organism: Hedera helix (assembly GCA_947179155.2). NCBI lineage: Eukaryota > Viridiplantae > Streptophyta > Magnoliopsida > Apiales > Araliaceae > Hedera > Hedera helix. Next base: position 21,411,120 of record OX359280.1, read on the forward strand.
TACCCAATAATCACCTTTATTGTCCACCCTATTAAAGGTGACCATTGATAATATCAAAGTACATAAATTCTCATGTAATAATATAGTGATTTCCGGTCGGAGGATCATTACATCATTGTCACTATGAGAATTTCTTATGACACTTTGCATAATACTCCACGTAGAATTCTCATGGTGGGTCAGTCCAGTACATTGTTCTCTAACATGTACCTATGCATTGACTCAATATCTCATATATTTATGACCAATGAGATTTGGCCATTAGTCAATCCACATACTAGTCTCAATGCATCATTGTTGTCCCATTAACAATGATACTCGACTAGGAACATTTAAGAGCAATGATACTAATTGTAATTATATAATCTCATGTTCAAGTCACATACTTGAAGCTATATAATCCGTATCACTGTTCTAAGGACTTTTATTATGCTAACATTTATATAACGCAGTAAATAAAATCATAATAAAATAATTCATTTATTCAATCAAATATAATACCAAAAATGTTAAGCAATTACATCAAATAATCGGTCTCTAGGGCATGAACTCTAACATTCACCTCCAAAATCCCTTGTTTTCTTCAAAATCCACATATCAACAACGTTAGCTACCCAAACGTGCAACCTCTAAAGGTGATCCACCAAGAGTAATATGGATTCAAGAAGTAATTTATATTCTATTAGATCTTGGGTGGCCAGCCCTAATTCTCTCTCTGTCGCTCCTTAGATGTAGAAAATTATGAAATATTCTCTAATACTTGCAATTGTGTATGTAACCCCAATCTATAATAAGTCCCCTCTTATTTATAGACTTGCTCAACCCTTCTAAACTCTCACACTCCTTAGATGTAAAAAATTATAAAATATTCTCCCATACTTGCAATTATGTATATAACCCTAATCTATAATAAGACTCCTCTTATTTATAGACTTGCTCAACCCTTCTAAACTCTTTAGGAATAGAGTTTTTATTTAACTCCTAATCTAACTAGGAACTAAATTAATTATTATAATAATTATAATTCCTAAAATATTTAGGAACTTAATTATTTATAATACTACTACTTATTAATTAATTCCTAAACGATTTAGGAACTAAATAATACTAATAATACGTCTCATTTTATTAATTTATAATTAGTATTTTTAAAATACTTAACTATAAATATTAAACTATTTAATTTATTCTATCACTATAGTATAAATTAAATATACTTTATGTCACTTACTTCTCAAATAATTATTTCTCTTTTGTGTTGTGACCATTTAGGTTGAATATTAATTCGGTTGTAGAATTAATAAATTAGAACTATTCTAATATTATTTATTAAAAATTAAACTTCTTTAATTCAAAATAAATAAATATATTTATTTTACAGTAAGGGTAAGCCCCCTTAGCAATTCACGACTTTTCGGATAATATAAATTTCAATATTTGATCACAAAGATCTATTTCGCGAATAATTATCGTACAATTCAATCATTCTACCATACAATGTCCCAATCAAATTTAAGACATGATATTACTATTAAGTCTTATTTATTTTGATTCTCAAATACACAATTTTGATTAATGTAAATTAGAAACGTATTTCTAATTTTTATTTCACCTTGGCCAAGGACTCATGGGTTGTCATTTTATCGAATACATTCTCTTCTTTTACTAGAATTGATAGATCATTTGTTAATCATTCACCTACCTCCATGTACAATTTATTATACCCGAACATATCTTTTGTTATAGCAAAATTAAATAATCTTAAAGAATATGACAAAGTATAACTCATCAAGATACTATAATAATCCTAAGTTCAAGAATCACTTGTACTACTATCATATTAGGAACTCCTATTGACAAACATGTAAAATTCTATTAGGTGTTTCTCAAGCGAGTGACGTTCAATGAACTTATACTCTAATAAGTACCTACATACTTGCTTAAGTGTCTCCACACAAATGATTATGAGATTAATCATCATCTTTAACAGAGCAAGTATAATATACTAATTTATCCGAATTCACTAACCTCATATTAGTGATCCCGTGATTAGAAATATTTTAGTTTTAAACTATTTTAAATTTAGATCTCATTAGCATGATCAACATCATGATTCTAAAAATATTGCTCAAATACTATAAGTTTATCTGATTCATTAATTTAAACAATTAAACGTGGATAAATAAATGCCTATTAATAAATAATTCTTTTATTAATAAATGAATAAAATTATAAAATATATATTTTATCACATCAAATATAATTAGTTTGAGGGCATACTACTTTTACTATTCTATTCAAGAAATGGAAACCTATAATCAACACATCAAGTCAAAATTATGGCAAAGTAAATTAAAAGTTGAAAGATCTGGTTAGTTAATGATTCTAAATAAGGAGATTTAGCCACTGTGCCTAATCAAAGATGAGCAGTAGAAGTTAAAATCCATTATGGTGGCAAAAGTTACCAAGTCAGCCTTCCTTTTTAAAAAAGGAGAATTGAAATCACGTACTTTCAGTACATATTTGAAGTCAAGAAATATACTAAAGATCGACACTTCATTTAACCAAAGAGGGCCGCTTATAACTAGAGACATGCTGACTAAAATTTAATACATCACGTGTGTAACATACAAGAATAGATCAAACTTCTTTGTCCTACTTAATATATAGAAAATATTTATTAAATAGAATTCCCACAAAATGAAGTCGCAATGAGAATTGTGTAAAACAAAAAAATAATAAATAAACAAAAATCTCCTTATATTCTAAAATATAAGATTATTGTTGACTGTTTGAAAGGCAATTTAAAATACTTTCACTTTGAAAATTGATATATATTCATTTAATCTAAATTTATATGTATTTTAAAACTATATAAAGATTACTACTACTTATAAGATTTTATTTTATTTTACAAAATTAAATGAATCATATCAATTTTGAGTTTGAAAATATTTAAAATTGACCTTTAAAAGTCAATACTAATCTTATATTTTGGAAGGGAGGGAGAACTATTTTCAAATACCTAGATCACAAGTGAGACACATAACCCAATTTGTATATTATATATACATTTTCTGTTTGTATATAACTACTTTTGACGAATAAAATTATCATTTTCTAATAAAAATGGCGAAGGCCTAAAGCCCGAAACATATAAAATGTAATGGAAATAGTGAAATCATATTACTATTAACAATAACAGATTGATAGGAAACGATAGTTGCAAATTTATGAAAGTAGTATGCCTTCAAGCCAATCTCATTTGATATTATAAGTATATCCTTTGTAATCTTATTCGTTTATTAATAAAAACATCAAGGCATTTCTTTATTCACGATAAATTACTTGAATTAATCAAATGGATAAACCTATATTTTTCGAGCAATGCTTTTAGAACCATGATAAGGATCATGCTAATGAGATCTAAATTCAAGATAGCTCAAAATTAAAATTGTTCCTAATCGTTGGATCACTAAAAAGGAGATTAGTAGATCTGAATAGATTGGTACATACTATGCTTGCTCTTATGAAGAGGATGATTGATCGCATAATCATTTGTGTAGAGACACTAAAGCAAGTATATAGGTGCTTATTAGAAAATAAGTTCACTAAACGTGACTCGCTCAAGGAACAACTAATGAAATTTTATTTGTCTGTCAATAGGAGTTTCTTATGTTATAGTCGTATAAGTGATCATTGGACTTGAGCTCATTATAGTATCTTGTGTGTACTAAGTTATACTATGACATATTCCTTAAGAATTGTTGGTATATCAGAGGATATGCTTGGGTATAATAAGGTACACATAGAGATAGGCGAATGATCAACAAATAATCTACCACTTCTGGTAAAGGGAGAGAATGCCCTCTATAATTCAATAAGTGACAACTCGAAAATCTCTGGCCAGGGTTGAATGGAATTAGAAAGGAGTTTCTAATTTACATTAACTAGAGTTGTGCATTTGTGAATTAAAATGCATATGATCAAATAAATAAGACTTGACAGAAATTTCATGTCTTATATATGATTGGGACATTATGTGGTAGAATGATTGAATTGTACGGTAACTATTCGCTGAAAGGTTCTTTTACGATCAAATGTTGAAATCTATATTATCTGGAATGTCGATTAATCACTAAGGGGGCTTACCCTTATCGTGGAATAATTATTTATTCTGAATTAAAGAGTTAATTCGTAATAAATGAATTAAAATTGTTATAATTTATTTATTATACAACTGATTTAATATGGAGAACCTAAATGGTCACACCGCAAAAAAGTAATATTTATTTTAGAAATGGATGGCATAATCGTAATAATAAATTAAGTATATTTAATTTATACTATGGTGATTGAATAAATTAAACAGCTTAATATTTATAGTTTAGTATTTTAAAAATACTAATTATAAATTAATAAGATGAGTCTTTTTTAGTTCCTAAATGGTTTAGGAATTAATTAATAAGTAGTAATGTAAATAATTAAGTTCTTAAATGGTTTAGGAATTGTAATTATAATAATTAATTAAATTACTAAATAGTTTAGTAATTAATTAATAAGAAGTGCTCTCATTATTAAATAATTAAGTTCCTAAATGGTTTAGGAATTGTAATTAATTAATTTAGATCTTAATTAAATTGGGAATTAAATTTAAACCCTAATCCTAAATAGTTTAGGAGGGTTGACTATATCTATAAATAAGAGTAGTCTTATCATAGATTAAAGTTACACACTCTTTCACAAAAATAGAGAGAGTACTGCATAGTTCTCTATATCTAAGGAGTTAGAGAGAAAGAGAATTAGGGCTAGCCACCCATTATTTGGAGAAATCAAAATTCACTTATTTAAGTCATAAATCTCTTGGTGAATCATCTCTAGAGGCTTTACACTTGGAGAGTTAACATTGATCCATGGAATCTAATCGATGAATTTGAAGAAGAACACGAAGGATTAAAGGGAGTTGAACTTGTACCTGTGGAAACTTGGTTCTACAAAGGTATAAATCATTTATCCTTCCTTAATTAATAATAGTCGCATAAGAAAGATCTTGGTTATTGGTTTGTAGAAGAATTTTAAAATCTATTTTTTTTGCTTATGTTGCGCTTGTATAATTTGATTATATGTATGCCATAATTTTGCTAACTAACAGTGGCATCAACAAAACAAACTTATGCGAATTCTTAATTGTTTAGATTCTATATATGTATGGGTATTTGTTTAGAACAATTTATTGTGCATAATTTGTTGTATAGAATCATGAGTATTGAAAATCAATTACAAAAATCATGTTTTGAAAAGAAAAAAAAAAGTTTTTTAAAAATTTTCCTCGAACCGCTACAGTGCTGCAACAGTATCTGGGCGCGGATGATGCGGTTCTTAGGCTCTGCGCGTATTGCGCTGGGCGCACATGGTGCGCATTGTACGGGCGCTGGGCATTGGCATGCATTGCGCAACAGCACAGGGCGCGCATGGCTCGGGTCTGGGAGCTTGCGCGCATTGCGCAAGCGGTGGGCACTGGTGCACCATGCGCGGGAAGCACATGTCGTGTATGGCATTTCTGTAATTTTCGGGCGACGGTGGTAGTCTTGTAATTATGAACTTCCAATGGCATTTTCGTAAATAATATAATTTTCAGATTTTCAATTGTTTTTTTTTTTTTTTTTTTTGTAGTTTTAAGAAGATTTTTAAATTAAAAAATAAATAGTTTATTTTGGGTAATTTTGAAAATCCAAAAAATATACAAAATATGTTAAAAATAAGTAGTTTATTTTTACATGATTTTATAATTAAAATAAAAGGTTTATTTTAAACATGAAATTGGGTTTCATGCAACTTTAAATTGCCCATTAAATGATACTGATATATATATATATGGAATGATTCATTTAATTCATGAGATGAATATTATTTATTAATATATATGTTAATATACATATATATATATATATATATATATATATATATATATATATATATATATATATATATATATATATATATATATATATGTGTGTATATATATACATATGATAATAAATTTAATTGATTATAGACTATTAACCAATTGGATTTTATTTTATGTAGATGCATTGAATAAATGAGTTTTAATAAATGGGGTTTACATAACTCGTCTTTTTCTAATTTTCTATTGTAAATTCTCTATCTCTCTTATGTACTTCCCCTTGACTGCTGATCAAGGTTTCTATTTTATGAAAATAGTTTATAATAGGATTAGTTAGAATTATTTTAAAGAATTGGATTCATTGAGTAAGGAGCGCGTGAAGACCCGTTTGCAATATTTAAAAAACTGGACCAGACCCAGTCAAAAACCGGTTGACCACTGGTGGTTCAACCGGTAAAACCGGTAGTTGAACCGGTTGACCCGGTTTTCAAGTATTTTTTTTTACAAAAATATTTTTAATAATATTATAATATTATTTTACTATATTTTAGCTTATAAAGAATTAGATATTTTAAAATTTTATTAATTATTAATAATATATTTTTTTATGTATTTATGACGTCATTGGTTCAATAACGGTTCGACCACCGGTTGAACTAGTGACCCATCCACCCGGTAACTTTTTCAGTTCGATCACTGGTCCGGTTTTCTAAACATTGCCCGTTTGTAATGGAGCCTGGATTTAAATATAATAGTTACATTAAATTTAATCTATTCTTGCACCCTAGGTTTGACCTTTTGGTTCACTTAGTAGCTTTAGTGAACCAAATTAGAATAAAAGTCCATAATCAATACAAGTATAATATAGTATTTTATATGTGCATGCTTAATATATATTTATTACATATTATCCAAACATGTTTCACATGTTAAATAATATAATGCGTATTTTATATATATGTGTGCATGCGTGCTAAACAAGATGAGACAATTAATATTAACAAACCCCTCATGATGTATAATAAATATTATTTATAAAATGAATTAAAAGGTTTAATTCATGAATTGAAAGGAGTTTAATTCAATTAAATAAAATTGGAGTGGTTCTAATTTATTTATTCTACTACTCATAATATTAAGTTGTAACGTTCAAAGATATTAATAAAAATATCGAACACCACCTTCAAGCATGGTAAAACGATAGAGTATCAAATAATCATTAAAAGTTTGTTGTGTCATACAAGACTTATATTAATTTTTTGAGATATTATTTTATCACATTTTATGCTTATAAAAGAATTGAACAATGCTGTTTTGTTGTGATTTTGATTTGGATGTGTCACACGTGATCATAATAATCTAAGAGACAAAATAAAAGGAGTTACATGTTGATGTAATTGACAAATAGTTATCTACCTATTTATTTATATATAGTTTGTTGTGTCATACAAGGCTATATACATTTAAAATAAGATCTTTATTCTCACTAGCAAATCTTTAACTAGATTTGTCGAATCATATACAGAGGATAATATAGTTTGAAGAAAATAGTGTGAGACACCATTTTAAATAAAGACCTAATTTATTTTGATAATTAATAAAATGAATGCACGATAATGTTGTTATTAATTTACTTAAAGAATATTGCTATATTTAATTAACTAACACTACATAGCATATTGGATGCTAACAATTAATTGAACCAAATTATTCAGATTGATTAAACAAATTTAAGAATAGTTTTTAATGCCGAAAAGCTAGCAAATGTCCTTAATTTGCTTCTCCCTGCAAACGTTGCAGACTAAGCCTTTGAGGAAGAGATTGCTATTTTAAGAAATGGCAAGATGATGCAAATGTGGCTCAATGCATCATGCTCGCATCCATAAGTATCGAATTACATCGTTAATACAAGAAAATACATGCACCTACTATATTGCTGCATATTCAATAGTTGTATGGTGAGTAAAGTAGGTCAACTAGATATAAGATATCTAAGGAGCTCTTCCGATCTATAATGACTAATGGTACTACAGTATAGACACATGTCCTAAAGATGATCTATTTGATTGATCAATTAAGACAACAAGTTTTGTCAAGGATGGAGAGTAGAGTCAAGATTCGATCTTGCAATCACTCATTGACTCATATTCACAATTAGTTTTGAACTTCAAACATTAATAAGCTAGACGTTAGTTCAATTGATTTGTTTAAATATGTTGAAGACAATTGAGAGCCACTTTCCTTCCTAGAAAAATCAAGTCTTGCTCGTAGATGAATCTTCTAAGCGAAGGAAGATGGCCAAAGGTATTTTTGAGGAGTCAGAAAGAGTAAAAGGCAAAAGAAAGACACTAATTGAAGGACATAAATAAAAGTGATCCAGATGGCAAAGGAGTTTGCTTTCATTGCGATAAGTTGGGACACTAGAAGAACAACTACAAGAGAGTTACAGTAGTTAGGTATTAGATACTGGTTGGTGGTCTCACATATGCAAGTCATTACAGAGACTAAACAGAAGTAAAAGGCTAAACTAAAGAGAAGTAATCCTGTGCGTGGGGAATGAAGCAAAGGTTGCCGCATTAGCCATAAGAACTTATAGTTTAGCAATGCCTACAGGCAAGTATATTAAGTTAGTAAGTTGTTACTATGTTCTAGTTCTTAGAAACATTATTTCAGTTCCATGTGATAATAAGGAAGAGTTTTTGACATTATAATAATAAACAATCGTTGTTCTGTTTATAATGATAATGTTTTATTTAGAACTGGTTGATTACTTGATGGATTTTGTATACTTGACTTACATGAAAAATATTCTAATTTGAACAAACTAAAGGCAAAGAGATGATATGAATCATACCTTCATCCAACACTGTTAACTCGGTCACGTTAATGAAACAAGACTAAACAAGATTGTATAAAGATAGGTTTTAGAGCCTTTTGATTATGAATCAAATATAACTTCTGAATCTTGTATCATGGATAATATGACTAAATCTCCATTTAGTGGGCATGGAGAGCGAGTTACAAAGTTGTTAGAGACGGTACACACAATCGTGTGTGGCACCTACGACAATAAATGCAAAAGGAGGGTATTCATTCATTACTTTCACTGATGATTCTAGATTTTTATCTATGTATTTGAAGGAATACAAATTCAAATCGTTTGAAACGTTCAAAGAATTCTAAAGTGAAGTATAGAAACTAAAGGCCAAAAGTATTAAAATTCTTCAATTAGATCGAGAAAGGAATACTTAAGCAGTAAGTTTCTAGATCATCTCAAGAAAAATGGTATTCTTACATAATGGACATGGTGATGATCCATAATGAGTATTACCGATCTTCCAGTATCCTTCTAGGGTTATGCCCTAGAAACGATCGTATATCTACTAAACAAGGTATCTTCAAATTCCGTCCCTCATACTTCATATGAGTTATGGATAGGGAGGAAACCATGTAATGTCCTAGAATTTTCACGTCATTATTAATTTAATTTTCAACGAGTTAGTTTTAAAAGATTATTTAAATCTTTTTATGTGATTAATTAATTACGTGATTAAATAATTATGTGATTAATTACTAGAATTAATTAAAGGGGGTCATTAATATGTTATTAAATTAGTGAACAAACCCTAAAGTTTTAATATTAAAATAATTGATAAGTTTCCTATTAATTAAATATTTAATTAAATTGAATATAATGAGTTAATTAAATATAATAAATTAATTAATATGATTATTAATTAATGTAAATAATGTGAAATATTAATAATAATATTTATTAGTCCATTTAGTAATTTAATACTAATGGGTTAGAATATTTAATTATTTATTCAATCTAATTATTTATTTAACTATGGATTGAATAATTAATGTGTAAATTATTAAATTAGCCCAACATGGGTCAATTAGTAGCCCAAGTGAAGAATAATAAAATTTGACAAATTAGTAGCACAAATAATTTAATAGAAGCCCAATTGGTATTTTAAATAAAGCCCAATAAACAATTATATAACTTATTAATTATGAAAAAGTGAGCTTGTGACAATCATTTTGGGACAAGAAAGAAAAGCTATCAGCCGACCATGTTGATAGATGAGAGAGAAAAGTGATTTTTGTCTTTATTTTAATTTATTTTTTATTTATTTAATTAATGGATTGCTTGTTTGATTTTTCAAGTACTTGGACCATCCCTCTTTTCACCTAATGTGTCATTTAGCCATTCCTTGTGTAAGTTGTCATCTAGGGGCATGGTTTAAATTATTAGATATATTATGTGTATCTAATAATTTGCAAGTATACTTGAAATTGGTAGATTTCATTTCATTATTTTCTCCAAGTCCAAAAGAGAGAGCTAGAGAGCATTTGAGAGTGAGAAAATATTGAGAACAAAATACTAAGAGAAGATAAGGAGTTCTTAGTTTATGTCTTCAAGATTCACCACCTATTTTGGAAGAAAAAGGAGAATAGCCATTAAATCAATGTAATGGTTATTCTAAATCTAATTTTTATTTTTAAATTAAATAAACCAACATGTGTGTATGAATATGTTAATATAGTTAATAATGTATAGTAGTAATAGTTATGCCATGCTTGAGTTTAATATGCTTGGTTTGCATTTTGGTATATTTTGTATGTTAAAATATGTGTTTAGTACTGTATAATCAAGTCTTGAAATTTATGACCAAAAATATTTTTATAAAACTTAGGTTTGATGTTCTAATATTATAGAACATCAAATCATGAGAAAAATAAAGTTTGAATCACTCAAAATGGAGTTATATACAAAAAGTTATGATTTATGGTAGTTTATGTGATGTAAAAAATTTTATAAAAAAAGAATGATATTAAATCATGAAAAATTAAATTTTCTTGTTATAAATTGATATTAAGTTACTGGTAATTTTTTTGGATTTTTATTGAGGATTTAAAGCTTACTTGATAGTATAATTTTTATTAAAGTGTGTATTATCGGAACACTGTTCACGTTCTGCAAAGGAAAAAAAATAAAAAGGGTTCCGCGCAATGCGCGCAAGCCTTTTTGGCCGTCGGACGCAGAGCCAAAACAGCGTCGTTTAGAATAAGAAAAAGTTACTCCGCGCGTACGCGCGGAAGCCAGCAGCAGTGTCTCCAAAACAGCACCGTTTTGGGCCTGCTTATGGCTTAACGCGCGCAATGCGCGAGCACCAGTTTCCGCGAAATTACTAAATTGCCCCTCCGGTCAAACTAATTTAAAATTATAACAATAATAATAATATTAATACAAAAATGATATTGGGGAGGATATTTTTCATTAAGTTTAATATTTAAATATTAATCTAGTTAGCTAAATCATGGTTAAGTTAAATAAATTTATTAGTTATTTATTATTTAAAATGTTAATAATAAATAAAGGTGATAAATTAGCAATTATTATTTAATTCCTATTAAATAATAATTAAAGAGAGATAAAAATTTATAAATTAACTATTTATTATTTAAATATTATTAAATAATGAATAAGGATAATTAAGTAATTAATTATTATTTAATTAGCATTAAATAATGATTAAGGGAAATTAAGTTATTTAATTTAAATAATAAATAAGGATAAATAAATTAAATTTTATTAATTAAATAATTAATTATTATTTAATTGACATTAAATAATAATTAAAGAGGATTAAAATGAGTAAACTATTATTTAATTTCCTTAAATTAAGTAATAAGTAAGGTTAATTACTTAGTTAACTATTAGTTGATTAATATTAAATTAAAGAAGGTTAAAATTAAATCAATAATTATTTATTATTTAATTATTATTAAATAATAAGTAAGTACAATTAGTTATTATTTATTTTAAATAATAACTAGAGTTAATTAATTAATTTCTATTTAACCAAGATTAAATAGTAATTAAATAAAGATTGAGTTAATAAAATAAATTTAATTTAATTATGCTTTTATTAAACAATTGTAATAAGTTGTTTAAGGGTTTAATAAGTGTCCAACGCTTAAGAAAAATATTTTCTAACTTATTAAATTATTAACCTAATTTGATTGAGGGTCTATAAGGTTAATAATATTATTTCGACTAATGTAAATTATGTGTTAGTACTTATATGATAAATAAGTACCTTAGTGAGCGTATAGTTGTGCAAATACGTCATACTAATTATTAAACCAACTTTATTAATGTTAGGTCTTTCAAAGCCAGTTAGTTAAAGCTAGACATTTATTGTAGCTGGGCAGACAAGTAAGTTCATTATCTCTAAAATCGTTTCATTGAGCAAATTATTTATCTGAGCTTGAACTGTTATTTCCAAGCATACCTTGAGTGGTTTAATTACTTTACAAGTATTCCACATCGATATTGTTGTTATTCGCACTTATTGCACTTGATATCGTACAGTCATTGACTTGTACTTAATTATTGTTCTATTATTTAAAGAACTGTTCAAAGTAGGTCTAAGTCATTGTTCGGCTAGACATTTATGTTAAAGATTTTAAAAGCTATCCAAATCATTGAAGATGCGGATTCTTAGACTATTATGAACACCCCTTTATTATAGGGGAGTACCCTGTATCTAATATCAGGTACAAAAATACGAAAATTAAATGTTATGCATACACATATTGTACTGAGGCTGATCCCCTCGGGTACATATTTCTGGTAGTAAACATTAGGTCAACATGCTATTGACTCCAGTGGATATTTATAGTTCATAGTCTATTTGACTATCCTAATTTTAAAAGCAAATTATTATTCCTGCTTATGTTATTCACATTATTGAATTGTTCAGCTATTCCCTTGCATTCATGATATATTGTTCTTTGTTGTTATTTAAACTTGTTGAGCAAACTAGTTGCTCACCCTTGTTATATCATAAAACCTTATTGCAGTGCAACCCGAGACTTCGGGAATGAACAAGGGTAAAGGAAAGATGAAGTCATAGACTTCAGGATGCAGCCTTGTAGTTAATTAAATTAATTGTTATGTAAAACCCTAAGTACTTTATTAAGGGTATTTGTGTACTTTTGTGTAAGTTTATCGTATCTTGGGACTAGTAACACCTTTTGAATGAACAACATATGTTTATTATTCCGCATTTAGTTATTGTATGTTGTTTAAAAGTGAATGTTTGGATTGGATCGTGATGACCGGATCCGGGTATTTGGAACCCGAATTTGGGGGCGTCACAAACCAAGTCTTAAGTATGTTAAGATTTGGATTGTCCAGCTTATGTCAAAAAGTTTGATAGTGATAAGCTTGTAATAAGATATGATAAGTGTAAACTTGTGGGATATCCTAGAGAAAGTTTAGGGTATCACTTCTATAATCCGATTAATTAAAAGGTGTTTGTTGAAATACTTTGCCTTGTAGGAAAATAAATTTTTCTTTAAAGGGTTAGTGGGAGTAGAATTGATCTTGAAGAAGTTTAAGAACCACAAAATACTACAGATCAAGTGAAGGAATCTGTATAAGTAGATAAACCTATTGTACCTGATAGAGCTAAATTATACGATATTTTTATTCCCTAATACTTAATTTTTATATTTATTGTGTGCTTAAATATTTAATTATTTAGCATATTTTGGTTTTAATAGGTTTTATAGGATTTTAGTTAATTTATGTTAATTTAGGTACTTTTATAGTATTTTTATATTTCTTTTTATTTATGTGTTTTTTATTTATTTTTGGTGTTTTATTTATTATTATGTGTTTTTAGGATTTCTAGTATTTTTATATTATTTTTATTTATTTTTATATTTTATTTTGTAAGAAAAATAAAGCTTGGGGGCAAATCTGAAAAATCCGCAACAGTTCAATGGCATTTTGGTAATTTCGGAAGTCCGACCGCGCAATGCACGCGTATAGGCGGCTCAGCACACGGGAGGAAACGACACCGTTTGGGCTATCAGTTAACGGCATCCGCGCAATGCGCGAAAAGAAGCTGACAAGGCAGTCGTCGAGAGCAGGAAACGACGCCGTATTGAGCAGATAGAAACCCTCCACGCAATGCGCGGTAGTTCACTGACATCACCGAATGCGGAAGCCGTGTTGACTTGGTCAACGGCGCGTGTAAGGGGCGTTTGGCTTGCGCATTAATGCTGAAAACGAAATTATTTCGGGATTTTTGCTACTTTTTGATTCCAAATTGGATTTTAATTCCAACTAGGGTTAGAATAATAATTATTTTTTTTTTCTTTTATTTTTAATTATAAATCCTATTAGGGTTTGGACAAGTTAGAGGCCTATAAATAGAGGGCCAAGCTCTCCCATTATTCATTGTAAGTTTTTAGGAGTTCTTTCTTCTACTTTCTTGGAGAGAGTTTTTCAACTAGTGGAGATTATTTTGAAAAATGTCAGGCTAAGTTTTTATTTTCAGTTCTAAAGGGATGTTGAATCTTATTTTTAATTAATGTTTTAATTGAGTTTTATTATATATTCCTTCATGCATGAGATTTATTTGATTAATTTGATTTGGCCAGTTGAATTAATTAAGTTTTTGTCATATGCTAGATTAAGATTTGATATTAAGCAACCGATATTTTATCTGATCATAAGTAGCAATTAATAATATTTGATTGTGGACAAACTTTTGAATATTATTATGGTTATCAAGATGACAAGTTAAATGGTCCGCGGTGTTGAGATTGTTGCTTGGAATAATCTAATTCTCTAATTTTTAATGCAACTGTTATATTAAATCTAGACTGATAGTTCTAGGTTGTATGATAGTTAGAGTCTTTTGTAAGCGATTGCGGCATTAGATTTATAATTTAAGGAGGATTTCGGGTAGCTTGGCGATTGTCGGTTATCTAGGATTATTAATTTCAATTGAAGGAAAAGATAATAATAACTTGATTAATTTGTTAATTAAAAGAAGGGGATACTGAACTAAAGAACTGAAGTTTGTTTTAATTGATTTTTCTCATATTTATTTATTATTCAATTTTATTTGTTTGTTTGAATTTTAATTAGTTAATAATTAATTCCAAACCCCCCATTTAATTAGATATTCTTGAAAACATTAGATTTATTAAAACAATTCACTCTCTGTGGGTTCGACTCTTACTTTCACTGCTACATTATTATTTTTCAAAGTAAGGTTTTATTTTTGGTTGCTTGCGACAGCTTCCCAAATTTTGGCGCCGTTGCCGGGGAGTGTTATTTGTTTTATTTATCTTTGTTTTCTTTAATTAACTATTTAATTTATTTATTTATTTATTTTTCTTTGTTTTGTAGTGTATAACCCGATCCTCTCAATTTGGTTAATTGAATTTTGATCCAGAGATCGAGAGAACTGCAAGAAGGTTAAGAAAAGAGACTCGTCAAGCTAAAAGAACAGTTGAGGACCAAGCTTTCATATTATCACCAGGCCTCAACGTTGCACTTGAACTCTATTCCAATAGTTCACCTAGCGATTCCGAAGAGGAGAAGATGGATGTCAATCATAACAACAACAGGACTTTAAAGGAGTTGGCTACTCCTAATTTAAATCAACAACCATTATGTATTGAGTATCCTACTTTAGATGCTCCTTTTGAACTTAAATCTGGCCTAATTCATCTTTTGCCTACTTTTCGTGGTCTTACAGGTGAAGATCCATACAAGCATCTAAAGGAGTTCCATGTGGTATGTTCAACCATGAAACCACAAGGAGTCGATGAGGAGCACATCAAGCTGAGAGCATTCCCTTTCTCCTTAGCAGACCTAGCAAAGGATTGGCTGTACTTTCTCCCTTCAGGTTCAATACAGTCATGGAGTGACATGCAAAGGCTATTCTTGGAGAAATACTTTCCTGCTTCAAGAGTTGCCAACATAAGGAAGGAGATATGCGCCATCCGACAGTACAATGGAGAAACTCTATACGAGTATTGGGAAAGGTTCAAGAAGCTGTGCTCAAGTTGTCCACTACACCAAATCGATGAACAACATCTTATCCAATATTTTTATGAGGGATTATTGCCAATGGATAGATGTATGATCGATGCTGCAAGTGGTGGAGCACTAGTTGACAAGACTCCCGACGCTGCAAAGAACTTAATTGCAAATATGGCAGCTAACTCACAATAGTATGAAACTAGGGTGGATCACTCACCGAAGAGGGTCAATGAGGTGAACACAGGCAATATTGAGCAAAAACTGTCAGATTTAACTGCTTTAGTGTTAAAGATGTCCACGGGAAATACACCTGTTGCAAAGACTTGTGGGATTTGTTTGTCATCGGATTATGTTACAGATGCTTGCCCCACTTCACAAGAGGATGACACCACACAACAAGCCAACGCAGTAGGGAACTTCCAAGGACAACCTCAACGCCGATATGATCCCTATTCTAACACATATCATCCAGGATGGAGGGATCATCCCAATCTGAGCTACGGAGGAAATAGACCACCACCACCGCAACAAAATGCCTTTCCGAATAGGCAGCAAGGTTTCCACCCAGCTCAACAACAGTACCCACCTCAACAAGTAACACCTGCAAATTCTCGGACATCTTTGGAGGATATGTTCAAAGCCTTTATGAACTAAACCCAACAGTTTCAACAACATACAAGGGCTTCCATTCACATTCTAGAGAGTCAGATAAGTCAGTTGGCTACAACCGTTGGTCAATTGGATTCTCAAGGCTCAGGAAAGTTACCTTCACAAACCGTTATAAATCCTAGAGAAAATGCAAGTGCTATTACGTTAAGGAGTGGAACGCAATTGGACACACCAAGGGCTACTGTTGAATTTTGATGAGGATAAGGCTAAGGAAGAAGCAGAAATTTCAAAGGTAATCTCTAACCCTCCTATTCAACTTAAGTCTAATCCTTTACCTTTTCCTCCCAGGAATCTTAGAACTTCAAAGAAGGATGAGCAAGATAAGGAGATTTTAGAGACCTTCAGGAAGGTAGAAGTGAACATTCCTCTATTAGACGCAATCAAGCAAGTTCCAAGGTATGCCAAATTTTTGAAAGAATTATGCACTAATAAGAGGAAATTAAAAGACGATGAAAAAGTGACAGTCGGAGAGAACGTGTCAGCGGTCCTCCAAAGAAAGATGCCCCCTAAATGTAAGGATCCAGGTATGTTCACAATTCCATGCAAAATAGGTAATGCCAGATTTGAGAAAGCCATGCTAGATTTAGGAGTTTCAATCAATGTCATGCCATCATCTATTTATGCTTCTTTAAATCTAGGACCTTTGAAAAATACTGGTGTTATTATTCAATTGGCTGACCGTACTAAAACTTATCCCGAAGGGGTAATTGAGGATGTGTTGGTGCAGGTTAATGAGTTTATATTTCCTGCAGATTTTTACATCATGGATATGGAAGATGATACATCTCCAAATCCCGCCCATATACTATTAGGGAGGCCATTTTTGAAGACAGGAAGAACCATGATTAATGTGCACAATGGAACCTTGACCATGGAGTTCGATGGCGAGAAAATTCAGTTCAATATCTATGAGGCCATGAGGTATCCTAGCGATGTCAATTCTGTTTTTGCTATTAACGTCATTGATTCATTAGTGCAGGATTCATTCGATCAAGTGCATAAGGATAGCTTGGAGGTTGCCATCACAAAGAGTTTGGAGGTGAACCAAGAGGAGGAGATTGAGCGAACACAAGAATTGACAGAGACAATAGCTGCTTTGCATTCGTTGCCTAAAATTTTAGCTAAGTATGCAGTTTCATCCATTCAATTACCTGTAACTCATCAAAAACTGTTACCTTCTGTTGTGCAGGCACCCACATTGGAATTGAAGTCGTTGCCGACACATTTGAAATATGCATACCTAGGGAAGGAGGATACCCTGCCAGTGATCATTGCCAACAATCTAACCAAAGTTCAAGAAGATAAACTGCTTCGCGTCTTGAGGGACCACATCACAGTCTTTGGTTGGACTATCGCAGACATCAAAGGCATAAGCCCAGCTGTGTGTATGCATAAGATACTTTTGGAGGAAGGAGCTAAACCAAAAAGAGAGGCTTAAAGGAGATTAAATCCACCCATGATGGAGGTAGTGAAAAAAAAGGTGATCAAATTGCTCGATGCAGGTATTATCTATCCTATCTCTGATAGTCAATGGGTAAGTCCAGTATAGGTAGTTCCAAAGAAATCTAGTATAACTGTTGTTAAGAATGATAATAATGAGTTAGTGCCCACACGGATGCAAACAGGGTGGAGAGTGTGTATCGATTATAGGAAATTAAATGCTGTAATTAGAAAGGATCACTTCCCTCTCCCCTTTATTGATCAAATGTTGGAAAGATTAGCTGGTCACACTTATTATTGTTTTTTAGATGGGTTTTCAGGTTATAACCAAATTGTGATAGCACCAGAAGACCAAGAAAAGACCACTTTCACATGTTCATTCGGTACATTTGCCTATCAGAGAATGTCTTTTGGATTGTGCAATGCACCAGGTACTTTCCAAAGATGCATGGTGAGTCTATTTTCTGATCTTCTTGAGAAATGTATTGAAGTTTTTATGGATGATTTCACAATTCATGGTGATTATTTGGATGCATGCTTAGACAATTTAACTCGTGTACTCGACAGATGTTTAGAAACTAATCTTTTTCTTAATTGGGAAAAATGTCATTTTATGGTAGAGCAAGGTATCGTACTTGGTCATGTAGTTTCAGCTAGAGGATTAGAAGTCGATAGAGCGAAGATAGACATTATTTCTGCTTTGCCTTATCCTGCCAGTGTGCAGGAGATCCATTCTTTTCTTGGTCATGCAGGATTCTATCGTAGATTTATCAAGGACTTCTCAAAGATAGCCCTACCGCTGTGCGAATTACTGAAAAAGGATGTGCAATTCCAATTCAATGACGATTGCAAGGAGGCGTTTAACAAGTTGAAGAAATTATTAACCTCCGCACCAGTCATACAACCACCAGATCGGAGTTTGCCATTTGAGATCATATGTGATGCTAGCAACTATGTCGTAGGAGCTGTCTTGGGCCAACGAGTGAACAAAGTTGTGCATGCCATCTACTATGCTTCCCGAACTTTGAATGCTGCTTAGATTAACTACTCAACAACGGAAAAAGAATTACTCTCTGTTATTTTTGCTTTAGAAAAATTCAGATCTTATCTTCTTGGCACTAAGGTTGTAGTTTATTCTGACCATGCAGCTCTCAGGTACCTGTTAACCAAAAAGGATTCAAAACCGAGGATTATCAGATGGATCCTACTGCTCCAAGAATTCGACTTGGAAATCAAAGATAAGAAAGGAGCAGAAAACTTGGTGGCAGACCATTTGAGCAGATTGATTAAGGAGGAAGACTCTCTACCATTACAAGATTCTTTTCCAGACGAACATCTCCTTTCCATTGAAAATTCGGTACCCTGGTATGCAAATCTCGTTAACTATTTGGTTAATGCTTACATGCCTAGTGAGTTTTCTAAACTCCAAAAAGAAAAGCTAAAACGAGATGCGAAATATTATGTGTGGGATGATCCGTACTTGTGAAAATTTTGTTCTGATCAGGTAATTAGAAGGTGTGTGCCTGATAGTGAGTTTTTGTCTATTCTTACTTTCTGTCACTCTTATGCTTGTGGAGGACATTTTGGACCTAAAAGAACAGCCCATAAAGTTTTAGAATCTGGTTTGTTTTGGCCAACTATTTTTAAAGATTCTTATCTATTTTGTAAATCATGTGCAAATTGTCAAAGGACAGGAAATATATCAAGTAGAAATCAAATGCCACAAAACCCTATCTTAATTGTTAAAATTTTTGATGTTTGGGGTATTGATTTTATGGGACCATTTCCTGCTTCTTATGGTAATGTTTACATTCTTTTGGCTGTTGACTATGTTTCAAAATGGGTGGAAGCTAAAGCCACTAGGACTGACGATTCTAAAGTTGTTGCAGATTTTATCAAGTCTAACATCTTTGTCAGGTTTGGAACTCCAAGGGCTATTATCAGCGACAAAGGAACTCATTTCTGCAATAGGATGCTAGCGGCTCTATTTAAGAAGTACAATGTTATACATAGAGTCTCTACAACCTATCACCCACAAAGCAATGGCCAAGCTGAAGTGTCCAACCGTGAAGTCAAGTCCATTTTAGAAAAGGTTGTCAAGCCAAATAGAAAGGATTGGAGTCTGAAACTAGAAGATGCACTATGGGCATATAGGACAGCATTTAAAACTCCTATAGGGATTTCACCTTATAGGATTGTGTTCAGCAAGCCATGTCATCTCCCAGTGGAACTAGAACACAAAGCTTTTGGGGCGATCAAGCAATGCAATATGAGCCTAGATCAAGCAGGAGAGCACAGGAAATTACAGTTACAAGAGCTTGAAGAACTCCGAAATGAAGCATATGAAAGCTCGAAATTGTATAAAGAAAAGACAAAGGCGTTCCACGATAAGAAAATTTTAAGGAAAACCTTTACAGTGGGTCAGCAAGTCCTCCTATACAATTCCCGATTCAAATTATTTCCAGGTAAACTTCGTTCTCGGTGGGAAGGTCCATTTATTGTTGTTAATATTTTTCCTCATGGTGCAGTAGAAATCCATAATCCAAGTACTGGAAAAATATTCAAAGTGAATGGCCATCGACTCAAACCATTCTATGACGGTCATCAAGTGGAAAACAGGGAGATCTTGACATTAACGGATCCAGTTTACCTAGATTGAGAGCAGAAAGTGGTTGAGCCAATGACAATAAACAAATGTGCTGCTTGGGAGGCAACCCACGAAATCAGATTTGCATTTCTTTTCCCTTTTTCTTTTTATAGTTATTTGTGCCTATTTCTTTACATTATAATTTACATTGGGGACAATGTAAATTATAAATGTGGGGGAAGGGATTTAGGATATTTATTTTATTTTTAGGGAATTTTAAAATTTTGTTTTATTCTTAAAAAAAAAAAAATTGTTTTATTTTTAGGGAATTTTAAAATTTTAAAATTTTGGAATTTTGTGGGTATATTCACTGCAAACCCTCACGAGACAAAACTCGTCCACTTGGGGTAACCTTGGGGTTTAAAGGCTTGTTGCACGTGCTAAGTGTAACCGTGTTTCCTACGAAAATGAGGTAGTTTTTATTTTATTTTTGAGGATGAGTCACTTGAGCAATGAGTTAATTGAATTTTAATTTTTAGCCAATGATAAAATTTTAATTTTTATTTAATAGCTTTTGGAAAAATGATAAATTTTTACTTAGTCTGAATTTTGACTTTTTATTGATTATTACTTTGTTTGAGATCTTTAAATTTATATGCACTTATATCCATTTGTTTGAGCTAGTTTTAATTTAGAGAAAGTTTAAATGGTTAAATGTTTATGAAAGATATTTTTGAACTCTATCTCTTATTTGATCATTATTCGAAGTGAAATATAAGACAAAATATAATTTGGAGGAAATGATTTAGGTAATTTTTCTAGGATTATTATTGGAAAAAAAATTATGTGGTGGGTTGAGATGGAGCGTAAAACGCACTCACTCATAAACACATGAAAAAGCGAGATGGAGCGTAAAACGCACTCGCTGGTGAGATGGAGCATAAAATGCACTCACCGTGAAAAAAAAAGAGAGAAAGAAAGAAAAAATGGGATGGAGCATAAAATGCACCCATTTTAGGAGTTTTATTCATTATTATGTGTTTTTAGGATTTTTAGTATTTTTATATTATTTTTAATTATTTTATTTTGTAGGAAAATAAGCTTGGGGGCAAATCTGTAAATCTTGCAAGAATCTGATGGCTTTTTGGTAATTAACCAACACTGATGGCAAAAGTGTAAATAAGCAAGAAAAGACGCGGAATGGCAATTTCGTAATTTTCGGACAACAAGCCGCGCATTGCGCGCATGAGGGTGAATCAGCAGAACAGGAAACGACGTCGTTTTGGTCATTGAATGGAAAGTATACCGCGCAATGCGCGGAGTGCGCGGAAACTGTGGACGCAGGGCGCATGGAACGACGTCGTTTGGATCGGTGACCGCGCAATGCGCGGGGCGAGCGGTGACGTCAGCAGCGCGGAAGCGCGCGTTGACCAAGTCAACTGAGGCGCGTTTGGTTGCACGGAATTGCTGAGAAATCAGATTTTTCGGGATTTTTGCTACTTTTTGATTCCAAATTGGATTTTAATTCCAACTAGGGTTAGAATAATAATTCTTTTTCTTTTTCTTTTATTTTTAATTATAAATCGTATTAGGTTTTAGACAAGTTAGAGGCCTATAAATAGATGGTCAATCTCTCATTATTGATAACAAGCTTTTAAGAGTTCTTTCTCCTAATTTCTTGGAGAGAGTTTTTCAACTAATGAGTATTATTTTTATTATGTTTTGTTAATTTTATTTTTTTCAGTTCTAAAGGGATGTTGAACCTTATTTTTAATTAATGTTTTAATTGAGTTTTATTATATATTCCTTCATGCATGAGATTTATTCTTGATAATCTGTTTTAATTGTTTTATGATATTTGCTTGATTAATTTAATAATGGCCAGTTAGATTAATCAATAATTTATCATATGCTAGATTAAGATTTGATATTAAGCAAACGATATTATATCTGATCATAAGTAGCAGTTAATAATATTTAATTGTGGTCAAACTTTTGAGTATTATTATGGTTATCAAGATGGCAAGTTAAATGGTCCGCGATGTTGAGATTGTTGCTTAGAATAATCTAATTCTCTAATTTTTAATGCAACTATTATATTAAATCTAGACTGATAGTTCTAGGTTGTATGATAGTTAGAGTCTTTTGTAAGCGATTGCTGCATTAGATTTATAATTTAAGGAGGATTTCGGGTAGCTTGGCGATTGTCGGTTATCTAGGATTATTAATCTCAATTGAAGGAAAAGATAATAATAACTTGATTAATTTGTTAATTAAAAGAAGGGGATACTGAACTAAGAAACTGAAGTTTGTTTTAATTGATTTTTTCTCATATTTATTATTTATTATTTAGTTTTATTTGTTTGAATTTTAATTAGTTAATTAATAATTCCAAACCCCCCATTTAATTAGATATTTTTGAAAACATTAGATTTATTAAAACAATTCACTCTCTGTGGGTTCGACTCTTACTTTCACTATTACATTAATATTTTTCAAAGTAAGATTTTATTTTTGGTTGCTTGCGACAGCTTCCCAAATTTTGGCGCCATTGCCGGCGAGTGTCTTGCTTTAATTTATTCTTTGTTTTCTTTGTAGTTTATTTTTCTAGTTTATTTATTTATTTTATTTTTGTTTTTTATAGTTTAATTGGGTGTGCAGGTGAAGGAGAAAATCATGGCTTGGAACCAAAACGATGATTATTTTAATGCGGTAAAAATTTCTTCTCTTCAACAACAAGTTGATGAACTAATTTCTGTTATCTATGCCTGGGCTGCAGGTAGAGAATAACCAATGAAGGCTTGTCGGATTTGTTCCATAGTAGGACATCCAAGAGAGTTGTGTCAAATGCTTCGAGAGGAGTCCTATGGACAAGTAAATGATGCAGATGGTTTTCTTGGACCGCAAGGGAACTATACGTACTACTCAGAATGGTGGGATCGTCCAAATTCTAGCTATGGGAATCCACAAGTGCACCAACCTGCAAGTCAACATTGGTCAGATTACCAACAGTTCAATCAAACATATCCCAACGATCAAGAACAAGACCAATCTTCTAACTCTAATTTATCTTTAGAAAATATGTTTAAACATTTTATGACTGTTGCTTTGCAATTTCAACAGGAAACAAATGAGAATATTCAGCGTATAAGTATTCAAGTGGAACAACTAAAAATTACAGTCAGTCAATTGGAGGTGCAAAGTGTTGAAGAATTACCATCTCACACAATGGTGGATTACGAGGAGGATGACAATGAAATTGTGTTGAGCAGTGGTAAAGATGAGGGAACTCCAGAAACGACAGACAATGAAAAGGAAAATCTGGAAGAGGCCATTACTCATAGCTTAGGATTAACAAAAGAAGAAGAAGAAATTGAGCCGAAACAAGATTTGAAGAGGGCTATAGATTCATTAAATTCTTTGCCATTGATTTTAAATAAATTTGTAGAACTTTTCATTCCATTACCTGTTACTCAAAATAAATTTTTACCTTTTATTTTGCAGGATTTCATTCCGGAACAATCATATCATGCAAAGACGAGATGTAATCTACCTATGAGGAATGTTGTGATGGATGGAGTACGCAAAATACATGAAATTGGAGTAACGTAGTGGTTTGACCTGTTGTCGAGTCAATGACAATAAACAAAGACGCTGCTTGGGAGGCAACCCAAGAAATCAGATTTGCATTTCTTTTCCTTTTCCTTTTTCTTTTTATATTTATTTGTGCCTGTTTCTTTGCATTTTTACTTTACATTGGGGACAATGTAAATTTTAAGTGTGGGGGAAGGGATTTAGGATATTTGTTTTATTTTTAGAAAATTTTTATTTTATTTTATTTATTTATTTATTTTTATTTTTATTTTATTTTTTAAAAAAAAAATTTGTTTTATTTATTTATTTATTTTTAAAAAAATATATATTTGTTTTGTTCTTAGAGAATTTTAAAAATTTTAAATTTTGGAATTTTGTGGGTAAATTCACTGCAAACCCTCACAAGACAAAACTCGTCCACTTGGGGTAACCTTGAGGTTTAAAGGCTTGTTGCACGTGCTAAGTGTAACCGTGTTTCCTACGAAAATGAGGTAGTTTTTTTTATTTTATTTTTAGGATGTGTCACTTGAGCAATGAATTAATTGGATTTTAAATTTTTAGTCAATGATAAAAAATTTGATTTTTATTTTAATAACTCTTGGAAAAATGATAAATTTTTGCTTAGTTTGAATTTTGACTTTTTATTGATTATTACTTTGTTTAAGATCTTTAACTTTTTTTATGCACTTATATCCATTTGTTTGAGCTAGTTTTAATGAAGAGAAAGTTTAAATGGTTAAATGCTTATGAAATATATTTTTGAGCTCTATATCTTATTTGATCATTATTTAAAGTGAAATATAAGACAAAGTATAATTTGGAGGAGATGATTTAGGTACTTTTTTAGGATTATTATTATAAAAAAAAATCTTGTGGTGGGTTGAGATGGAGCGTAAAACGCACTCACTCATAAACACATGAAAAAAAGCGAGATGGAGCGTAAAACGCACTCGCTGGTGAGATGGAGCATAAAATGCACTCATCGTGAAAAAAAATGAAATGAAAAAAATGGGATGGAGCATAAAATGCACCCATTAAAAGGGAAAAAAATGAAAAATTTTTTGAAAAAAATGCATATTAATAATCCTAGTGTATATAATTGTTTGAAACCTTTTGATCTTCTGATTTATATTTGTCTATATTAGCAAAGAGTGATATGAAAAATAAATATATTGAGTTTTGCTATATATCTTTTATAAGGTAATTAACAACCTCAACTTATCTGAGTTTTGATTAGTTTAATACATTTGGATTCACACACACACAAAAGATCTTGAGTAAAGTAGAATTGGTAAATATGTTAAAGTTCTAGATTTTGCATGGTTTTGAAACTTTATTTGAGTTATCATTTAAAAAAATCTTTGAGGTTGATGTTGAAATTTATATTGATCTGTTGCTCAAGTAAGTTGTTTGGTTATTAGTTTTAATTTTATAGTTTTTGTTCTTGTTTTGCCCGAGGACGAGCAAAAGCTAAGTGTGGGGGTATTTGATAGGGTTAAATTATACGATATTTTTATGCCCTAATACTTAGTTTTTATATTTATTGTGTGCTTAAACGTTTAATTATTTAGCATATTTTGGTTTTATTAGGTTTTATAGGATTTTAATTAATTTATGTTAATTTAGGTAATTTTATAGTATTTTTATATTCCTTTTTATTTATGTGTTTTTATTTATTTTTAGTATTTTTGGAATTTTATTCATTATTATGTGTTTTTAGGATTTTTAGTATTTTTATATTATTTTATTTTGTAGGAAAATAAGCTTAGGGGCAAATCTGTAAATCTTGCAAGAATCTGATGGCTTTTTGGTAATTAACCAACACTTATGGCAAAAGTGTAAATAAGCAAGAACAGACGCGGAATGGCAATTTCGTAATTTCCGGACAACAAGTCGCGCATTGCGCGCATGAGGGTGAATCAGCAGAACAAGAAACGACGTCGTTTTGGTCATTGAATGGAAAGTATACCGCGCAATGCGCGAAGTGCGCAAAAACTGTGGACGCAGGGCGCATGGAACGACGTCGTTTGGATCGGTGACCGCGCAATGCGCGGGGCGAGCGGTGACGTCAGCAGCGCGGAAGCGCGCGTTGACCAAGTCAACTGAGGTGCGTTTGGTTGCACGAAATTGCTGGGAAATTAGATTTTTCGGGATTTTTGCTACTTTTTGATTCCAAATTGGATTTTAATTCCAACTAGGGTTAGAATAATAATTCTTTTTCTTTTTCTTTTATTTTTAATTATAAATCCTATTAGGTTTTGGACAAGTTAGAGGCCTATAAATAGAGGGTCAATCTCTCATTATTGATAACAACCTTTTAGGAGTTCTTTCTCCTAATTTCTTGGAGAGAGTTTTTCAACTAGTGAGTATTATTTTTATTATGTTTGGTTAATTTTATTTTTTTCAGTTCTAAAGGGATGTTGAACCTTATTTTTAATTAATGTTTTAATTGAGTTTTATTATATATTCCTTCATGCATGAGATTTATTCTTGATAATCTGTTTTAATTGTTTTATGATATTTGCTTGATTAATTTAATAATGGCCAGTTAGATTAATCAATAATTTATCATATGCTAGATTAAAATTTGATATTAAGCAAGCGATATTATATCTGATCATAAGTAGCAGTTAATAATATTTAATTGTGGTCAAACTTTTGAGTATTATTATGGTTATCAAGATGACAAGTTAAATGGTCCGCGATGTTGAGATTGTTGCTTAGAATAATCTAATTCTCTAATTTTTAATGCAACTATTATATTAAATCTAGACTGATAGTTCTAGGTTGTATGATAGTTAGAGTCTTTTGTAAGCGATTGCTGCATTAGATTTATAATTTAAGGAGGATTTCGGGTAGCTTGGCGATTGTCGGCTATCTAGGATTATTAATCTCAATTGAAGAAAAAGTTAATAATAACTTGATTAATTTGTTAATTAAAAGAAAGGGATACTGAACTAAGGAACTGAAGTTAATAATTAATTTCAAACCCCCCATTTAATTAGATATTTTTGAAAACATTAGATTTATTAAAACAATTAACTCTCTGTGGGTTCGACTCTTACTTTCACTACTACATTAATATTTTTCAAAGTAAGATTTTATTTTTGGTTGCTTGCGACAGCTTCCCAAATTTTAATTTTTAGCCAATGATAAAATTTTGATTTTTATTTAATAGCTTTTGGAAAAATGATAAATTTTTGCTTAGTCTGAATTTTGACTTTTTATTGATTATTACTTTGTTTGAGATCTTTAAATTTATATGCACTTATATCCATTTGTTTGAGCTAGTTTTAATTTAGAGAAATTTTAAATGGTTAAATGCTTATGAAAGATATTTTAGAACTCTATGTCTTATTTGATCATTATTCGAAGTGAAATATAAGACAAAATATAATTTGGAGGAAATGATTTAGGTAATTTATCTAGGATTATTATTGGAAAAAAAATTATGTGTTGGGTTGAGATGGAGCGTAAAACGCACTTGTTGTCAGATTTATGTATAGACAAATTCACGCAAGTATACGTGGCCAACAAGTAATATAATAGTAAGTAAAGTATTGATCCCACAAGGAAATAATAATAATAATATTCAAGTACTAATTTTATATCAACTCAATTTTATTTAAACAACCGATTCAAGTTTTATGGAATTAAATTAACTAATTAAAATAAGCAAATTATTAAGCAAATATGAATACCAGATTTGAAAGTTAAGACTACAACTTCCCCCAATGTTTCGCATAAATATTTTCACTCTCTTGACAACTATTTAATCAATACAATTCATTAAGCGGAAATTCATAAGTATTTATTAAATCTTTTCCAAGAGTTTGACAAAAATATATATTCTAATTAATTTACTATATTCCTATGTAAAATAATTAAGAATAGATTCATTAAGTTTAAATTCCCAAAGCACTTACATACAACATATAAATATATTCCTATTTTATACGTAATGCATGTTATCATATTTAGATCAAAATCTAGATTTCATCTTCCAATGCCATCTAGGAAATCAAATAATTGTATGGCCAAACAATTATAACATGTAAGCACAAAATATGATAAATGAATTATAAAGATTAATAATTGAAACAAGAGAGAATTAATTTATACTAAACATTGGGTTCCATTGTAATCTTAAAATAAAATTAGCTCATAACTAAATAAAAAGAATTCCACAAATTAAACAACATCGTAACAAAAATTAAAGAGAAAAGAATAAAGGATAAACTATTTTGTAGCACTTCTTCAATCTCCAAATCTTGAACTCTTGATGTTGCCTCCTTTGCTTCAATGCTTCAATGTAGCTCTAGGTTATTGTGTGTATGTGCTCTCCCCTTAGCATGTATTTATAGGCCTCAAATATATCCAAACCCTAATAGGATTTATTTTTCCAAACCCTAATAGGAATTAAAATCCAATTTGGAATCAAAAAATATGCAAAAATCGCGAATAATCTGAATTGGTAGAATTTCCGTGTTGCCAAACGCGGCGTTGACCAAGTCAACGCCCGCTCAAAACAGCCGCGCGCATTGCGCGGTATCTGTCCAGCACCGCTCAATAAAACGACGCCGTATCCGTGCCCTGCCTCCTTCCGCTGAACATCCGCGCATTGCGCGCACTGTTGCTTCTGCCGCGTCCCCTGAAACGACGTCGTTCCACTTCCGGTTTTCGTCACCTGCATGCGCGCATGGCGCGGGAGTCCGGAGGAGTATTTACGAGATTGCCACCGCGCTGGATTTTTACAGTTAGCTCCCTCAGGTTTCTGCTTTATTACGATTTTGCCACCGCCTTCTTGCAGAATTACACTTTTGCCCTTCCTTCTTTATTTCCTACACACTAAAATATAAAATAAATAAATATAATAAAAAAACGCTAAAAATAATAATAATGTATAATAATAAATAAAACACCTAAATTCCTAAAAATACTTAAAGACTCGCAATTAATTAAGTCTAAAAATATTAAATAAATAGATATAAAATCTAATTATCAAATACCCCCAAACTTAACTCTTTGCTTGCCCTCAAGCAATATAAAAATAAAAACAAAAACTCTATTACTCGATAACTCAAAATTACTCAAGCAATGAATCAATATGAATTTCAACTTTAACCTCAAAGATTTTTAAATGATAACTTAAAGAGAACTTCAAAATTATACAAAGTCATAAAATTTCAACATATTTGTTAATCTTACTCTACTCAAGACCCTTCGTGTGTGTGTGAATCCAAATGTATCAAACTAGCGGAAAAAAAAAACTTAGATCCGCTCACGTAATTAAATGTTTCATCAAAGATAAAATATATACAACAAAACTCTATACTTTTATTTTTCACATCACTCGAAGCTAATACATGCAAATATAACTTAGGAGATCAAAAAGTTTTTAATCTTTCAAGCACCACTAGGATTATTAATTTCTTTTCAGCTTTTGTCTTTCTTCAATTAAATGGGTGCATTTTATGCTCCATCCCATTTTTTTTTTTTCATTTTTTCATTTTTTTTTTCTTCACGGTAAGTGCATTTTATGCTCCATCTCACCAGCGAGTGCGTTTTACGCTCCATCTCGCATTTCTTCACATATTTATGAGTGAGTGCGTTTTACGCTCCATCTCAACTCATCACATAATTTCCTTCACAAGATAAATTAATTTTAGTAATCCCAGAAAATTCACTTAAATCATCTCTCCTAAATCATGTTTTACCACAATTTCGCTTCAAGTTACGATCAAATAGAATTCAAAAATATCTATTAAAAGCATTTAACCAAATAAACTTCACTTAAGTTAAAACTAGCTCAAACAATTGGATATGTGCATAAAAATTAAAGGATCTTGAATAAAATAATAATAAACAATATACCAAAATTCAAACTATGCAAAAATTTATCCATTCTTTCAAAAGTTATTAAGTAAAAACCAATTTTTATCATTGGCCAACATTTAATTCAACTAATTCATTGCCCAAGTGACACATCCTAAAAAAACTAAATTACCCCATTTTCGTAGGAAACACGATTGCACTTAGCATGTGCAACAAGCCTTTAAACCCCTTGGTTACCCCAAGTGGACGAGTTGTGTCTCGTGAGGGTTTGCAGTGAATTTACCCACAAAATTCTAAAATTAAAATAAAACCTAACTTTTTTTTTTATTTTTTTAATTAATATTATTATTATTATTAATTTTTTTTAAATTCTTTCAAATTTACTCACACCCCCAAACTTAAAACAGACATTGTCCTCAATGTATAAAATAAAGAAAATTAAGAACAAGGGACTCCCCTGAATATGTAGCATTTTTTTTTCTCATCTGTTAAGTCTGAGCTGCATAAATAACCTGAAACAAAACAAAAACAATAATAAAATATTAAAATAAACTAAAATTTACTAGTAATAAAATACAAATTTAAAATTAAAAACTAAAACTTGGGTTGCCTCCCAATAAGCGCTTGTTTTATAGTCTCAGCCTGACTACTCCCTTTTCTCATTCTGGGTCGTCAAGATTAATGGAGGTTCTTTGACAAGCAATGTCACCACCCCAATAATGCTTAAGTCGTTGACCATTCACTTTAAAGGTTCTCTTCGTGTTTGGCTCTTCGACCTCAACTGCTCCATGTGGGAAGACTGTAGTAATGATGAATGGACCAGACCACCTTGATTTGAGTTTACCTGGGAACAATTTTAACCTGGAGTTGAAAAGGAGTACAGCTTGACCTGGTTCGAACCTCCGCTCAATGATCCGCTTGTCATGCCACCTCTTGGTCTTTTCTTTATACAACTTGGCATTCTCATATGCTTGAAGACGAAATTCATCCATTTCATTGAGCTGTAGGACACGTTTCTCACCAGCCGCATGCAAGTCAAAATTTAACTTCTGAATAGCCCAATATGCGCTATGCTCTAATTCGACTGGCAGATGACAAGCTTTCCCAAAGATCAACTTGTATGGGGACATTCCAATTGGTGTTTTATAAGCAGTACGATAAGCCCATAAAGCATCATCAAGCTTCTTCGACCAATCTTTCCTGTTTGGATTAACAATCTTCTCCAGAATACGCTTCACCTCTCTATTTGAAATTTCTACTTGACCACTCGTCTGGGGGTGATAAGCTGTGGCAATCTTATGAGTAACTCCATATTTAGCTAGAAGGGCTGCAAACTGCTTATTACAAAAGTGCGTACCTTCATCACTAATGATCGCCCTTGGTGTGCCAAACCTGGTAAAGATATTCTTTCGCAGAAAATTTAACACCACTTTAGAGTCGTTGGTTGGCAATGCCGCTGCTTCAACCCATTTTGAGACATAGTCAACCGCAACCAAAATATACAAGTTATTGTAGGAGGACGGGAATGGGCCCATGAAGTCGATACCCCAAACGTCAAAAATCTCCACCTCCAAAATGTTGTTCAAGGGCATCTCATGTCGCTTTGAAATGTTGCCAACCCTTTGGCATCTATCGCACCTTGACACGAAAGTATGGGCATCTTTGAAGAGAGTGGGCCAATAGAATCCGGATTGAAGAACTTTTGCTGCCGTTCTCTCTCCTCCATAATGGCCTCCATAGCCGGATGAGTGGCAATGGTGAAGTATACCTTCAATTTCCTCAGTGGGTACACATCTTCTAAACATATGATCTGCACACTGCTTGAATAAAAATGGCTCATCCCACAAGTAATTCTTGACATCATGTAAGAACTTTTTTCTCTGCTGGTAGCTCAACTCAGGAGGAAGCACTTGACTCACAATATAATTCACCAAATCCGCATACCATGGTGTTTTCGTTGTGATTGAAAATAGCTGCTCATCTGGGAATGATTCATTAATTAATGTGCCCGCTCTTTGTTGCTGGTCAGGATTCTCAAGTCTTGAGAGATGGTCCGCCACTTGATTTTCGGTCCCTTTTCTATCCCGAATTTCTAGATCAAATTCCTGCAGTAAAAGGATCCATCGAATCAAGCGTGGCTTGGCGTCCTTCTTTGAGATTAAGTATTTGATGGCGGAGTGGTCCGTGAACACAATCACCTTTGTGCCAATGAGGTAGGAACGAAACTTGTCAAAAGCGTATACAACCGCTAGTAATTCTTTCTCGGTGGTCGTATAGTTAAGCTGTGCATCAATCAATGTTTTGCTAGCATAATATATAGCATGAAAAATTTTCTCTTTACGTTGGCCTAAGACCGCGCCAATCGCAAAGTCACTAGCATCGCACATTAGCTCGAATGGAAGATCCCAATTTGGTGTAGTTATCACGGGGGCAGTAACCAACTTTTCTTTTAATACTTCAAAGGCCTCTAAACATGACTTATCGAATTTGAAGGGTATATCTTTCGCTAGAAGATTGCAAAGAGGCTTTGTGATCTTTGAAAAGTCTTTGATAAAGCGCCTGTAGAAACCTGCATGTCCCAAAAAACTTCGAATCCCCTTCACTGATGCAGGTGGTGGAAGCTTTTCTATAGTCTCTATTTTTGCCTTGTCCACCTCTATTCCATTAGCCGACACCTTATGCCCCAGAATTATACCTTCACGAACCATGAAGTGACATTTCTCCCAATTCAACACCAGATTAGTTTCCACGCATCTTTTTAGCACAAGTATTAGATTCTCTAGGCACAAATCGTAACTATCCCCAAATACTGAAAAGTCGTCCATGAATACCTCAAGGTTTTGCTCGACCATGTCTGAGAATATTGCCATCATGCATCGCTGAAACGTTGCTGGTGCATTGCATAGTCCAAAAGACATTCTTCGGAAAGCAAATGTTCCATATGGGCATGTGAAGGTGGTCTTTTCCTGATCTTCAGGGGCTATTGCAATCTGATTGTAGCCCGAATATCCGTCTAAGAGACAATAAAAATCATGGCCAGCCAATCTGTCAAGCATCTGGTCAATAAATGGGAGAGGGAAGTGATCTTTGCGAGTTGCTTTGTTAAGTTTGCGATAGTCCATGCAAACTCGCCATCCGGTTACTGTCCGAGTAGGGATCAACTCATTATTTGCATTGGCCACGACCGTCATGCCTCCTTTCTTTGGAACACATTGGACTGGACTTACCCACGAACTGTTTGAAATGGGGTAGATAATTCCAGCATCCAACCATTTGATGATCTCCTTTTTAACAACCTCCTTCATGATCGGATTCAATCGACGTTGTTGCTCAATCACAGGTGTCGCATTATCTTCAAGCAGGATCTTATGCATGCAAAACGAAGGACTGATCCCTTTTATATCGGCAATAGTCCATCCCAACGCTGTTTTGTATTCTCGGAGGACTCGCAAGAGTTTGCTTTCTTGAGATTCGTCGAGTGAAGCAGAGATAATAACCGGTAAAGTACATGAATCTCCCAAATATGCGTACCGCAAATGAGTAGGAAGAGGTTTTAGCTCCAATGGAAGTGGTTCTTCCAATGATGACTTTGTACGAGTAGTTGAACTTTCTGAATGCTCCAAAGGTTCAAATTGTTTTTTAAACTTAACAAATGGTAGAGACGAGTTCAACAGTTGCACATACTCCAAGGAAGTTGGGAAGTCCGAAGCAGATTGACTAACTAATGATGTCTCAAGAGAATCTAAGAAACAACTGCCTTCGAATACTTCATTCACCGTCTCATCAATGACATCAATCTGAAAACATTCTTCTGTGTCGTTTGGAAATTTCATTGCTGAAAATACGTTGAATGTAATCTCTTGATCTTGGACTCTCATAGTTAGCTCACCCTTTTGTACATCAATCAGTGTTCTCCCTGTGGCCAAGAATGGGCGCCCAAGAATAATCGGTATATCCCGATCTTCCTCAAAGTCTAAGACTATGAAATCAGCTGGAAAAATAAATTTGTCCACCTTGACTAAGACGTCTTCAACTATGCCTCGTGGATAAGTGAGTGATCTGTCCGCAAGCTGCAGTGTAACATTCGTAGGTTTTGCTTCTTTCAATCCCAACTGCTGATAAATTGAGAGCGGCATCAAGTTGATACTGGCTCCTAAATCACATAATGCTCTTCCAAAAAATTTTCTGCCAATCGTGCAGGGGATTGTGAAGCTACCCGGGTCCTTGAGCTTTGGTGGTAACTTCTTTTGAAGTATTGCGCTACACTCCTCAGTTAACGCCACTGTTTCAAATTCGCCTAGCTTTCTCTTCTTGGATAAAATATCTTTCATGAACTTTACATAGCTTGGCATCTGTTCCAATGCATCGGCGAATGGAATGTTGATCTGCAGCCTCTTGAACACTTCCAAAAATTTTGAGAATTGTTTATCCAACTTTGATTTCTGCAGTCGTTGGGGGAAAGGCACATGTGGTGCACTAGAGCTCTGTTTGACTGTATCTTGCTTTGTCATTGGGGCCTCATGCGTTCCATTATTTTCATCTTGCTTGTCACCCTCACAATCATCTTCATGTGTCTAATTGGGAGTTTCTTCAACAACTTCGGGTAACTTCTTACCGTTGCGAAGTGTTATTGCCTTGCACTGTTCTTTACCATCTCGTCTAGGATTGACCTCTGTGCTGCTTGGTAAGGTGCCTTGGGGCGATTGTTGATGGCGTTAGCAAGCTGCCCCATCTGATTTTCTAGGTTCCGGATTGAGACTTCTTGACTGTTTATCCTTGTCTCGTTCTGTGCAATGTACCTAGAAAGTAACTCCTCCAAATTTGTCTTCTTCTCCTGCTGTGGTGGGACTTGATTTTGAAATCCAGGGGGGTATAGTTGTTTTGGAGCAGGTTGTTGCGTTTGATTATTGTTCCATGAGAAATTGGGATGATTCCTCCATCCAGGATTATAGTTGTTGCTATTTGGCTGCCTGTTGTAATTTCCAACAAATTGAACTGATTCTGCGGTGATTGCACATTGGTCACTTGGATGGCTTCCTGCACATAAATCACAAATAGCTGCAACATTCTGTATCGGCTTCACTCCTAAAGCATCGATCTTCTTTGTTAATGTAGCGACCTGTGCTGCCAATGCCGTCACCGCATCTACCTCATAAATTCCAGCCACCTTTGGTTGATTCATCCTTGCCGATGGCCATTGATAATTATTTGCTGCCATTGTTTCTAGCAACTCGTAGGCATCATCAAAATTCTTGGCCATCAATGCTCCTCCTGCCGCGGCATCGATACTCGTCCTTGTATTACTAAATAAACCGTTGTAAAACGTCTGGACTTGCAACCATTTGGGAATGCCATGGTGAGGACATCGTCGCAGCAAGTCCTTAAATCTTTCCCACGCTTCATAGAGTGATTCTGCGTCATGCTGAACGAAAGAAGTGATATCGTTCCTCATCTTAGCTGTTTTGGCTGGTGGGAAAAATTTTGCGAGAAACTTATGCGCCAAATCATTCCATGTAGTGATGGAACCTGGTGGTAGTGAATGAAGCCAGCTCTTTGCTTTATCACGGAGTGTGAAAGGAAATAGTCTGAGTCGAATTGCATCCTCCGTAACACCATTGTACTTGAAGGTGTCACAAACCTCCAAGAAGCTAACTAAGTGATCGTTTGGGTTATCATTCGGTAATCCCCCAAACTGCACAGAGTTTTGAATCATTTGGATCGTACCAGGCTTGATCTCAAAGGTATTAGCCTGAATTGCGGGCCTTTGAATGCTTGATTGGATCTCCGTGACTTGTGGCATTGCGTAATCCCTCAATGATTTCTGCTCGTCAGCCTCCATGTTGCCTTGTTCCTGTTCGGTTTCTTGGTAAACACTTTTCAAGGCTCGGCACCTCCTCTCGATCTCGTCTATGTATGGAGTTGGCTCTTGTCCCTTCGATCTCGTGTTCATACACAATTTTTTGTATCCTCACACCTTAAGATTCCGGGAAAACGTAATGTTACGTTAGCGAAATTTTAAGCTATGATCGATGATTTGCAATTGCTAACACTTGATGAAAACCTGCAAAAGCAAATAATACTGAAAATTAGAAACGTTTAAATTAAAATCGAATTGATTGTAACTAATATTGAACTAATTATTAAGAATATTTCCCCGGCAACGGCGCCAAAAACTTGTTGTCAGATTTATGTATAGACAAATTCATGCAAGTATACGTGGCCAACAAGTAATATAATAGTAAGTAAAGTATCGATCCCACAAGGAAATAATAATAATAATATTCAAGTACTAATTTTATATCAACTCAATTTTATTTAAACAACCGATTCAAGTTTTATGGAATTAAATTAACTAATTAAAATAAGCAAATTATTAAGCAAATATGAATACCAGATTTGAAAGTTAAGACTACAACTTCCCCCAATGTTTCGCATAAATATTTTCACTCTCTTGACAACTATTTAATCAATACAATTCATTAAGCGGAAATTCATAAGTATTTATTAAATCTTTTCCAAGAGTTTGACAAAAATATCTATTCTAATTAATTTACTATATTCCTATGTAAAATAATTAAGAATAGATTCATTAAGTTTAAATTCCCAAAGCACTTACATACAACATATAAATATATTCCTATTTTATACGTAATGCATGTTATCATATTTAGATCAAAATCTAGATTTCATCTTCCAATGTCATCTAGGAAATCAAATAATTGTATGGCCAAACAATTATAACATGTAAGCACAAAATATGATAAATGAATTATAAAGATTAATAATTGAAACAAGAGAGAATTAATTTATACTAAACATTGGGTTCCATTGTAATCTTAAAATAAAATTAGCTCATAACTAAATAAAAAGAATTCCACAAATTAAACAACATCGTAACAAAAATTAAAGAGAAAAGAATAAAGGATAAACTATTTTGTAGCACTTCTTCAATCTCCAAATCTTGAACTCTTGATGTTGCCTCCTTTGCTTCAATGCTTCAATGTAGCTCTAGGTTATTGTGTGTATGTGCTCTCCCCTTAGCATGTATTTATAGGCCTCAAATATATCCAAACCCTAATAGGATTTATTTTTCCAAACCCTAATAGGAATTAAAATCCAATTTGGAATCAAAAAATATGCAAAAATCGCGAATAATCTGAATTGGTAGAATTTCCGTGTTGCCAAACGCGGCGTTGACCAAGTCAACGCCCGCTCAAAACAGCCGCGCGCATTGCGCGGTATCTGTCCAGCACCGCTCAATAAAACGACGCCGTATCCGTGCCCTGCCTCCTTCCGCTGAACATCCGCGCATTGCGCGCACTGTTGCTTCTGCCGCGTCCCCTGAAACGACGTCGTTCCACTTCCGGTTTTCGTCACCTGCATGCGCGCATGGCGCGGGAGTCCGGAGGAGTATTTACGAGATTGCCACCGCGCTGGATTTTTACAGTTAGCTCCCTCAGGTTTCTGCTTTATTACGATTTTGCCACCGCCTTCTTGCAGAATTACACTTTTGTCCTTCCTTCTTTATTTCCTACACACTAAAATATAAAATAAATAAATATAATATAAAAACGCTAAAAATAATAATAATGTATAATAATAAATAAAACACCTAAATTCCTAAAAATACTTAAAGACTCGCAATTAATTAAGTCTAAAAATATTAAATAAATAGATATAAAATCTAATTATCAACACTCACTCATAAACACATGAAAAAGCGAGATGGAGCGTAAAACGCACTCGCTGGTGAGATGAAGCATAAAATGCACTCACCGTGAAAAAAAAAAGATAGAAAGAAAGAAAAAATGGGATGGAGCATAAAATGCACCCATTAAAAGAAAAAAAAATGAAAAAAATATATTTGAAAAGAATGCATATTAATAATCCTAGTGTATATAATTGTTTGAAACCTTTTGATCTTCTGATTTATATTTGTCTGTATTAGCTGAAAGTGATGAGAAAAATAAATATATTGAGTTTTGTTATATATCTTTTATAAGGTAATTAATAACCTAAACTTATCCGAGTTTGATTAGTTTGATATATTTGGATTCAAACACACACAAAAGATCTTGAGTAGAGTAAGATTAATAAATATGTTAAAGTTATAGATTTTGCATGGTTTTAAAACTTTCTTAGAGTTATCATTTAAAAAATCTTTGAGGCTAATGTTAAATTCATATTGATCTGTTGCTCAAGTAAGTTGTTTGCTTATTAGTTTTATAGTTTTTATTTTTGTTTTGCCCGAGGACGAGCAAAAGCTAAGTGTGGGGTATTTGATAGAACTAAATTATACGATATTTTTATTCCCTAATACTTAGTTTTTATATTTATTGTGTGCTTAAATGTTTAATTATTTAGCATATTTTGGTTTTAATAGGTTTTATAGGATTTTAGTTAATTTATGTTAATTTAGGTAATTTTATAGTATTTTTATATTTCTTTTTATTTATATGTTTTTATTTATTTTGGGTGTTTTATTTATTATTATATGTTTTTAGGATTTTTAGTATTTTATATTATTTTTATTTATTTTTATATTTTATTTTGTAGGAAAAATAAAGCTTGGGGGCAAATCTGGAAAATCCGCAAAAGTTCAATGGCATTTTGGTAATTTCGGAAGTCCGACCGCGCAATGTGCGCGTATAGGCGGCTTAGCACACGGGAGGAAACGACGCTGTTTGGGCTATCAGTTAACGGCATCCGCGCAATGCGCGAAAAGAAGCTGACAAGGCAGTCGCCGAGAGCAGGAAACGACGCCGTATTGAGCAGATAGAAACCCTCCGCGCAATGCGCGGTAGTTCGCTGACGTCACCGAACGCGGAAGCCGCGTTGACTTGGTCAACGGCGCGTGTAAGGGGCGTTTGGCTTGCGCATTAATGCTGAAAACGACATTATTTCGGGATTTTTGCTACTTTTTTATTCCAAATTGGATTTTAATTCCAACTAGAGTTAGAATAATAATTATTTTTCTTTTTGTTTTATTTTTAATTATAAATCCTATTAGGGTTTGGACAAGTTAGAGGCCTATAAATAGATGGCCAAGCTCTCCCATTATTCATTGTAAGTTTTTAGGAGTTCTTTCTTCTACTTTCTTGGAGAGAGTTTTTCAACTAGTGGAGATTATTTTGAAGAATGTCAGGCTATGTTTTTATTTTCAGTTCTAAAGGGATGTTGAACCTTATTTTTAATTAATGTTTTAATTGAGTTTTATTATATATTCCTTCATGCATGAGATTTATTCCTGATGATCTGTTTTAATTGATTAGATGATATTTATTTGATTAATTTGATTTGACCAGTTGAATTAATTAAGTTTTTGTCATATGCTAGATTAAGATTTGATATTAAGCAAACGATATTTTATCTGATCATAAGTAGCAATTAATAATATTTGATTGTGGACAAACTTTTGAATATTATTATGGTTATCAAGATGGCAAGTTAAATGGTCCGCGATGTTGAGATTGTTGCTTGGAATAATCTAATTCTCTAATTTTTAATGCAACTGTTATATTAAATCTAGACTGATAGTTCTAGGTTGTATGATAGTTAGAGTCTTTTGTAAGCGATTGCTGCATTAGATTTATAATTTAAGGAGGATTTCGGGTAGCTTGGCGATTGTCGGTTATCTAGGATTATTATTTTCAATTGAAGGAAAAGATAATAATAACTTGATTAATTTGTTAATTAAAAGAAGGGGATACTGAACTAAGGAACTGAAGTTTGTTTTAATTGATTTTTCTCATATTTATTTATTATTCAGTTTTATTTGTTTGTTTGAATTTTAATTAGTTAATAATTAATTCCAAACCCCCCATTTAATTAGATATTCTTGAAAACATTAGATTTATTAAAACAATTCACTCTCTGTGGGTTCAACTCTTACTTTCACTGCTACATTAATATTTTTCAAAGTAAGGTTTTATTTTTGGTTGCTTGTGACAGCTTCCCAGTACCACAACCAAGCCATAAATCTGGTCTAGTGCCGAAGATACCTGAAATGTATGGATTCATCATAGATGATGATGATGAGGTACGCATCATAGTAGATGATGGTCTAGTTACATACAATGAGGTATGAGTATTAGATACTCAAGAGAAATGGTCGAGGACCATAAAATCTGAAATGGGTTTTTGGAGAAAGACTAAAGCAGATGTCAAGGTGGAGACCTATAAGACCTAACTAGTGGTAAAAAGATTTCAAATAAGGTTAAGGAGTTAACTATAATAAAAAATTTTACTAGTGAAAATGCATATATCCATTTAGATTTTACTTGCAGTTTAGCTTACTATACAAAATGATGTACGTATGATACAACCAAGATGATTTGTCTCTATAGAGTTGGAGTAAATTAAGTATGCAAGCTATAACGATCCAATTACGGATTGAAGTAAATTTCTCAAAGTTGGAACATGCATTTTGATGAGACAATCAAAAGAGTGTGATTTTATCAAAGACAAGGATATACCAAGTGCGTACAAAGGTTAGTGGGAACATTGTGACATTCCTAGTATCATATGTTGATATACTATCGATAAGGAATGACATAGCGATGCTATAATTAGTAAAGATGTGGTTGTCTAAAAACTTCTTCATCAAGGACTTGGGAGAAGCATCTTAACATTTTATTTAGGATAAAGGTCTATAGAGATATATCATAAAGGATGCTCGGCTAGACCCAAGGGATTTACATTGATTCGTTGATATGTACTAGACTTGATATTGCTTATGTATGATAAGCATATATTAGTTCAATTCTGGAGAAGAACATTAGAAAAGAGTTTCTAATGAGGGGGTCTGATATAAAATTAGAAGGCTTAACAGACTCAAGTTTTTTCAGACTAACTAAGATAACAACATATCCGTTTCAGGTAATATGATTACCTTGAACGGTGTTGCAGTGAGTTGAAAAAGTTTCAAACAACAAAGAGTTCCTAATTTAGTGACAAAGATATAGTAAATAACTATATGTGAAACTGCAAACGTGATTGTTTGGTTCAACAAGTTCATTACATAACTTATAATGGTTCCTAGCATTAAAGGGGTTGAATTCGTTAAGGAACCTAGATCTCAACTAAAATCCAAACATGTGTTACAACACTTTCATATGATTAAATTAATCATTGAAAAGGAGACAACACCATAAAGATGGCAGATTCGTAGTACAACATTACAGATCCATTAACTAAAGCATTTACTACGTAATTTTTACACCACTTATAGAAGAATGGTATGGGATATCAAAGGGTGATTGACTTTAGTGCAA